>ML781624.1:1207583-1235079 GCA_009831015.1 Picea engelmannii | reverse complement strand
AGGAAAGGCAGTTGTATGCCTCAGATACCCTAGTAGAGTATGCTTCAAGAAGAAAACCCTGATCGAATCAAGATACTCAAGAACTTGACAGAGGAGATGAATGTGAGCCGCTCATCGAAGGGAAGACTGATCACAGTCGTCAAATCGAATTCACTATCCACTGGAGTTAACAGATCAAACACTAGTCGTTCGATTAGATCGACGACTAGGGATCATTGCGGAGCGTAAAGGTTAAATTAACAGACATACTAGTTCATGACCCACAATCAACCAATGTCGTTGATCATGTCAGGATGGAGGATCAACGACCACAATTAGACAGATTCGGGAGAACATTTTCCATATTGGGCCACATAATCATTGTGAACCATCGATCTGTGAACAAAGACCGGTGGTTGAGGATCATTGTGGAGCACGAAGGTGAAATTAACAGACATACTAGTTCACGGCCCGCAATCAACCAACGTTGTTGATATTTTCGGGGTGGAGAATCAACGACCATGATTAAAAGAGTTGGGAAATCACTTTTTAGATTGCGGAGATTAAAATCTTCGATAAAGAGCGAGCATATTGGGATTCTGCAATTGTTGTGAACCACCGATCTGTGAACGATCGGTGGGATAACCTGCAAGGAACCCACATGTTAATGTCACGTAAAACATGTACTGTGATTGGGTTATGTGGCTGAGTCTAGCACATCGAAGCTCTGTATCAACCTAAATTCTCGATCAAACACTTATGTGTTGGCATTATTATTATTATCTGGAAATGGTGTGGTTAAAATCGATTGAGGACTAAGATCAATGGCTCATGATCATTGCGGAGATTACATATGCACATGGGTTAACGTCAAGACCTGTACTCGTAATTTAAATTCAATATAGCGTTGTCTTGAGTTTGGGATCCGATCGTAGATCGGACGACCCGTATTCATTGCATAGATCAGAAGGAGAATTAAACCACGAGCTAGGTAAGGTTCCACAATCCCTTGCAACCATTGGATCTGGGGGAAAATGAATCTACACCGTCGATTTGCATAGCCAAGATCATAGCGCCTAGACATGGGAGCCGAAAGGATAGCGCTTGAAAAGAATAGAGTTGAGGTCACAACTCTCGGTCGTATGGAGAAAAAAAAACAGAGTTCCTCTGGGCCAGTCAAGGAAGATAGAGTTTAACACTTTGCATTAGACTGTGGTCATGAGGACCGGTTCTATGGGAATGAAGGTGCTCATATTTATCACACTGCATGGAATTGCTTCAAGGAAATGCATGTTTTCATAAAGGACAGGAAATGGATTTTACATTGAGGAAGGAGGACCTTCCAATATTTCTACTTACATTGTATAGGTGTTAGGGAAAATCAAATTTGGGTGGCCATGAGTGTTGGCACCCTGGTTACTAATGAAGGAAGAAGGCTTGGGTGCATTCAAGAGAAACAATTAGTTTCATGTGCATTGATTTGGAACCGTGACTAGCCTGTAGCAGGTAGCATATTCCTATTGTAAGAGTGAACAAGGAGGAATAATCCATATGGTTCTGCTAAAATAATAATTATGGACAGAGAATCTGTATGGTAATAAGTTGGTTGAATTCCAACACACCTTGGCGAGAGTGCCTAACCTGAAAAGTGATGATATGAAATCGATACAAGGGCGCATTATGTGTGAATGTGGCCATGGACATTGGCACATTGATTAAATTCACTTAATGTTGAATTACATCTGGAAAGGTTGATATATTGAACTGATACATGTGTATGGAATGAAATTTCCTTTTTTTTTATATCCCCGAATAGATAAAAAAAAAGTGATTTGATTGTTAGCATGCACAATTTAAGAATTGTTTGTGATGACATTATAAAGGTGCAGTGAAAATATATGTGCATGGGAAACTAACAATTTGCTTGGTTGATTGAAGTTGAAAGTGCAGGAAGAAAAGAGTCTTGGATATGGCAAGTGTTATAAGTCCATAAGGAAGACTAATTACCTATTGAGCCAAACCACAAGGAATGCTATTTTCTTTGAAGTGAATGCATTTGATTGTTAGTGTGCACAGTCCTGAAATTGTTTGTGAACCACTGCAAGTGTGCAATGAACATATAATGTGCATAAGAACTAACAACTTGTTTGGATGAGGAATGTTGAAATTGCAGGAAGCAAAAGGGTCTTGTATATGGCAGTGTTGTAAGTGTAGAAGGAAGACCAAAATTGCCTACTGAGCCAAACAACTATGGGGAGGAAAGTCCCATAATTGGTGGATCTGGTTCTGTGTGAAATAGATATGAAAACAAAATGTGGAATTTGGAAATCTGTGGATGACAGATTTACAAGAAAAGTTCTGAATTTATAATTTATGATGATGTCTCATGAATTTTTGTATACCTGTGATATAGGTGAGACAAAAAGATCTATCCAGAAAGGACAGATGAAGGATGTCAACTGAAAAACATGAAAGAGGCCACTGTTGAGACATGAGAACCCCGTGGTAAGTCATGATCGCATGGACTATGTTGTGTTGAGGTAACACAAGCCGGAGGGATGCCTCGGCAGAGAAAGTCTAAGGGATGCCTCGACTATAAGGCTCAATGAATTCTCTGGAATTCTCCCTGTGCGAGAAAACCTTGGTAAGGGAAGATGGATCACCTGAGGAACTGCATAGCAGAGAAGGGGATGCATGAGCTTGGGCCTAGAGGGTGAGTAATCGTGAGGAAGAGGAGACTTTGATAGTTCTTGTAAACTATTGATTGGGATCATGCACACAATGGGTATGTCAAGGAAAAACAGTGAGCCTAGATAACAAGATAACCATGTGGATACAAATCCACAAACTGTGCAGATAAGTATTCTGCAAGATTATGAAATTTTCTTAGAAATTTTATGCAATAGTAAAAAAAAATCGCATGAGACTATGATTAATGTGCTTGTTGTCCAAGAATTATTGAAGGCAAGTGATGAATATTAAGAGTCTGAAAAAGGACTTGACTGAGGATGAAGGTCAAGACTTCTGAAGTGGTTGAATGAGAAAGGCATGACATTTGTTTCTGAGAAAGAACATTGAGGACGATGTTCCTTTTAAGGGGGAGGGAATTATAACGCCCATGTTTCCCCCAACTTGTAATTAACCATTAATTAGGATTACCATGTTGTGGCATGGGAACAATGTAAATGTATTATTGTTTAATTGCCAAATAACTGACTATGTGGGTGAAGCTTTGAAAGTACTAGCCATGATATCACTAGAGGAAAGAATAGGAAAACTATAGAGAGGGTTCATTATGAAAAATGACCCCAAATTTTCCCTTTGATGAGGATAATAAACCTCCTTCGGTTCCCAAGGAGGAATCATTTAATGAAGAAAGGACTAGTGGTTGAACCATCAACCACCCCATGAATGGAAGCATTGTCTAGTTGAAGAAGGTGAGCCCAAAGTACCACAGGGTCCTGCAGACCCAGACTGACCCAAGTTTCCTTCTAACAGAAGGAATAAGACAGGTGGGGGACCTTCCTAAAGGGGGGGAGAAGACAGACAAAAGAATTCACGCGGGAAGAGAAGAGTGGGGGAATGCGCGAAGCTTTCCAGCAGAGAATGAGTAGAAGGCCACGAGCTTGATGTTGAGGTAGCATCTGATAAACCTCGTCGAGGCTATGATAGAGAAGAAAATCTATAAGATTTTGAAAAGAATGGGACCTAAGAAAAAGGTCACGAGCTTGATGCCGAGGAAGAATCCGATAAACCTCGCAGAAGCTGTGAAATAGAAAGGATCTGTGAGAATTGGCATAAATTCCCTAGTGATATCATGTCTTGGCACGGGGGTGGCCAGAGCGCTAAGAATGAATTCCTTTGAGCCTATGGTTGGGTGGAAATGTGAACACCCATAGTCAGTTAGTTGGCTGCAACCTGTAATAGATAAGTATTCTCATATCCTCTGTAATTGAACTGAAACTGTAGATAAAAGTTGGATATCCTATTAATATTTCAGGGATGTGCATGTTTTATTAATGGTTATACTGTATCCCTTTAATTCTTCCTGATTGTGTATTTAAGAAAGTAAGGAATTATCTGTCTTGTACACATAAATGCTTGAGCCCTCTGGTGGCTCAAGTTAAAATAAATGAATTGTGAGTTCATTGACCTTGGGCATAGTTTCACGTGTGCATGTCGACACTCCCAATCATTCTGAGTCTCCTGGAGAAAGGAATATGTTAAGATCAGGAGAGGTAGTGCATGTATGCACATGCTCTCTGTGAGGTGGGCAGAGACTAAGAACCTCTTAAGTTCTAGAGTTGATGAATGAGTGCAAGGGGTGCGTGGAAGAATTCCTCTATGTTTTAAGATCAAGATAAATAGCGCAAAGTGACTAAGTAGTTTAGAGTTGATGAATATCAAGAAGGATAATGAGATTCAAGTCTTGAAAGGGAATATCCTTTCGTTTGGAATATGAAGGGATGAGATTAGTTCAAGAGGAGCCGAAGCTCTTCACAATCGTCGGATCTGGAGAAGGGACGCAGATCTTAATCCTTCGAGCCCTTTGGAATTCGGGGGTTCGATGAATTGGGTATATTTGTCGTATAGGAAGTGAATCCCCCAAAGTCCCAAAGTTAATCTGAATCTTCCATCAACCGGGACGTGTGTCAGTATATCGTCAACTCTGAAGGAGAGCCACTCCTGAGGAATTAAAGCTTAGTGCTTTGAAAACCCCTGAATCTCAGAGTCATGGAGTAGGTCTCGACCGTCCATCATAAAGGATGTGTGGAAACAGATCCTTTAGTCTAGAGACTGGACACTCCAGGCGGTTGTAGGTAGGAGCGGGTGAAATCACCGAAGTCCTGAAGTGTCGAAGTATCAGAATATATCCTAGTCATTAGTGTAGGAAGACACATGGCAATAGATTGTTAACTCCGTAGAAGAGCCACTCTGGAGGAAATGAAGTGAGGTGCTTCGAAAATCCCCGAAGCCCAAATTAGAGGAGAATATCTCAGTCGCCCCTCGGTAGGAGACACATGGTGGGAGATCTCACATTCCAGAAGAGAAAGAGCATAAGGGTGGAAGGACTCCCGAAGTCGTAGGCAACCAAAGAAAATCTGAGTCATTCGTTGGTAAGGACAGGTGTCACCATATCCCGCACTCTAGAGTAGTAGTACTCTGGAAGAGTTGAAGAGTGGAGGTGTGAGGACTCCCAAAGGCCAAAGTCCCGAAGTCATCTCAGTCGTCCATGAAGGAGAATGCATGGCACCAGATATGCCACTTCGAAGAAGAGTCACTCCGTAAGAAAATGGAGTTGGAGGAGAAAGAAATCCTGAAATCTTGGAGGTCGGAGTCCACCTGAACCATCAATATCAGAGGACATGTTTCATAAGATCTGACACTCTAGAAGGATTTCACTTTGGAGTTTTGCGGTTGTGAGTACTTGGGAATCCATCGAAGCACAGAGTCCCAGAGTAAATCAGAACCGTCGACGTTCTGTGGACACATGGCATAAGATCGTGCAGTCCAAAGACTTGGCACTCCAGAATATTCGAGGGGAGGGTTTTTGGAACTCGTCGAAGCGCGTGAGCTTGAAGTTTCGGTGGTTCGTTGATCTGGAAAAGGAAAAGGGACCGTCGATCCCTCTCCCATCATTTCAGGATTTCTCTAGTTCGGAGTTCGAAAGAATTGGTGATTGGTGAAGTGAAAATGTCTGAAGCCCGAAGTTCCGAAGCACTCTGTGAGTAGGCATCGGTTCACATCCCAAGGTCATATGAAGGGAGGAGCCTAGCATGGGGAGCTAGCGCCTGTTTCTCAAATCCTTCCAAGGGGCCAGGAAAGAGCCTACGGGTTTGGAAGAACCTGCACTTTGGAGAAAGGGGAACATAGAGAGAGTTAAGGAAAGCGAAATTATGATGCCTCACCCCTTAAAAGAGAACTTAGGGGTCGGGTGTGTTACACTCTTTGATAGTTCATCCTTAAAATAATGCAATTCCTCCTTGAGCTTTCTGTTTTGGGACTGAAAGCTTTTGTTTTTCCTCTAGAGGTTCTTAAGTTTCCTATGGAGAGGTAGGGCTCTTCTCACTGAAAATTTTTCTAGATCAAGGGTTTCACTGTACATATCCATGAGCTCCTTCATCTTGATTCTCCTATTCAAACTTTCTTCTTTCAAACGAGCAACCTCCTTCCTAGCCTCACTGAGTTGTCTGATCAATCTTTTGAAAGTGGGATTACTAGGTGGAGTGTTGATGTTGATCACCTCAGCAGGTTTCTCAGTGGATTTACCTTTATATTTCTGCTGCATAGAGGCTCTTTCAATCACCTCAATAGGCTTCTCAATGCCTTTACCCTTATATTTCTCTTTCCTTGGAAATGGGGAAAATGGGTTAAGTGACCTAGAAATGGGTTAAGTGACCTAGAAGATGGAGAGTATAAATAAGAGGTAAGGCTCTCTCATTTTACATAACACTTGAGAATATTGAATATATATAGGTGACTAAGGTAACCAAACGATATCTAAGACGAATTTCAGAGGGTAGGTGAAGAAAATAAGGCCAAAATTCAAGGGGGGATAAATTATTTTGATAGTGCTTTCTAAGGTATGTTATTTACAGGTCATCTCCCCATTTTCGCAATAATTTTTTTTCTAGAATGATTCAGACCATAAAATTGGCATTCCATTGAGGAAACATATCCAAGTATCTGTGGTAAAAAATACAACTTGTGGGTCGTTGTATTTTTGGAGTTACACTCCATGGAAAATAGGGTTTGTGGCTAGTCCTCAAACTAGTCTAAAACAAGTGTTTCGGGTAAAGACGTCATAAATTCTTCATAATAGATCCAAATTCAGTAATACCAAATGTGTTGGTTAGAGTACAATATTTAGTATGCTTTGTAAAATTTTCATATCGATTCAACAAATATTTCGTGTGGGGCACGCTCTACAAGGTCGCTCTCTAGAATAATCCAAAATTCCGAAAGGTATGCCATTTTTTCTATAACTCCTTTTATGAGAGGTTCCAAGTAGTGACACCTGGTGGAATTGCATAAAACACACTGAATAACATTGTGTATCATTTCCAGATCTTTATTCATTACAGGTACATAGTTATGATTATTTCAAGTTGGGGTTGTTGACTAATCCAAAACTAGTCATGTGAGACTAAAGAAAAGTTTGATGAAAATTCTAGTCTCTTGTTGTTAAAGTTAAGGAAGGTTTGCAAGTATGTGATCATATACACCATTTCTATTATAGAGTTGCAAATCATATTTGGATGATGATATTGATGAGGGATTTAGGTTGAGGTACATGTTGGGTACAAGGTTGAGACAAGTAGTTGATGAGTTGGTACATACATGAGGTGTATAGTTGATGATGTTGGTACATATTGATGAGTCATAGTTGATGAGTAGTTGACACATGATTGATAAATACTTGGTACATGGTCGGATGCATATGTTTATGGTACAGGTTGATTACAAATTGTTTGGTACAGGTTGGTGCATGGTTGATGCACTTGTTTATGGTACAGGTTGATTACAGGTTGAGGTACATGTTGATGCATGGTTGATGCATGGTTCTGGTTTATTGGTATAGGTTTACAGCGGTATATCTCACAGTGATAGTGTGACAATGGTTTCATCATTCTACTTCTACTTCAGGGCAGTTGGACGGGACAAATACAGGTGGTTGTATCCACCTTCCGGTTGTAGTCAGAGAGCATAGGGGGTTGTTTCCTCCTTCTGGTTGTAGCTAGATAATAGGGGAGTTGGATCTTCCTTTAGGTTGTAGCTTGAGAAACAAGGGGGTTGGAGCCTCCTTCCAGTTGCAGCTGGAAAACAAAGGAGGTTGGTGCTTCCAATGAATGTAATTCTTCAAGACATATAAGAAAAAGCATTTCATGGTTTTCTCCTGCTTTGGGTTTCCACGCAAAACACTGGTGTAATGTGTATGTGTATGTGTATGATTGTTCATTTGTTCATTGCTTATTTACTCTGTAGTTATTGTATGATAATGCTACATTGATATAATACTTAGATTATATGGTTAAAAATGATTGAATTTCTCTATTACTGATTCACCCCCCCCCCCCCTCTCAGTAATCCAACAATTGGTATCAGAGAAGGTTCCTTCAGAAATCAGTTTAACCACTGAAAGGTAGATCATGGAGAGAAACAACTTGTATAAAAATGGAATACCAAGGTTCAATGGACATAAGTATGCATTTTGGAGCATAAGGATGAAAGCATATATACAAGAACAGGGATTTGAAATTTGACAATCAATTGTAGATGGATACACAACACCAACAGTTCCGCCAACAAATGACAAAGAAGTGAAGCTTGGTCAGAATAATTCCAAAGCCAAAAATGCACTTCTGAATGGTCTTAGTGAAACGAAATTCACCAAAGTTGCACATTGTAAATCCGCTAAATAGATTTGGGACAAACTTCAAATTATTTATGAAGGAGATTCAAAAGTCAAAGAAGCAAAGCTTCAAACTTACAAAGGTCAGTTTGAACAACTTAAGATGAAGGAAGATGAGAATATTGCAGCTTACTTTTTACGAGTTGATGAAACAATAAATGAAATCATATGATTGGGAGAAGAAATCAAAGAATCTGTAATTGTTCAAAAAGTACTAAGATCTCTTCCTATGAGATTTGACCCTAAGATATCAACACCAGAAGAAAGATCAGATCTAAACTCAATAAGCATGGACAAATTACATGGAATCTTCACAGCATATGAAATGAGAACTGAATAGGAAAATCCAGAAATAAAATAAGAATCCAAAAAGTCAAAGCAAAAGGGAAGGCAAAAAGAAGAACATAGAAGCAACAATGAGGTCTCTAAAGATAATGAAGAAGTGGCCAACTTTGTCAAAAGAATGAACAAGGGAACCGATGGTAGGTATAGAGGTAAGCTTCCTTTAATTTGTATGAATTGTGATGGTATTGGTCATTTTGCTAACAAATGTCCTTATAAGAAAAAGAGAAATGATGAAGGTTACTCAAAAGGAAAACAAACATATAAAGGAAAAAGAACCACAAAGAAAGTTTTCAAGAAAATATTATGCACCAAAGAAGACATCTCATCATCAGATGAAGATGAAGTCAGTGACAGTGAGACATGAAGAGTTCTAGTCATGGAAGTAGAAGACTCTCATAAAGAAAACTCCGAAGAAGAATATGAAGAAGCCAAAGAAGAATATGAAGAAGTCGAAGAAGAAATTGAAGAGGCAAAAGTTGACTACCGAGAGGAATTAATGTGTGCCATAGAAGTTATCATAAGAGAAAAGAAGAAAAACAGGAAACCACAAGAAGAACTAGACAAGAAAGAAGACACTCAAGAACTAGAACAAATGATCACAAATTTGAAGGTTCAAATAGAAGAAGATAAAAGAATTGAAGAAGCCCTCAAAGAACAACTAGTAGAAAAATACAAGATCATTGGAAATTTGTAAGCCAAGATTGTCACATTAAGAAAGGATATTCAAAAGAAAAATATGCAAAACAGCTCAAAAGTTTTGGATGGCATTATTAATAGTAAAAAATCTCATCATGACAAATCCGGACTTGGATACAATCAGACAGAAAAAGGATCAAGCTCCAAAACAACAGAGAAAGAAACATATCCAAAAATATATGAAAAAACAATCAAGGGGGATAGGAAGATCTACAAGGAAGATTACAGGGAAACTCCTCCACTGAGAAGATTCAGATTTCAGAATCAACAACTGATAGATAGGCCTCAGGAAGAAGAATAATTTATAAGAGTACCTCCTTTCAGAAGATCTTCAACTCCCAGGTATCAAACTATATTTTTTGGTTTATGTTATGCATGTAATAATTTTGGACATAAAGTTGTGAATTGCAGAGCTAGAAACAAGAACACAAACAACTTTGAAAGTCATATACAAAATGGGTATCCAATAAGGCTTAGTGAAACACAGAGAAGAAGTTACAATAGGTTTGAATCTTTGAGCACTGAAGTGGAATGTTACAAATGTAATAATTTTGGACACATGGCCAAAGATTGCAGAATGGCAGTCCCTCCTAGAGAACTGCAACAGAATAACAACAATCACAGACAGGAACCTTAGAAAAGGACATGGATAAGAAAGCAAGATCATTATAGCAATGAAGAATGCACACTCGCTTTACAAGATAAGCATAAGAAACATGTTTGGTATGTTGACAGTGGATGTTCAAAACACATGACAGGTGACAGAGACAGGTTTCTTATATTATGAAAGGAAAGAGATGGATCAATCTCCTTCGAAAATGATGATTCAGCTAAAATCATTGGAAAAGGCACAGTCAGAATTGGGAACAAGAATACCAAGGAAGAAAATGTTCTACTAGTAGAAGATATGAAACATAATCTTCTAAGTGTGATTCAAATGTGTGACCAAGGTCATAAAGTTACTTTCGATTCACAAAAGTGTGAGATAAGAAAAGAAGGTTCAAGAAAATTGATTGCTACAACTGCGAGAACTTCAAGCAACATATATGTATTAAGTGAAATTGGAAATGAAAAGTGTTGTATAGGAAAGGAAGATGAAAGTTGGCTATGGCACAAAAGAATGGGTCACATACATTTTGATAACCTTGTCAAAGTCACCAGTCAAAGAAATGCACCAGATCATGAAACCAACCAACACTTTATGCAAGCATTGTCAACAAGGAAAGCAAACAAAGACCAGGTTCAAATCAAAGGAATATTCAACGACAAGACCACTGGAAATTGTGCATACTCATCTAGTTGGAACAACTACAACAAAGGGTTTAAAAGGTGAGAAACACATTATGTTATTAGTTGATGATTATACAAGAATGACTACAGTTTTCTTTCTCAAGAGTAAGTCAGAAGCTTTTGAAAACTTCAAGATCTACAAGGAAATGTTTCAAAATGAAATGGATTCAAAAATCAAATGCTTGATATCTGATAATGGAGGAGAGTTCACTTCAAAGGAATTTATGGACTATTACAACAGTGATGGAATAAAAAGGCAATTCTCCGTTGCTAGGACACCTCAACAGAATGGAGTTGTTTAAGAAAGAACATGAAAGTACAGGAAATGGCTCGAACAATTCTAATGGATTCCAAATTGACATATATATTTTGGACATAGGCAGTGCATACAACATTTCACATTCAAAACAGAGTAATGCTCAGAAACAACACTGACAAAACTCCCTACAATCTATGGAAAGGAAGACCAACAAATGTGAAGCACTTTAGAGTTTTTGGAAGCAAATGCTACATCAAAAGAGAAGATGGAAAAATAGGAAAGTTTGACTCTCGTGTGGACAACGGATTACTTGTTGGTTACTCAAGTACAAGGAAAACATACAATTGTTACAATCTGATATTGAACAAAGTTGTAGAAAGCATCAACGTAACAATTGATGAAATAGGAAGACCAAAATCAAAGGAAGAAGAAAATGAATCAATGGAACAAATTTTCGAAGAAGGAGAAGAAGATAAAAAGGAAGTAGAAGAGGAAGATGAAGAGAATCTGACAGAAGAAGAGGAGCAAGTTCAACAAGTGCCTCAAAAGACGTCTAGAAGACGAGTACAGAAGAATCATCCTTCAGATCAGATTATCGGAAACAAGTTGAGACTAGAAGAAGAATCCATTCACCAGAACAAACACACCTAACACTCACATCTACGATTGAACCAACCTATTTTGAAGAGGCCAGCAAGGATGAATTTTGGAACAAGGCCATGGTTCAAGAATTGGATCAAATAGAGAAAAATGACACTTGAGAATTGGTTCCAAGACCAAAGGATAAGAATGTGATCGGCACAAATTGGGTATACAGGAACAAATTGAATGAAGATGGACATGTTACAAGGAACAAAGCTAGATTGGCATGTAAAGGATATGCACAGGTTGAAGGAATCAACTTTGAAGAGACATTTTCTCCAATTGCCAAAATGGCAGCAATCTAATTGCTTTTAGCTTATGCATGCTCCAGAAATATTAAAGTGTATCAGATGGACGTAAAATTATCTTTTCTGAATGGAGAACTTGAAGAAGAAGTCTACATTGAACAACCAGAAGGATTTCAATTGTCAGAGAATGCAAACTATGTGTGAAAATTAAAGAAGTCCTTGTATGGTCTAAAACAAGCTCCTAGAGCATGGTACTCTAGACTGGATAAATATCTACAACAGGTCGGGTTCAAAAAAGGAAGTGCAGACAACAACATCTACATCAAGGTAAGTCAAGGTAATATTTTATTAATTGAAGTTTATTTTGATGATATTATTTTTGGTAGTGATGATGACAGGTTAAGCCAGAAATTTGCAAAGGATACGCAGAATGAATTTGAAATGTCATTACTTGGAGAACTACCCTTATTTCTAGGACTTCAGATACGTCATAGCAACCAAGGAATTTTTATTTCTCAAACCAAGTATATCATAGAAATGCTAAATAGGTTTGGAATGGAAGATTGCAAACCAGTTATCACTCCCATGAAAACCAGTTGCAATTTAAGAAAAGATAATGATTCAAAGTATACAAATCAAAGGCAATATAGGTCAATGATTAGTAGCCTACTATATGTGAAAACATCCAGGCCAGATGTAATGCACGCAGTTGGACAGATGGAATGATTTCAAGCAGCACCAAAGGAATCACATGTGTTAGCAGTGAAGAGGATTTTCATATATCTCAAAGGAACAGAAGAGTTTGGATTATGGTATCCAAAAGGAAATGATCTATCTCTTATTGCCTACACAAATGCAGATTGGGAAGGTTGTATTGATGACTGACGAAGCACCAGTGGAGCAACGTTCTACTTGGGTGAGTGTTTAGTATCATGGCTAAGAAAGAAACAATCATCAGTATCTCTATCTATAGCCGAGGCAGAGTATATTGCAACAACAACATGTTGTACACAAGTTCTTTGGATGAAACAAACTCTGACAGACATACAGGTTGAGTATGATGAGCTCATTCCAATCTATTGTGATAATACAAGCGCCATCAATATCTCAAAGAACTCGGTGATGCACTCCAAGATGAAGAATATTCCAATCAAGTATCACTTTCTACGGGAACAGGTTGCAGAAAAGAACATCAAAGTTGAGTATGTGGGCACAAAAGAACAAGTGGCAGACATCTTTACAAAACCAATTCCACGGGAAGCCTTTGAGTATATTCGTGAGAGACTCGGAGTTATTTCTACTCCAAAATGAATGATTTTGAATGCTTATCTTATATGTCTTAGATGTACACGAGGAAGCACCATAAAGAGGACAGTTCAATTAGGGGGAGCAACCCTAGATGGAAAGATACATTTTCCAATGATGTCAAAGGGGGAGAGATTTATCATATCCAGAGGATAAAGGCATGATTCCATGGGGAGAAATGGTCACAGAGATGCAGAGGAGAGAGGCATGGTTCCAGGGGGAGAATGAGTGATATGACTTCAGTATTTCATGATATGACTTCCAGTATTGCATCAGAGTGTTGTCATCAATGCCAAAGGGAGAGATTGTTGATTAAGGTTGGTTTTCATTGATGTCAACCCTTGAAGAAAGTCTGGTAGCAAATTATGGTAGCACAACGGTTTGGGTAATGGACCCAAGGTTGTTTCATTTATAATGGTATGAGTTTTAATATATTTGAAGGTAATACTATTCTATATGAATAGTACATTTCATGTCATTTTTGGTGGTATGTGGAACGTCACATAACTCCTCACGGTTTGAGATTTATGGAATTACAAAGTTGGAGGACCATCATATGTTGGCTTGAAGCCCCAAAAGGTCAAAGAAGTCAAAGAGCTTGCAAAGAAGAAATTATTATTTAAATGATAAATTAAAGTCAAGAAGGATTATTTAAATAATAAAGTGAAGTGACAAAATCAAAGAAGATTATTTAAATGATAAAGTGAGGTGAGAAATTCAAAGAGGAATATTTAAATGATAAAGTAATGGATAAATTTCTAATTATGGAAAGTGGTTAACCCTAAAAATAAGGAAAATGGGTTAAGTGACCTAGAAATGGGTTAAGTGACCTAGAAGATGGCGAGTATAAATAAGAGGCAAGGCTCTCTCATTTTACATCACACTTGAGCATATTGAATATCTATAGGTGACTGAGGTAACCAAAGGATATCTAAGCCGAACTTCAGAGGGAAGGTGAAGAAAAGAAGGCTGAAATTCAAGGGAGGATAAATTCTTTTGATGATGCTTTCTAAGGTATGTTATTTACAGGTCATCTCACCATTTTCGCAATAACTTTTTTTCTAGAATGGGTTAGACCATGAAATTGGTATGCCATTGAGGAAACATACCCAAGTATCTGTGGTAAAATATTCATCTTATGGGTCATTGTATTTTTGGATTTACACTCCGTGTAAAATAGGGTTTGTGGCTAGACTTGAAACTAGTCTAAAACAGGCGTTTCGGGTAAAAACGCCATAACTTCTTCATAAAAGATCCAATTCAGTAAGACCAAATGTGTTGGTTAGAGTAAAATATGTATTATGTTGTGTAACTTTTTCAGATCGATTCAACAAATATTCTGTGTGGGGTATGCTCTACAAGATCGTTCTCTAGAATAAGCCAGAATTCAGTAAGGTATGTCATTTTTGCTATAACTCTTTTTCTGAGATGTTCCAAGTAGTGACACCTAGAGGAATTGCATAAGACACATTGAAGAACATTGTGTATTATTTTTAGATCTTTATTCATTACAGGTACATAGTTATGATTATTTCAAGTTGGGATTGTTGACTAATCCAAAACTAATCATCTGAGACTAAAGAAAATTTTGATGAAAATGCTAGTCTCTTGTTGTTAAAGTTAAGGAAGGTTTGTAGGTATGTGATCATATACACCATGTATATTACAGAGTTAGAAATCATATTTGGATGATGATATTGATGAGTTCTTTTGGTTGAGGTACATGTTGGGTACATGGTTGAGACAAGTAGTTGATGAGTTGGCACATACATGAGGTGTACAGTTGATGATGTTGGTACATATTGATGATTCATAGTTTATGAGTAGTTGAAACATGATTGATACATACTTGGTACATGGTTGGATGCACTTGTTTATGGTACAGGTAGATTACAGGTTGTTTGGTACAGGTTGGTGCATGGTTGATGCACTTGTTTATGGTACAAGTTGATTACAGGTTGAGGTACAGGTTGATGTATGGTTGATGCATGGTTCAGGTTTATTGGTACAAGTTTACATCGGTATATCTCACAGTGATAGTGTGACAGTGGTTTCATCATTCTACTTCTACTTCAGGGTGGTTGGACGAGACAAGGACAGGTGGTTGTATCCACCTTCCGGTTGTATCCAGAGAACATAGGGGGTTGTAGCCTCCTTCTATTTGTAGCCAGAGAATAGGGGAGTTGGAGATTCCTTCAGGTTGTAGCCTGAGAAACAAGGGGGTTGGAGCCTCCTTCGAGTTGCAGCTAGAAAACAAAAGAAGTTGGTGCTTCCAATGAATGTAATTCTTCAAGACATATAAGAAAAAACATTATGTGGTTTTATCCTACTTTGGGTTTCCACGTAAAACACTGGTGTACGGTGTATGTGTATGATTGTTCATTTGTTCATTGCTTATTTACTCTACAATTATTGGATGATAATGCTACATTGATATAACACTTGGATTGTATGCTTAAAAAGGATTAAATTGCTCTATTATTGATTCACTCCCCCTCTCAGTAATCCAACAACAACACATGATGTGTCTCGCCCTTCCTAGCTCACATACATGGAGACTAACACAAATGGTGGAGCGCACACATCTGGTCATGTTTCCCTATAACTACCAACTTTTTTTATGATTTTGGATTAAATGCAGAAAATCAAAAGAAAAAAAAAACTCAACCCACTCTCCATAGGCATAATGACTTGAAAAGTATCCATTTTTCATTTAGTAATGGAAAATTTAGTGTTACTCTCCATAGGCATAGTGACTTCAAAAGTATTCATTTTTCATTCAGTAATGAGAAATTTTGAAAAGTATCCATTTTTCATTTAGTAATGGAAAATTTAGTGTTATTCTGCATAGGCATACTGACTTCAAAAGTATTCATTTTTCATTCCGTAATGAGAAATTTAGTGTTCATTGTATACTTAATATTCCTAAGCTATTGGATAAACTTCTAAGCATGATAGATTTAGGATCTTTAAGTGTTATATGAGTTACATATCTTTCCAAATTAATAGTATTTCCTATCATTTTGAGTTATGTTCTTATTATTGTTCATGGATTTGCAAAAGTTACACAACCATTTCATCATGAGATTTAGATTGTCATTCTTCATCTTGGTGATTGCTTAGTGATTACTCAATTATCCTTTTTTGGCTCAAAGATTTGGTGTGTGTCTATATATGCATCAGTGATTACTCACTCATCTTTTTGGTTCAAAGATTGGGTTGTTTTATATATATATATATATATATATATATATATATATATATATAATCAAAATGAAAAGAAAAGCAAAAATTGAACAACAAAAACGATGAATTCAAAATCAAATTGAAAACATGTGACTTGCACAAATTCAAACAACTGACCTCTTTGTTGTTTGTGGATGGGTACTTTAAACATATGAGAATATTCACCTATAGCATAAGATACTTCATGTTAGAAGAAATTCTTTGTTGTTTGTGGGTGGGTTGTATTTGTTTAATATAATTGAAAGATGGGGAGATAAATTTAGGATCAAATTGAAAACACGTGACTTCGAAAAATTCAAACAAATAACCTCTTTGTTGTTTGTGGGTGGGTAGGTAGTTGAAGCATGAGGATATTTTTCCATGTAGCATAAGATACTTCCTACTAGAAGATTTCAATCTCAAGTTCTTTGGAGTACATACAAAACACTTGCTATAGAACACATTACAACACTATATGATTAAAATATTGTTGTATTTGTTATTTAATAAAATTGAACGGTGGGAGTGCATGGTGATGTTGTATTTGTTTAATACAATTGAAAATGAAAGGTGGGAGTACATGGCTATGGCTTTGGGGGTGGAGGTGGGAGTGGGAGTGGGAGTGGGAGTGTGAGCAATAGAAATTTATACTTATTCAAATGAGGATAACATAAATTATATCTATATCTATACCTAATTAGTTAAACTTCAAAGGAGGATAACATAGATTATATCGATATCTATGTCTAATTAATTAAACTTTCTGGAAAAAAACTATGTGGGAGTTTATGAAACCTTCGATATTTCTAGTGAACACTCCTCCCATCATCAGAAAGTTGTAATGATAATGAAGATTGTTATAATTATAATTGAAAGTGGGAGTAATAATAATTAAATAATTGTTTTAATGCAATGTTGGTTATAATTGATCTTTGGGGAAATTGATCAATATAATTAAAAATAGCGAAAGATAATTAAAATAATGAATATAAATGAGTATAAAATAATAAAACAAAATAAGTTATGGGGAATAATAACAAATTATTAAAAATAATTTATGGGGAAGGGAAATCTCACCTCACCAAAGCCTTTGTAGCCAATGGCTACTCCATCCCTCAAATCAATAAAGCTTTCCACTATGCCCTCTATCCCAAACTTAAAAACCCTCATCCTCCTTCTGCCTCCCCTCCACTAGCATTAATCTCTCTCCCCAACATCTAGGGCATCACTGGTCATATCTCTAAGTTATTAGCCAAAAAGAATATCAAAACTCTGTTTAAATTCTACAAAATTCTTAAACAATTATTTAGAACAACGAAGAACAAATCTGACCCCATTCTTGGCCAAGGAGTCTACGATATCTCCTACTCATGTGGAAAATCATACATTGGTCAAACAGGAAGATCCTTCAAAACTCAAACCAAAATTCTAGCCTCTACCCCTTTCTACCCATGTAGTATCATTCGGGAAGCACTTGAAATAGAAAAACATCCAAATAATTTTAACCATGAGGATGGCTACAAAGTGAGCCAATCATGGAAACCTACTATTCATCACATTCGAGTCAATCATGGAAACCTATTATTCATCACATTCTTCACTAGTGGTTTTCTTCCCACTATTTTCTCCCCTTCCCCCCTTTCAAATTTCTACTTCCTCCCCCTCCCCTCGGTTTGTCTTATTATCATCTTATTTCTCCTTCTAATGAACCCCCCAAATCATGGTTTTACAAATTCCCCCATTTTTAAGTATTTAAAACTTTTTTAATATCTCCCTAAAAACATTTCTTCATCTTCTTTATCCCTAAACTTTATTTACCCCTTTAATTAATTATTTTTATTATTTTTCCTTCATCATTACTTTAATATTTCAGTAATTATTTTCCAACATTCATTTATAACTATCTTTGATTTAAATCTTCTCTTCCCATTCATCACTCCTTTAAAATCCTATCTTAATTATTACTTTAATTCTTATTTCAATAATTACTTTATCAACTATTATTATTACTCAATTATTTTTCTAATTTATTATTATTTCTCTAATTTACTCAAAGTTCATTCACAACAATCACTCACAAAAATTTTAATAATTTGTTATTATTCTCCATAACCAATTTTATTATATTATTATATACTCATTTATATTCATTATTTTAATTATCTTTAACTATTTTTAATTATATTGATCAAAAGTTTTTAACTATTTTTAATTATATTGATCAAAAGTTTTTACCAAGAGTCAATTATAATGAACATTACATTATATTTTTTTTATTTAATTATTAATATTTCCTTCGACGTTCAATTATAACATCTACTCTAAACATGGGACTTTTCATAAACTCTCACATAGTTTTTTCCAGAAAGTTTAACTAATTAGCTATGACTAGAAGAAATCCAACATTTTTTACTTACACACTCTAAATCCAACATTTTTTACTTACACACTCTAAATCTATGATTAGGGTTTATTTTGTACTTTTGAAAAATCAATCAAAGATCACATAGGACTTCAAAATAAATATAAGTGTGCGGGCATGAGCACAACTTATATTTAGAAGAATTGTTAAATTGTACAATCTTAGTATAATAAGGGTTTTTAGGTGTCAAAAATTTAGAATAATTGCTAAAATTGTAAATATCAGTTGTTGAGATTGCGCAATCCATGTGCAATAAGAGTTTTTAGGGGGTTTTTTAGATACTGGATCTATTTATTCATTCAAAAAATGTAATTTAAGTGATAAAGATTTGCAATTTCACCAACAATTACATATCTAAAGTAGAATGTTTAAATTTAGTCTAAACATTCTACTTTTTAAATATTTTCCAAACACATTTAAAATAGAATGTTTAAATTTGTCCATTTACATATCACTTAGCTGATAATATAAACTATGTCTATCTTCTCCGCAAAATTCTTCAATCCAAAGATGTTCTTGAGATATTGAAGAGACCCATCAATAAGTACTACCATCATGAATCCCTCAATACTCGCATGGGAAATGAGGCATGACATGACACCTATCCCGTTCCATATAAAATAAAACATAAAAAAAAATAACATAAATAGTAAATGTAATTGTGATTATTAATGTATTAAGGACCAATTCAAGAATACCAATATAGATTTTTCTAAGCTGTATGCTAAAGATTCTACGAAATGAAGATTTTTTATGGAATTATTTACTCGAAATCCAACAAGAAATTGTTGGATTCGTAGATTTAAGTGATTATTTTTGTAAAATCCGAGTGCCTTGGGAGTTTTTCAACATGCTAAATCCATTTTTGCATTCGGAAATGGATTCTGAACAACAAAAAATAGTGATTCGTGTAAAATTATATCGTCGGATTCCAGTGAAAAAAACCATTTCGTAGAACAGCTAGCCAATGACTTTTTTCTAAATCTTGGATTAATATCAACATAGATTTATGTGAACCTAGGATTATAGCACATGTGTAAGTCTTTTAAATATCAAATTTGAGAAAATGGTTTGGATTTTTAGGAATTGGATTCCTGCTCATACTTTAGTTTTATATTAATATAATGACCATGAATATTATTTATGTAAATTTATCTATTAATTATAAGTATATATTATTCATTTTGAATATTCATCCTTGCATTATAATAAAATTCCATACTTTTAAATAAAAAAATCCATAATTTTATTTACAATTTTTTTTGTCTATTTGAATTAGCCTGTGGCTGAGAAACTACGATCCAGGGACATCTAAGCCATTAGGGACTAGCCTATGGCTAAGAAACCGCGAGCTAGGGGTATCTAAGCCGTCAAAATCACTCAGGGATCACACTCGGCCTAGGCCACACTAACCCTTAGCATGGATGATTTGTTTAGTTGCCTCCTCCCAATAGCGACAGGTTTCAAATCTGGGTCGACATCCAATTGTGCTAGCACGATTTGACATAAAGTTGAAGGAAATGGGGATGGGATTTTGATCCACTTATGAAACCTTAGCATGGCTGGGTTTTTTAGGTGTCTCCTCGCGGTGGCGACGAGTTTCAAATTTGGGTCGCCATGCAGAACAAGGCCCATTGAAACAGATCGGACTAGCAGGATTTGACATAAATTTGAAGGGCATGAGGGTGAGATTTGATCCACTTATGTGTGCATGGGTCACGAGACTATTTTTAATATAATCTCTTTGGGTTTGCATGTTCGATCACTACCTCAAGATGTTCCATGGCTCCAAGTTAAGGGATCCTCATTGGAATTGAACCTTGCCTAATGTTGAAAAACTCCTAACTTTCCACAATTGAATCCAACCCCTTTAAACAGAATCTCAACTATATTATTAAAACTTATTTATTACTATTTATTGAAAAAAATTATATACTCTCAACTATATTATTTATACTCTTATTAAATTCAAATCCATATCATAATCACATAAAAATATTATTATTAACACTACTAAATATTTATATTTGTTTGATTTTATCATTATGAAAATATATTGTGTGTTTTGTTATTTGATTTTTTTTAGTTGATATAGTCCAACTTTATAGACTTAACACATATACCTTGCATGGACTGTAAAAAATATCGACACAATGAACCAAAAACTAATTTGTATGAAAACTTATTTATTATAGTTTATAATTGAACATGCCTAAGGCTAGAAGATACCGAYAATAAAAGTGGCACTCATGGCTAATTGGATGTAGATCTCGGAGTTTTCCGGTGGMGACATCTTTTCARCGAGCACTGAACTTTCCTTGTGTACCAACAACATGCAAAGTCATTTACATTTAAGCTTGAGGTGAGTAGTATCGTTGTAATTTTATTTTTATTTTTAAGTTAGAAAACATTATATTACCTAGTATGAAATAAACAGTAAGCTTATACAAACTGTCTTTTGGAGTCTGAGTTGTCATGAGAGAAAACCAATCCACCTCTAATCTAGTTCAGAGTATGAGAAAAATTACATCACTGGGCATGGAAAAATATCCACTGGGCTATACAATCCGAACTAGTGAAGCGGTAACTGAGCTTTCTGGAGTCATGATTGCCATTTGTCAGGATTGTTGATGGAGGGAGAACCAATAGAAGGAATATCCAGAGATGGGGCTAGGAAAATATCCCATTTGAGAAGGATAGGCCTTTCCTCCAGCACATAAGAAAAATCTTTTGCCATCCACTTGGAGAGTCTTACAGTATCCAAAATACTATCTTGAAATTTGGGCTAGATTTCTCCCCAAGGTAGCAGAGTTGAGTGAAATTTTTTTCGATTTCTTTCTTTCCATATTTTCCATAGGATGATGCCCGATAAGAGTTTCTATATGTGATTGAGGATGGGAATTTTGAAAGTTTATGATGTTGGCATGTTTTACGAGAAGAGTGTGCTTGTCATTGATGGCAAGAACAGTAGCAAACCAAACCTCGAGAGAGCAGAAGACAAGAAAGCTCAGAGGAGATAGTGGTTTCCAGAAGTGCAGACAAGGAGGAGCAAAGGTCAAGATCCTTGAACACATAGAAAACCTTCTAAGTCATAGAGATTAGAAACTCAGGAGGAAGATCGACAACGACCGTTGGATCATTTTTTAGTGGAAGGATAGGATAAGATGAAAGCTCTGGGATCCCAATCATCCGAATTTCCGTCAGACGTCAAATTGAATTAATGGAAGGATAGGATAAGTGGGGTAAAACGATTGAGAATTTGATCATCCGAATTTTCGTCAGACATCAGATTGATTTAAGTGGAAGGACAGGATAAGAAAGGGATGAGATCTGAGATCTTGATCACTCGAATTTTCTTCAACTGTCAGATCGAATTAAATGGAAGGATAGGATAATAAAAGATGGAAATTCGTTGGATTTAATCCAAAGTAGATCTGCATCAAAGACAAATCGATCCGTTGATATAAGATCTTGATCCAACGAACTTCATTCGTTTCGGGTCTAAAGATGTAAGTAGGTTACGCTCCGGGAAAATCTCATTTCAAGAATTCAGTTTGAGATTTGAAATCCCCGAAGTCCAGAGAGACAAAATAAATCCTCGACCGTCGGATCATCTTAAGTAAATTTCAGCCGTCGGATCATTCTAAACTGGAAAGACAGGATAAGTTAGAAGAAGCATGCGCTAATCTCAGTGGTTGACAATCAGGCACTCAGATCTATGGTCGACAGGGCATATTGGACCCCCCACCCCCGACCTTTCTGACTTTAACCGTGGGGGGGGTCCGAGTTGGTGGTATTTCCTATGTGGGAACCTCATATGTGTCACCTTCCTGTCAACTCGGACCCCCCTCGCTCATTACCACTTACCGCCTAACCCGCCTCCGAGAAAACCACCAAACCACTCATACATACCACCGCCGCACTCCGACGTCACACTCCAATACCCACGACACGTCACACTCCACTATCGTGCTTTGCCTCCACACTCCACTACACTACCTACACGTCTCACCCACGTCAGCAGACCACCTCAACAAGGACTGATCTAAAAATGAAGAAGACTTGAAATACTTGAAATTATTTGCAATGTAAATGTTATGTGTTTAAAGCAAATGGATCAGTTTGCAACACATAGATTAAAGGATTACTCATGCAAATTACACATAGACAGCAGCATAATCATTGAACATAAGAACATAAACACAACAATTTGATAAAAGAGTTCACCCCTCTCTTGGGCTACATCTCCTGGTCCAGCTTCCAATGGATCATTATTATTAATTGCTCAAAGTGCTCAAAAACATGTCTTACAATGCTCAAACTGACAAACTGACTGCTCCAATGGCTTCAGAGCGTCCAAAAACCCCTGTCTGGGCTCTTTCGGCACCTCAATCGGTCGAAAAACGAAGAAGTTAGGCCTCCTGGAAGTCTTCCTCTTCAAGCTTGTTGTCTCTGCATCTACAAATTGCACCCTTGTCAAATGAACCTGGCACACACGTAATATAAAGCGTGAAAACCCATCATCGGGCACAATTGCGCCAACGGTGCAAACCGTAGGATGGTTAAGGGCGCGCCAACCCCTAACCGCCTAGCACTTGGGCGTATGGGTCATAGGATCGCGCGCTTAAACAAATGGGGCTCCGTCCCATATCAAATGATAACATAACACTTGGCAGGAGTTATAACCGTTGGAACCATATATATAAAACGCGTGCACCAAACCATAATACATAACCGTGGTCACATATATGAAAGCGCGCGACCAAGGGCTGGGCTAGGCCCCAGCCCGGTCGCGGCCCAAAACCATACAATCAATTGACTTTATATTAAATCTGAAACACATATATGTCAAGGCATAAGTGATAGCCCATTGGTTATTGGATTTTGTGGAAGTGTTATGTGGTGGGGAGGTCCGGGGGTCGAACCCCACGGACTCCATATATTTTAACAAACAACAATGACAACCACCACCGGGGTGCCACGTGGCAGCCCATGATTGGGCCATGTGGCACCCAATCACTCGCTCGAACAGTGCCACATGTCGACTTCCCATTCGAACACCTGTCATCCAATAATAAACTGCCACGTCACCACATGTACAGTCGTACGGCTGTGCCACGTCAGCCTGTACGAACTGTACAGTCAGCATCATTGTTTTTACCTGTTTGACTTTATGAACATATCACAATATCTCTCGCTCCCGACGTCCATTTGAGATGAAACAAGTTGTGTTGGGTTCGCAACGACAAGGCCTACGCTCTCGTCCGGTTTGAAGCGATTCCGAGCACTTTGAATTTTTGAGCAAAATTTGATCCCCTGATCAAGGACATGTGGCAAATCACGTCAGCAAGGACATGCGGAAAACCACGTCAGCAAGGACACGTGGAAGTAATATGTATACTTCGAGGGAAAGTAAAGTTTGAGACTTGAGATTTTAGAAGTCCGTAGACCCAAAGGAGATCTCGACCGTTCATCGAGAAAGGGGCCGCAGAACCGTTGATCTAGTTGGAAGGTCAAAATTTCTGAAGTAGAGTAGAGTCGTCGATTGAGAATCACAGGTTTCCATGGATCATTGACTCCAGAATATTGGCATATGGAAGAAAGAAAGGTTTGAGATTTGAAACTCCCGAAGCCCGGATCATGAAATAAATCACAATCATTGATTTAGGAAGGTCAGATTTGATCGGCAGATTGTGAAAGAAAAAATCTGAAAGAAAGATATTTCCTACTAGAAGATTTCAATCTCAAGTTCTTTGGAATATTCTATCTCAAGTGCTTTGGAGCATATACAAAACACTTGCTATAGAACATTTTACAACACTATATGATTAAAATATTGTTGATCCGGATTATTTTCAGCACGAAATGAGATCGAAGATATAATAAAGAAATGCACAGAGATAACATAGATGTTCAATAATATAACATAAATGTATCAGAGATGCAACCATAAACACAGATATATAGTAATACACGATTTCTATTAATGAAAGAAATGTACAGAGACTGTAAAAATACAGAGTGAAAGAAATACAGAGTGAAAGACTCGCTAGAATGGTGGCAGCTTATCTCTGAGAAGAGATGTGACGCCTACTCGCATTCGCAAGAACATGATTACAATGAGGCTATGGAGGCCTTTTTACAATAAACAGGAATTCCAAAATTCCTACACATCCAAAAATCTAACCCTAGGAGATGAAGCGTCAAAAGTCATGTGGGCCCCGTTTGAGTAAGTGAGTACATCAACTTCCTGGGGTCGTAACTTTTGCATACGATCTTCGTTTTAGGCGTGTGATAGCTTGTTGGAAAGGTATCGTCGAGGAGATTAATTTTGGGGGATCAATTATTCCTTCAGATATCATTGAGAAACTATATCTCTAAAAACATTCATTTGGGCCCTCAAAATGACCTCGGAAGTTAAAACCTGCTAAAAATAGTAAATTGCCAAAATTGCCAAAAAGTTGTTTTGAGCCAGTTGGAAAATATGGGTGGCTACCGATATCCACCTGGATCAATCCTCCCTCCTTAGGAAGCAATGGTATCCATTGCGTTGAGTTCCCAGGCGAGAAGGAAAAGCATTTGTTGAATCTGCATCTTGGTGAGCTACTTGTCTTGCTGGAGACGTCACGTTGCTCAGTTTATGGAAGTATGTCATGAACCTTTTGAGGTTGAGGTTATTCAACAAGTCAGGCTACATGAGAGGACGATGTGTAGAAGGAATCTTTTCACTTTGTTGCAACCTTGTCGACTTGCTTCTGTTTGATAGAAGGTGCTTGGGACGAGGCTGTAGTGGTTGCAGTGTCCTTTTGTTCTCCTTTTGAACAGATTGTGAAGAAGCTAAATTTTGCAGTATGAGATACTACCTTGCAGCACTTTTTAGGTGGAACAATAGTCGGAACTACCTCTGGTATTCTGTAGAGATGACCCCCCAAAGAAACAATGACACTGCAGGGTCGAGACTCATAAACAGCATGGTGCTTCCACATATATGGTTGGCCCAAGAGAACATCACAGACATCCAGTGGGGCAACATCACATAATACCTCATCCTTGAAGGGTTGGATGTCATATGACAATCGACACTGTTGGTTGACATGGAGATCTCGTCCTTGTCGAAGCCACACGATGTTGTATGGCTGCGAGTGTGGTGTTGTCGACAATCCCAACTGTTTGACGACCTCTGCTGAGATGAGTTTTTTCTAGCTTCTGCTATCAACAATAAAATGCAACGGGGTCCCCTTCACCCACATCTTTGAATGAAAAAGGCGCTCCCCCTCTTCAGGATCTGTTGGTTCTTCTGGTTGAATTGCTGCGATCGTGACAATAGCAGTGGGGTCTGCGTCAATGATCTGTCCTTTACCATTATTTTCAGAATCAGATTATGAATCAGGGTTCGGCTCCTTGTCTTTGATCTCAGCCACCAATGACTGTTTTGAATGACATTCATCGGTGTTCTGCCAGGGGCTTTTGTGGAAATCACACCATTTTCTGGTGTCCTTCTTTGTCTTCCAATGACCCTTCTTTTCCTGTGTCTTGGACTGGTTTTCGGGGAACTATTTGTTAGGGTCATCTTTGTCATGCTTTGGTTGTTGCGGATTTGCAGACTTGAACTCCCATTTGTTCTGGTGCTTAAATTTCTACTCAATTTTAACATCATATCGATAAGCAGCACTGAGTGATGAGATGTCCAGAAAATCCATTTTAGTCTGGATGTATCTGTGTAGAGCCCCACGGTATTTCAGAACCAAATGTCACTTGGATTCTTTGATACCCAGCTTGGTGCACAAGGTATGGAAGGTATTGGTGAACTTCGGAACTGCTTGGCCCCTCTCTTGCCGCAGTGTGGTCCATCTCATGTACTATTCCTCATAGTTGCCAACAGGGTAATACTGTTCCTTTACCGCATCCACAAAAAAATCCCAAGTGGGATCGGCCCCATATATTCCAGACTCCTTTGTGGAACTTTGCTCCCAGTAATTTTCCCACCAATGTTTGACATGAGGGAGAGCTTTAAGGAGTGCGAAGGTGATCTTTTCTTTGTCGAAAAAAATGTGAACAAAGAAATAACCTTCTAGTAGAGTTAACCATTTTTCTAGGGCTTTTGCATCTATCTGTCCTTCAAATACAGGAATATCAAAGTTAACTTGTACCTTGAAAGGTGAGGTGCCTCCAAAGTGGCCGCTTGATGAAGATGTTCCTGATGCCATCGGCAGGCATTGAAGGATGTGGGAAAAATTCTCCATCATTTTGTCCCTCTGTCGCGTGAGAGCTTGCTCAAGCAACAGATTGATAGAATTGTCTGCTCCGTCGTTTTTCTTTTCTTCCGCCATTGAGGGTTTCTTAGGTGTGCGAGAGAGATTGTCTTCAAGAGAGACAAGCTCGAGACCCAACTTTCTATACTCGGACCTCGTCGGGGACATGCACTGAAAAGTGATCAAGAGCAACCTGCTCTGATACCACTGATCCTGATTATTTTCGGCACGAAATGAGATCAGAGATATAATAAATAAATGCACAGAGATATCACAAATGTTCAATAATATAACAGAAATGTATCAGAGATGCAACCATAAACACAGATATACAGTAATACATGATTTCTATTAATGAAAGAAATGTACAGAGACTGTAAAAATATAGAGTGAAAGACTCGCTAGAATGGTGGCAGCTTA
>ML781624.1:1189974-1201321 GCA_009831015.1 Picea engelmannii | reverse complement strand
ACTTTCTCCATATGAAGTCCAATGAGGTTGGAACCACTCTCAAACATCCTGAAACAATTAATGGTAATGTTAAAAATTTAAGTAAAAGGATAAAAATGAAAGATAAAGGAAATGCCACTTTTACTTTAAGAATTTAACATTACTAATAGGGAGCGCCCAGGGAGCATATATATATATATATATATATGTTTTTAATTTTTAATTTTTTTTTTAAGTCTTACTGGGCAAAACAAAATTGGGGGGACTTCCAGGAGTCCCCCTTTCAAGGGGGGACGTCCAGGAGTCCCCCTTTTGGGGAGTCTCCTCCCCCACCTTGGGGAGTCGCGTCCCCCCGCGTCCCCCCAAAAAGGGGACGTGGGGAAACGTCCCCCCTGGAGTCCCCCCGTCCCGGGGACGTGGGGAACGTGTCCCCTGCGTCCCCCACCCTGGGGGACGCGTCCCCGTGGAACACTGATGTTTACCCCAATGTTGGAAAGTTTATCTGCAACTTTATTAGCCTCACGTCGAACATGGGATGGAATCAAAACAAGATGAGGAAGAAGAAGAGATGGCATAAGTTTCAAATTTATAAGAATCCTCCATATGGGCAAGATCTTAGTAGGCATAGATCCATTGATGAGTTTGGAAAGCATTGCCAAAATTACTTGGGAATCCCCTTCCAAAATGATTAGATGAAATCCTAGTTGATTGGCCACTTGAATGCCTTTGATGAGGACCCATAGCTCGATTGCATTGTTTGTATCCTAGCCCATGCTACCAACAAGAATATGATGAATATTCCCCCCTGGTCATTCTTGAAAACAACCCCAAATCTAGCAGAGCCTAGGTTTCCCTTAGAGGCACCATCGAAATTGAGTTTGACAAACTCGGGAGGGGGCGATGCCATTTGTCAGGATTGTTGATGGAGGGAGAACCAATAGAAGGAATATCCAGAGATGGGGCTAGGAAAATATCCCATTTGAGAAGGATAGGCCTTTCCTCCAGCACATAAGAAAAATCTTTTGCCATCCACTTGGAGAGTCTTACAGTATCCAAAATACTATCTTGAAATTTGGGCTAGATTTCTCCCCAAGGTAGCAGAGTTGAGTGAAAAATTTTGCGATTTCTTTCTTTCCATATTTTCCATAGGATGATGCTCGATAAGAGTTTCTATATGTGATTGAGGATGGGAATTTTGAAAGTTTATGATGTTGGCATGTTTTACGGGAAAAGTGTGCTTGTCATTGATGGCAAGAACAGTAGCAAACCAAACCTCGAGACAGCATAAGACGAGAAAGCTCAGAGGAGATAGCGGTTTCCAGAAGTACAGATGAGGAGGAGCAAAGGTCGAGATCCTTGAACACATAGAAAACCTTCTAAGTCAGAGAGATTAGAAACTCAGGAGGAAGATTGACAATGACCGTTGGATCATTTTTGAGTGGAAGGATAGGATAAGCTGAAAGCTCTAGGATCCCAATCATCCAAATTTCCGTGAGACGTCAAATTGAATTAATGGAAGGATACGATAAGCGGGGTAAAACGATTGAGAATTTGATCATCCGAATTTTCGTCAGCCATCGGATTGATTTAAGTGGAAGGACATGATAAGCAAGGGATGAGATCTGAGATCTCGATCACTCGAATTACCTTCAGCTGTCGGATCGAATTAAATGGAAGGATAGGATAATAAACGCTGGAAAGTCGTTGGATTTAATCCAAAGTAGATCTACATCAAAGACAAATTGATCCGTTGATATAAGATCTTGATCCAACGAACTTCATTCATTTTGGGTCTAAAGATGTAAGTAGGTTACGCTCCGTAAAAATCTCATTTCAAGAATTCAGTTTGAGATTTGAAATCCCCAAAGTCCGGATAGACGAAATAAATCCTCGACTATCGGATCATCCGAAGTAAATTTCAGCCGTCAAATCATTCTAAACTGGAAGGACAGGATAAGTTAGAAGAAGCATGCGCTAATCTCAGTGGCTGACAATCAGGCACTCAGATCTACGGTCAACAGGGCATATTGGACCCCCCACCCCCGACCTTTCTGACTTGAACCGTGGGGGGGGTCCGAGTTGGTGGTATTTCCTATGTGGGACCCTCATACGTGTCACCTTCTTGTCAACTCGGACCCCCCTCGCTCATTACCACTTACCGTCTAACCCCCCTCCGAGCAAACCACCAAACCACTCATACATACCATCGCCGCGCTCCGACGTCACACTCTACTACCCACTACACGTCACACTCCACTATCGTGCTTTGCCTCCACACTCCACTACACTACCTATAGTCTCACCCACGTCAGCAGACCACCTCAACAAGGACATGTGGCAGATCACGTCAGCAAGGACATGCGGCAAACCACGTCAGCAAGGACACGTGGCAGTAATCTGTATACTTCGAGGGAAAGTAAAGTTTGAGACTTGAGATTTTAGAAGTTCGTAGACCCAAAGGAGATCTCGACCGTTGATCAAGAAAGGGGCCGCAGAACCGTTGATCTAGTTGGAAGGTCAAAATTTTCGAAGTAGAGTAGAGTCGTCGATTGAGAATGACAGGTTTCCATGGATCATTGACTTCAGAAGATTGGCATATGGAAGAAAGCAAGGTTTGAGATTTGAAACTCCCGAAGCCCGGATCATGAAATAAATCACAGTCATTGATTTAGGAAGGTCAGATTTGATCCGTTCAAAAGCACTGTCAAGATCGTGAGATTGATAGTCCCATCGCATCGCGGGGATTGAAGATGTGCAAACTTTAAAAAGTTGAAGGCGGGCTGCAATCGAAACCATGGTTTTAGAGAAAGGACACGTGGAGGCTAGAGGTAAATTACAGGGCAAAAAGTAGTTTCATTCAAACCACCTTTGGATGTTCCCGCAATCACATGGTCACATGATATCGTCGCCTAAGGTCATATCGAGAAACGAAGCTAGTGCTCACTAGATTGAGATCAGGAAGCGCCTTTTGAATAGGCGTTTGGTCATAGCCATAGTCACATCAGAGAAGGTTAAGGGAGGATCTAGCACGTCGCTAGGCTCCACTTCGGATATTGGGAGTTGGGAGAATCAAGTTTTCTTATACTAAGATTCTCGAATTCACGAGTCATGAAGCACCAATCGGTTAGGCGTTTGGTCGCCGCCGATGGTCACGTGAAGGAAGGGGCTTAGAAGCCAAAGAATCAATAATTGACTGGTTGTAACTGACAGAGAAGACAAAGAGTTGTGACTTCTAGAGAAGCCAAAGAATCTTTGGATAATGACCACTGATGATGAACAAAGACAACATAACCACCAGGGAAGACGAAGAGTTCAAATGATGATCAAGCAGAGGACTCGACATGAGAAAGACATGCGAAACAAAGAGGATGTATAGTTTTTTTTCCGAACGTTATGCATGTTTTTAGGAAGAGGCGTATGAAAATAATGTAGATGCATCACATAACATAAAATGTTGAAGAGAATATGAACAAAGTAGCGTTGTGTGGAAGAATAAAAATAGAAGAGCATAGAAGCAGAGAGATGCAGAAGAAAAACAGAGCATAGAAGCTGAAGAAGGCAGCGAAGACATGGAGTTGTAACAGACCATATCAGAGACACAACAAGTAAGTAAAGTTTTATATCTAAGGGTGGTAGGGTGGTGCTATGGAGTATTGTTGTCCTCAGAGTTTCAAGTGGGTGCTTGAACACAGGAAGTTGTAGCTTCTATTTGGTTGTAGCCAGAAAAATCAAGGTGGTAGGGTGGTGCAAGGGAGAACCATTGTTCTATGTTATACAGGTTGGTGCATGTGTGACTGGAAGTTGGTGCTTCCATCCAGTTGGTGTTGGAACACTCAGGGAATTGGTGCTTCCTTCTAGTGGGTGCTAGAAAAACCAGATAGTTGGTGCTCTCAGCAAGTTGCAACTTGTTAAAGAAGATTTTGTAGCCTCATTTTGAGTTGGTTCTCAAAGAAAGATGAAGTACAGAACTTAAAAGACTTCCTATCATTCAAAGAAGAAGAGGTTTTCTCCCTTTATGGTTTTCCTCGTGAAATATATGTCTTTGTGTATATCATATGTGTGATTGATGTTTGTTATTTCTATTGTTCATGTCTTGCATAATCTTGATGATCACTTGGAGAAGGTTAATAATATTTTAATAGGCATAAAATTGTTTAAGCACAGTAACAACTGATTCACCCCCCCTCTCAGTTGTCTTAGTAATTCCAACAATTGGTATCAGAGCGGGTTCCTTTTATTTAAAGGTAGATCAGTAAGCTTAAACATGACAAGCCATGAAGGAACTTCAACCAATAAGCCTCCTATGTTTGATGGAACAATTTTTTGCTTCTGGAAGGTTAGAATGAGAACATACATGATGGCCTTAGGAGTTGATGTTTGGGATGTTGTAGAGACTGGTTATGTAAAGACAGATGTACTAGCTTCTAAGGATGACAAGTTAGAATTCAGCTTCAACGCTAAGGCAATGAATGCTATCTTGAGTGGGCTTGTTAGTTAAATTTGTAAAGGTCATGCAACTTGAATCTACCAAAGAAATGTGGGATAGGATAATAAAATGAATCTAATAAGATCTCGATCACTCGAATTTCCTTCAGCTGTCAGATCGAATTAAATGGAAGGATAGGATAATAAAAGATGGAAAGTCGTTGAATTTAATCCAAAGTAGATCTACATCAAAGACAAATTGATCCGTTGATATAAGATCTTGATCCAACGAACTTCATTCATTTCGGGTCTAAAGATGTAAGTAGGTTACGCTCCAAAAAAACCTCATTTCAAGAATTCAGTTTGAGATTTGAAATCCCCGAAGTCCGGATAGACGAAATAAATCCTCGACTGTCGGATCATCCGAAGTAAATTTCAGCCGTCAAATCATTCTAAACTGGAAGGACATGATAAGTTAGAAGAAGCACGCGCTAATCTCAGCGTCTGACAATCAGGCACTCAGATCTACGGTCGACAGGGCATATTGGACCCCCCACCCCCGACCTTTCTGACTTTAACCGTGGGGGGGGGGGGTCCGAGTTGGTGGTATTTCCTATGTGGGACCCTCATACGTGTCACCTTCTTGTCAACTCGGACCCCCCTCGCTCATTACCACTTACCGCCTAACCCCCCTCCGAGAAAACCACCAAACCACTCATACATACCATCGTCGCGCTCCAACGTCACACTCCACTATCGTGCTTTGCCTCCACACTCCACTACACTACCTACACGTCTCACCCACGTCAGCAGACCACCTCAACAAGGACATGTGGCAGATCACGTCAGCAAGGACATGCGGAAAACCACATCAGCAAGGACACGTGGCAGTAATCCGTATGCTTCGAGGGAAAGTAAAGTTTGAGACTTGAGATTTTAGAAGTCCATAGACCCAAAGCAGATCTCGACCGTTGATCGAGAAAGGGGCCGCAGAACCGTTGATCTAGTTGGAAGGTCAAAATTTCCGAAGTAGAGTAGAGTCGTCGATTGAGAATGACAGGTTTCCATGGATCATTGACTCCAGAAGATTGGCATATGGAAGAAAGAAAGGTTTGAGATTTGAAACTCCCGAAGCTCGGATCATGAAATAAATCACAATCATTGATTTAGGAAGGTCAGATTTGATCCGTTCAAAAGAACTGTCAAGATTGTGAGATTGATAGTCCCATCGCATCGTGGGGATTGAAGATGTGCAAACTTTAAAAAGTTGAAGGCGGGCTACAATCGAAACCACGGTTTTGGAGAAAGGACATGTGGAGGCTAGAGGTAAATTGCGGGGCAAAAAGTAGTTTGATTCAAACCACCTTTGGATTTTCCCACAATCATATGGTCTCATGATATCGTCGCCTAAGGTCATATCGAGAAACGAAGCTAGTGCTCACTAGATTGAGATCCGGAAGCGCCTTTTGAATAGGCATTTGGTCATAGCCATAGTCACATCAGAGAAGGTTAATGGAGGATCTAGCACGTCGCTAGGCTCCACTTCAGATATCGGCAGTTGGGAGAATCAAGTTTTCTTATACTAAGATTCCCAAATTCACGAGTCATGAAGCACCAATCGGTTAGGCGTTTGGTCATCGCTGATGGTCACGTGAAGGAAGGGGCTTAGAATCCAAAGAATCAATAATTGACTGGTTGTAACTAACAGAGAAGACAAAGAGTTGTGACTTCCAGAGAAGCCAAAGAATCTTTGGATAACGACCATTGATGATGAACAGAGACAACATAACCACCAGGGAAGACGAAGAGTTCAAATGATGATCATGCAGAGGACTCGACGTGAGAAAGATATGGAAAACAAAGAGGATGTATAGTTTTTTTTCCGAACGTTATGAATGTTTTTAGGAAGAGGCGTATGAAAATAATGTAGACGCATCACAGAACATAAAATGTTGAAGAGAATATGAACAAAGTAGCATTGTGTGGAGGAATAAAAATAGAAGAGCATAGAAGCAGAGAGATGCAGAAGCAAAACGGAGCATAGAAGCTGAAGAAGGCAACGAAGACATGGAGTTGTAACAGACCATATCAGAGACACAACAAGTAAGTAAAGTTTTATATCTAAGGGTGGTAGGGTGGTGCTATGGAGTATTGTTGTCCTCAGAGTTTCAAGTGGGTGCTTGAACACAGGAAGTTGTAGCTTCTATTTGGTTGTAGACAGAAAAATCAAGGTGCTAGGGTGGTGCAAGGGAGAACCATTGTTCTATGTTATACAGGTTGGTGCATGTGTGACTGGAAGTTGGTGTTGGAACACTCAGGGAATTGGTGCTTCCTTCTAGTGGGTGCTAGAGAAACCAGATAGTTGGTGCTCTCAACAAGTTGCAACTTGTTAAAGAAGATGTTGTAGCCTCATTTTGAGTTGGTTCTCAAAGAAAGATAATGTACAGAACTTAAAAGACTTCCTATCATTCGAATAAGAAGAGGTTTTCTCCCTTTATGGTTTTCCTCGTGAAATATCTGTCTTTGTGTATATCATATGTGTGATTGATGTTTGTTATTTCTATTGTTCATGTCTTGCATAATATTGATGATCACTTGGAGAAGGTTAATAATATTTTAATAGGCATAAAATTGTTTAAGTACAGTAACAACTGATCCACCCCCCCTCTCAGTTGTCTTAGTAATTCCAACAATTGGTATCAGAGTGGGTTCCTTTTATTTAAAGGTATATCAGTAAGATTAAACATAACAAGCCATGAAGGAACTTCAACCAATAAGCCTCCTATGTTTGATGGAACAAATTTTTGCTTCTGGAAGGTTAGAATGAGAACATACATGATGGCCTTAGGAGCTTATGTTTGGGATGTTGTAGAGACTGGTTATGTAAAGACAGGTGTACTAGCTTCTAAGGATGACCAGCTAGAATTCAGCTTCAACGCTAAGGCAATGAATGCTATCTTGGGTGGGCTTGTTGAAGCTAAATTTGTAAAGGTCATGCAACTTGAATCTACCAAAGAAATGTGGGATAAATTTATTAGTAGTTATGAAGGAGATGAGAAAGTAAAAGGTGCCAAAATTCAGACACATAGATTGGAATTTGAACAACTAAAGATGAATGAGGATGAAACAATTAGTAAATATTTTTTAAGAGTTGAGGAGCTTGTGAATTCCATAAAGGGTCTTGGTGAGAAGATTGAAGACTCATTTTTAGTTCAAAAGATTTTAAGATCTTTGCCTGATAGATTTAATCCAAAAGTTTATGCAATAGAAGAACTTAATGATCTCCAAACTCTGTCTATTGACCAACTCCTAGGAACTTTGATTTCTTATGAAATGAGGATAGGTAAAGATAAACCCACCTCTAGAGAAGCATCATTTAAAGTAGATAAGGATAAGGATTCTGAGCCTGGTGAGATTGAAGCAAAATTTGTGAGAAGACTAAAGAAAGGATCAAGCAAGTACCAAGGCAAGTTGCCCTTCAAATGTTTTAACTGTGGAAATATAGGTCACTTTTCATCTAAGTGTCCACACAAGAAGAATGACCAGAACGTTGAAGGTGAAGAGAAGAACAAATCAAAGAGATTTGGTAAAAAGAAAAGTTTATGTGTAAACAATGATGACTCTTCAGGAGACACAGATAGTGATTCTTCTTGTAACGATAATATTAATGACTTTATGCTTATGCCCAAAGAGGATTATGATAATAAAATACAGGAAGTGATTTTGATGATGAAGAAGTTATGGTTGACTTGGAAGGAGAACTGATTAGTGCTCTAGAATAAATTGCTAGACTCAGATTTAAGAAGAAAAAACAAAAACAATTGTTGATACAGTTCGAGAAAGACAGTAAAAAAATGGATGAAGACTTTGCCCTGCTAAAAGTGGAACTAGAAGAGGCAAATAAAATAGAGGACATTCTGAAACAACCATTATCAGAAAATAAGTTAAGATGTGAAGCCTTGGAAGAAGAGGTAGTAAAAACCAGAAAAGAGATGGAGAAGTTTAAAGCATTGTATCTCCAAAATCTTCCAAGAATTAAAGCCTCGGTAGAACTAAACGACAATTTGAGAAAACAAAGATCTCCTTTGTTGAAAACTGGTTAAGGCTATGTAAGTGGTTCAAGCAGTGAACGGGAAAAAAGAAAAGAGTTAGTAAAGATGATCAAGTTCCAAGTCAGCAGACAATCATACCATGTGAGTACCCTGCCACCAAAAGCTAATAAAGACAATATGATCCCTGATAAAAAACAAATATATCAAAATATGGGGCAACAAATGCCAAGAAGAAGGCTATCCTTTAGGTACCAAAATTTCTTACATGGTTGTTGTTTTAGCTGCTCTAATTTTGGTCATAAGATTGCAAATTGTCAAATTAATTTTAGAGACATGCAACTGAGGAGATCAAGAAACAAACAATCTTTGCAACATAGAACTAAACAACCAATGAGTAGGCAAATCTGCACCAATCACTTTGACCTATTGAACATTGAGCTCGAATGCTATAATTGTCATAAATTCGGCCAAAAAGATGAAAACTGCCATCTGAAGAATTACAAAGCAGATCCAAGGATAAAACCCTTAGCTACAAATGCCATCACATGGAAAAAGAAAGATAGTGAAAAATTTGCTCTAGTACTTTCATCTCAAAAACAAAAAGACCTGTGGTATATAGACAGTGGATGTTCCAAGCACATGACTGGAGACAAGGATAAATTTATGTCTATAAGTAAAATCAAAATAGGAAATGTGACCTTTGGAAATGATGAACCATGTAAAATCAAGGGTAAAGGGATGGTGAGTTTAAGTAATGGCAAGGGAAAATCCCAGGATGTTCTGCTCATAGATGGGCTGAAACATAATTTTCTCAGTGTAAGTCAAATGTGTGAGAGAGGATGTCAAGTGGTATTCACTTCCAAAGATTGTAAGATAAAATCTGTAAAATCAGGACAAGTGGTGGCTAAAGGCATAAGGACAGATAATAATGTATATGTGATGAAAGAAGATATATAAGAGTGTCATCTAAGAAAACATGATGAAATTTGGTTATGGCATAGGAGACTTGGACATTTAAACTTTGACCACTTAATCAAGTTCAAAAATCTTGAGGCAGTAAAAGATCTTCCAATAATATCAAAGCCACAAGATTCTGTGTGTAAACCCTGCCAAGTAGGAAAGCTAACCAGGACACAGTTTAAATCCAAGAGATCTACTTCAATATAGAAACCACTCCAATTAGGTCATATGGATTTATGTGGACCATCAAGACAGGAAGGCACAAGGAAGGAAAACTACTTCATGCTCATCATTCATGATTACTCCAGACTCACTTGGGTTGATTTTCTGAAGTAAAAATCTGAAGCATTTAAGAAATTTAAAATATTTAAGGATTTAACTAAGAATCAAATAGGCAACAGATTAAAGGTTGTAAGATTAGACAGAGAAGGAGAATTTATGTCAAGTGATTTCAAGGAATTTTGTGATAAACATGGGATTAAGAGAGAATACACAATCCCAGGAATTCCACAACAAAATGGAGTAGTTGAGAGGCAAAACAGAACAGTTCAACAAATGGTCAGGTCAATGATGAATGAGAAGAACATTGGTCAAACCTACTGGGTAGAAGCAATACACACAACAATCCATATTCTTAACAAAGCTCACCTCAGACCACATAGTGACAAGACACCTTATGAACTATGGTATGGAAGACCTGCTTCAATCAAACACTTCAAAGTCTTTGGGAGTAAGTGCTACATAAAGAATAATAATGAAAACCTTGGCAAGTATGATGACAAGGTTGATGAAGACATATTCTTAGGGTATGATACAAACAGTAAAGGATACAGATGCTATAATAAGAGGTTGCATAATTTGGTTGATTGCATTGGCATAAAAGTTGATGAAGGAGTCCCAATAAGAGAGGTGAGCAATATTGAATCAACAACAGAGGATATAGTTGAAGTTGAAGATGAATAGGTCCAAGAATCAGAAAAACAAGACTCTAAGTGAGATGAAGATACAAATACTCAGGCAGACTCAAATCAACAGACAACATCGAATCCTTCCTCCATAATTACTCAAAATAATCATCCTGCAAATCAGATAATTGGTGAGAAAGACAAAGGTGTACAAACCAGAAGAAGGATAATCAAAGACACCGAGCAATCACATATAGCCCTCATATCCATGGTGGAACCCAAGAACTTTAATGAAGCCAGTAAAGATGTAAATTGGTTAAAATCAATGAATGAGGAATTGGATCAGATTGAGAAGAACAATACTTGGGAGCTTGTTCCTGTTGATACTGAGAGGGGGGTGAATCAGTCTCAAGTACAATTTAAAACCTTTTTCAACTTATACTTAAACCATTCAAATATATCCAATGAGCAATGAACTGTTGGATTACTGAGAGGGGGGGGTGAATCAGTAATAGAGAAATTTAGTCCCTTTTAACCATATAATCCAAGTGCTATATCAATGAAGCATTTTTATCCAATAACTGCAGAGTAAATAAGCAATGAACAAATGAACAATCATACACATACATAGAAAACCAGTGTTTTACGTGGAAACCCAAATCGGGAGAAAACCATGGAATGCTTTTTCTTATATGTCTTGAAGAATTACATTCGTTGGAAGCACCAACTTCCTTTGTTTTCCAGTTGCAACTGGAAGGAGGCTCCAACCCCCTAGTTTCTCAAGCTACAACCTGAAGGAAGCTCCAACTCCCCAATTCTCTTGATACAACTAGAAGGATGCTACAACCCCCTATGTTCTTCGACTACAACCGGAAGGTGGCTACAACCACATGTCCTTGCCCCGTCCTGCCACCCTGAAGTAGAAGTAAAATGATGGAACCACTGTCACACTATCACTGTGAGATATACCATTGTAAACCTGTACCAATAAATCTGAACCATGCATCAACCATGCATCAACCTGTA
>ML781624.1:1128032-1179104 GCA_009831015.1 Picea engelmannii | reverse complement strand
ACTACCCAATTCACTTCTTAGTTTTCTTTGCGTGTCTTTGAGCTTGCTATTTTCAATCTCAACATGCTTCAATTTTTTAAGATTCTCATCTTCTTGTTGAATAATTTTTTCTTCATGCTTTTCTTCTTCTTCATTGGAATTTTATTCTTCAGTGTCATTTCTTTCAATCCTTGGATGAGGAAATTCAAATTCAACATGACCTACTCCTTCATAATTAAAGTAAAAGATATGACCTCTATTTTCTTCTTTGAAATGTGAGATGTTGTAATTTGCTTCAACTTCTTCTTCTTCTTCTTCTTCTTCTTCTGCGGCTTCCCTTACATAAAGGTCTTGTAGTTTGTCCCAAATCTCTTTTGATGATGCACATGATCCCACCTTCGATTTCACTGAATCTGTCAATCCATCCAGGATGGTATCTATTGCCAATTTGTTGTTCCTTTTTGCTTCCTTCTGAGTTGCATTCTTTGGTTTCTTCAAAGCATTGTATCCTAAAGCAACTGAGAAGAAAACATCTACCCCAAGAGCTTTCAAGTAAGTTTCCATTCTATTACTCCAATATTCAAAATTTCTTCCATAAAATGGTGGAATCCCATTTGGAATTTTGTCTTCCATTTCTTCTTAGGATCTTCCTTCCAGTGGTTAAATTGTACTGAAGGTAACCCGCTCTGATACCAAATGTTGATACTGAGAGTGGGGTGAATCAATATCAAGTACAATTTAAAATCTTTTTCAACTTATACTTAAACCATTCAACTATATCCAATGAGCAATGAACAATAGTATAAGAGTTACACCAATACACCACAATACACCATACACAATATATGAGAAATAATCAATAGTTATTGTTCAAGGGAAGTAATGACTTCCAAAGGTAGCTACAGCTTCCAAATGTAAAGGGAGGGATAAACCTCCAAGAGGAAGATACAATCCTTCAATATCAAGAGAGAGTTGAACTCTCCATCCTTGCCCCTTCCTTCCACCCAAGAATATATGAGAGATAATAAAAGTTTACATTAAATCATCACCATCAACCAATCATCACATAGAACCTGATAATGCTTCCTGAGACTTCTTCAATTTCTGCAATTCTTCAATTCTTGGAGTACTTTGATCCCATATATAATATTACTCAATGTGTTCTCTGAAACTCCTCCAAGTTTCACTCCTTGAATCCTCCCCAAAAAGAAGTTATAGAAAGAATGGTAGACTTTATTCAATTTTGGTCTATTCAGGAGATCGAACTTGTACAGAATGCCCCACGCTCAATATTTAACATCCAATTCTGAAACTCACACAAAAGAAACTAAAGTTTGTACTCTTTCCAATTAATTTTTTCCCACGTCATTTGGATTCTCGATGAATAAGTTACTAATGGTTTACCTGAAACACCTGTTTATTGACTAGCTTCAGGACTGGTCACAAACCCTATCTTCCAAAGAGTTTATTTCCATAATTATAGTGAATCAAGAGCTGAAACTTTTACCAAAGGTACCTTGATATGTCTTCTCAATACCATAGCGATTTCACCATCTGAATCATTCTATAAAAAAAATGTATAGCAAAAATGGTAAGATGACCTGAAAATAACATACCTTAGAACACATCACAAAAAGACTTCATCCTCCCTTGAAATCCGGCCTTCTTTACTTCTTATTTCCTCTGAAATTCGACTTGTATCAAAATGAATGTATAATGATGTTTATTTATACCATTTATGTCACTTCATTTTAACATTAAGCTCGACCTGACACTTTCTTATTTTGTAATTATTTTCTTTAATTATCTTCAGGGCCTACATGTACTTCCTTCTTCAATTCACTTTGTCATCTTCAAAAATTCATTTCTCCTCAACCATGAGGATCCACGTGGCGTGTCACATACCACCGAAAACAACATGATATATACTATCCATTAATGGGTGTTTTATATGCATTTGCATTGTCCTTCATGTTCAAATACCTTTATCAATCTTGCGGTCCAAAACCCATGACTAGGGTTGACATCAATGACAACAACCAATCTTCCAACAGTTCCTAGACCTGGAGATAAGAATGTAATTGGCTCCAAATGGGTGTTTAAGAATAAAATGAATGAAAAAGGAAACATTGTAAGAAATAAATCTAGATTGGTATGAAAAGGGTATGCTCAAATAGAAGGACTGGATTTTGATGAAACATTTGCACCTGTAGCGAGATTAGAAGCTATTAGAATGTTTATTTTCTATGCTTGTCATAAGAAGTTTAAATTCTATCAAATGGATGTCAAGTCATCTTTTCTAAATGGATATCTAAAAGAAGAACTCTATATGGAACAACCAAAAGGTTTCCAACTGTTAGATAACCCTGACTTTGTCTACAAGTTGAAGAAAGCCTTATATGGGTTGAAACAAGCTCTGCGTGCCTGGTACTACAAACTGGATAAGTATCTTCAAGACAAAGGGTTCAAGAGAGGAACAGTTGACAACAATCTATATATCAAAATAGAGGATAATGATTTTCTCATTGTGTTGGTCTATGTAGATGACATCATCTTTAGAAGTAATAATGCTTCATTGGTATAATGGTTTGCTTCTTCCATGCACTCTGAAATTGAAATGTCTATGATAGGGGAACTATCATTTTTTCTTGTTCTGCAAATTACTCAGAGGTATGAAGGAATGTTTATTTCTCAAGAGAAATATCTAAGAGAAATATTGAAAAGGTTTCAAATGGAATATTCTACACCTATGAGCACACCTATGGTCACTGAATGCAAGCTAATAAAGGATGATGACTCACATGATGTTGATCAGAGTTCATATAGGTCTATGATAGGCAACCAGTTGTACATCACAACATCTCGTCCAGACATAATGCATGTTGTTGGAATGGTAGGAAGGTATCAATATGCACCTAAACAGAGTCATTTGATAGCTGTCAAAAGAATATTCAAATATTTGAAAGGAACGATGAACTATGGCCTATGGTATCCTAGGAATCATAATTTTCAATTATTAGTCTATTCAGATGTTGATTGGGCTAACTCCATGGATGAAAGGAAAAGCATGAGTGGAGGTGCATTCTTCTTAGGAGATTCTCTTGTAGCATGGTTGAGCAAGAAGCAAGGTTCCATTTCCTTATCGACTACAGAAGTTGAATACATTCCAGCTGCCACTTGTTGTACCCAAGTATTGTGGATGATTCAGACACTTGCAGACTTGGAGGTAAAATATACTGCATTGATCCCAATTCATTTTGATAATACTAGTGAAGTTAGTGTGTCAAAGAATCATGTATTTCATTCCAAGACCAAGCATATACCCATCAAGTATCACTTCTTGAGGGAACATGTGACCAACACTATTATTTCTATGCATTATATTCCATCCAAAGATCAGATTGATGATATCTTCACTAAACCGCTTGCAAAATCTCAGTTTGAGTATCTACGCCAGAAGTTGGGTGTGACCCCATTATCAAGCTAAATAGTCTATCTCATCAGGGGGAGAGTGCTCCTAGTATATCTTCTCAAAGAGAGAATAGAGTCACTCTCTGTTTTCTTTGACATTGATGTCAAAGGGGGGAGAAAAAGGTGTTGTCTGTATGCTATATTTAAAGGTCTAAAGTAGAATAGTGAAGGCTTTCAGGGTTGCCATCAATTCCAAAGGGGGATATTGTTGGCATGTTTTATAGGAAGAGTGTGCTTTTCATTGATGGCAAGAACAACAAAAAACCAAACCTCGAGAGAGAAGAAGACGATAAATCTCAGAAGAGATAGCGGTTTACAAAAGTGCAGACGAGGAGGAGCAAAGGTCAATATCCTTGAACACTTAGAAAACCTTCTAAGTCAGAGAGATTAGAAACTCAGGAGGAAGAGTGGCAATGACCATTGGATCATTTTTTAGTGGAAGGATAGGATAAGCTGAAAGATATGCGATCCCAATCATCTGAATTTTCATCAGCTGTCAGATTGAACTAATGGAAGGATAGGATAAGTGGGGCAAAATGATTGAGAATTCAATCATCCAAATTTCCGTCAGCTGTCGGATTGATTTAAGTGGAAGGACATGATAATAAAGGGTTGATATCTGAGATCTCGATCACATGAATTTTCGTCAGCCATCAGATTGAATTAAATGGAAGGATAGGATAAGAAAATATGGAGAGCTACTGGATTTAACCCAAAGAAAAGTTGCATCAAATACAGACCGAGCCATTGATCTAAGATATTGATCCAACGAATGTCATTTGTTTCAGGTCTAAAGATGTGAGGAGGTTATGCTCCAAAAAAAATATCATTTCAAGAATTTAGTTTGAGATTTGAAATCCCCAAAGTCTAGAGAGCCGGAGAGCCGAAATAAATCCTCGACCGTCGTATCATCCGAAGTAAATTTCAGGAATTGGATCATTCTAAAGTGGAAGGAAAGGATAAGTTAGAAGAAGGGTATGCTAATATTAGCAGTTGACAATCGGGAACTCAGATCTACAGTCTACAGGGCATGTCGACCCCCCCTCCCCCTCGACCTTTTTAACTTTAACTGTGGAGGGGGGTCCGAGATGGTGGTATTTCCCATGTGGGACCCTCATACGTGTCACCTTCTTGTCAAATCAGACCCATCTCTCTCATTAACACTTACCGCCTAACCCTCCCTCCGATAAAACCACCAAACCACTCATGCATATGACCACCACGCTCCGACGTCACACTCCACTACCCGCTACATGTCACACTCCACTACTGTGCTCTACCTCCACACTCCACTACACTGCCTACATATCTCACCCACCTCAGCAGACCACCTCAACAAGGACATGTGGTAGACCACGTCAGCAAGGACATGTGGCAGACCACGTCAGCAAGGACACGTGGCAGTAATCCATATACTTCGAGGGAAAGTAAAGTTTGAGACTTGAGATTTCATAAGTCTGGAGACCCGAAGGAGATCTCGACCGTTGATAGAGAAAGGGGCCGCAGAACTGTTGATCTAGTTGAAAGGTCAAAATTCCCAAAGTAGAGAAGAGTTGTCAATTGAGAAGGACAGGTGTCCACAGAACATCGACTCTGAAATATTAGCGTATGGAAGAAAGAAAGGTTTTATATTTGAAACTCCTGAAGCTCGGATCACAAAATAAATCATAGTCGTTGATTTAGGAAGGTTATATTTGATCCGTAGATCGTGAAAGAAAAAATATGAACCGTTTGTTCAAAAGCACCATCAAGATCGTGAGATCGAAGGTCCCATCACATTACAGGGATTGAAGATGCACAAACTTTAAAAAGTTGAAGTTGGGCCGCAATCAAAACCACGGTTTTGGAGAAAGGACATGTGGAGGCTCAACGTAAATTGTGGGGCAAAACGTAGTTTGATTCAAACCACCTTTGGATGCTCCCACAATCACATGGTCACATGAGATCATCACACAAGGTTCATATCAAGAAATTAATCTAGCCCTCACTAGACCGAGATCGGGAAGGTCACAACCATGGTCACATCAACGAAGGTTAAGGGAGGATCTAGTACGTCGCTAGGCTCCACCTCAGATATCGAGAGTTGGGAGAATCGATTTGTCTTATACTAATATTCTCGAAGTTGTGAGTCGCGAAGCGCCTATCGATTAAGCATATGGTCACCACTGATGGCCACGTGAAGGAAGGGGCTTAGAATACAAAGAATCCATAATTGACTGGCTTTAACTGACAAATAAGATGAAGAGTTGTGACTGCTAGAGAAGCCAAAGAATCTTTGGATAAAGGTCATTGATGATGAACATAGACAACATAACCGCCAGGGAAGACGAAGAGTTCAAATGATGATCAGGAAGAGGACTCGACATGAGAAAGATATGAAAAACAAAGAGGATGTATAGTTTTTGTTTTCGAACGTTATGCATGTTTTTAGGAAGAGCTGTATGGAATGAATGTAGAGGTAGCACAGAACATAAAATGTTGAAGAGAAGCTGAATAGAGTAGCGTTGTGCAGAGGAAGAAAAAGAGCATAGCATAGAAGCAGAGAGATGTAGAAGAGAAATAGAGCATAGAAGTTGAAGAAGTCAGAGGAGACATGGAATTGTAACAGACCATATCAGAGACACATCAAGTAAGTAAATTTGTATATATAAGGGTGGTAGGGTGGTGCTAGGGAGGACTGATGTCCTCAAAGTTTCAAGTGGGTGCTTGAACACAGGAAGTTGTAGCTTCCATCTGGTTGCAGCAAAAAAACCAGGGTGGTAGGGTGGTGCAAGGGAGAACCATTGTTCTCTGTTATACAGGTTGGTGCCTATGTGACTGGAAGTTGGTGCTTCCATCCGGTTGGTGTTGGAACACTCAGGGAGTTGGTGCTTCCTTCTAGTGGGTGCTAGAGCAACCATAGTGTTGGTGCGCTCAACAAGTTTCATCTTGTTAAAGAAGAGGTTGTAGCCTCATTTTGAGTTGGTTCTCAAAGAAAGATGATATACAAAACTTAAAATACTACCTATCATTCAAATAACAAGAGGTTTTCTCCCTTTATGGGTTTCCTCATGAAATATCTATCTCTGTGTATATCATATGTGTGATTGATTTTTTTTATTTTTGTTGTTCATGTCTTGCATAATCTTGATGATCACTTGGAGAAGGTTAATAATATTTTAATAGGCATAAAATTGTTTAAGCACAGTAACAACTGATTCACCCCCGCCCCCCCCTCTCAGTTTTCTTAGTAATTCCAACATATAATCACTAGTCAGCCAGTGTGTTGGTGATTGTGTCCCTATGGCGGTTAGAGGTGCACATTATATGCATCTCTTGATCCCAAACTTGATATTTGTAGTGGCATTGGTTAAGAAAATTCTCCATGGTTTCATCATGTTGAAGGAACAGGGGTTAAAGCGAGGGCCCAATAAATCCCCTCTTCCTGAGGTTGTCCCAAGTTAGAATACTATAATGGGCTACCAACCAAAGGAACGTGCTTACTTTGGGTTGGAGATTCACCTTCTATATCTTGTTCTAGATGGTGTCCTTGGGAAGTAGGTGAAAGGAGGATTTCAGGACATATGCTTCCTTTATGATAAAAGTCCCTTTAGAGGAATATGCTCATCTAAGAATATTGGGTCCCTACTTGATTCTGATTTTCCTTAGCACCACTTCCTCTTTTCATGGTCCAAAATCTATTTCTATAGGAATATATAGGTCTCTATGGGTCATCTTCCATTCTCATTATGCAAAGGTTGGACTGACATTTTTCCAATAAGCCACTACTTCTTTTGGTATGAAATAAGGGATGTTATCTTGAATATCAGTTAGTTGATCATGCTAATTGAGAGGAGGCATCTGCTGTTAGGAATCCGACTAGAAAAGGGCGTTGCAACCTTCTTTGATTTCCCAAAACACATGATCCTGAATGAGGGAATGGTTCTGCCAAGCAACATTCCAAATTAGGGAACCATCTTTGTGTTCATTCCATCTAATGAGATGTTCTTCCTCCACCTCAAGTGTGTATTTATGCCTCCACAGTTTAACCCATAGGTCCCCTATATTTTTGAGCCATTTTGGTGCAGGAAAATTTTGGGAGAAATCGAAGAAGTGTTGAAGGAATCAGAGCATTGGTGGGAGAACAGGGGAGTGCGCTAGAAATAAAGGAAAAGCAGCGCTGAAAAAAGGGAAAAAGTAGCATGTGAGGCATGCATGCAGGATAACGTAACCTCATTAGGGTTAGGGTTTTTTTAAGACATTGTAATGGATGATAAGACAAGAATAAGTATAAATAAGTACCTTGGAGGTCTAGGTTGGGGGTTCTAGAATGTAAGAGAAGATTGTTTTGTCTAGCTAGGATAAAGATTGTAATATTTGTTATCTTTTTTCAAGTTGTTGAGTTGTAGGAGAGTCAAGAAACTCGATCCCGAGGGTTAGATCGAAGAATGAGGATCCTGGTGCGATCTAGTCAACCTAACATGGATCGTGGAGCCTGTTGAGATTGTAAGATCAGAGACTATAGTGCATGTGGTGCTCTATATTGCAGAACCATAATAAAAGAGCTTGAGAGCCAAATCTTTGTGGATGTAGCTCAGGAGGGGGTGAACTACGATAGATCATGCGTTATGTGAAATGCTTATTGGTTATGTCTTTTCTTTCAATGGTAAAATCTTAGATGAATGTCTTGATGAAGTAGTTAGATATGTGGATTTATATGCATGGATAAAGAATGATAGTATAATAATTATAGATGGATGATATAGTAAACAAATGAAGATCCCAAAGTACAATCCCAGATCCCCACTCATTCCCAGAATGCAAGCACTTGAGCACTGCAGTCACCCATAGAACTATCTCGGGTGAGACTGCGTAGTACACTCTGTGTGTTGTGTTGCCTCTTGGTTTACGAGGAGGGTCGATAGTTTTAGAGGGATTTGTTGGAATCTTGTTTATATTTGAACATGGGTCATCCCAAGAGGTAGGAAGAGAGAGATAAATCAACAAATGGTTTTGTTGTGAGATGAAACTACATGGGATTGAGTGAGTGGGATCGGTGAAAGAATCATGAAGAGAATGAAGCTTTAAAAAGGAATGTTCAGACCATGGAATCCAATGAAGGTAGATATTGAAAGTTGCTTGAAAACAAAGGATCTAGAGTTTGCACAGAAAGTCAACAAAAACCCTAACATAACACCGCACAAATATTTTGACAAGTACGTATTTAGCAACTTGCATGAAGTATTTCTCTACGATTTCCCACATGTGTTGTAGGAGTGGATATTGAGGTTGAAAGACAACCACGTGAAAAATCGGATCAGACATTTACAGTGGAATCCTATGGAGATCACAGTTACAACAAGTTGATAACAAATTCACGCGCACAGTATATTTCTGGTTAGACAGTATTGTTGCAGGCTTTATCATAGAATTTGCAGTAGACACTGCGAAGTCTTACAGTGCAGTAGAGCAAGAGAACCTAAGAGGACCACGAGGAAGGTATATTAGGTCATTGTATACTTCCATAAATAGTTTACTATATAACAAAGGTGTAATGACTATGGAGTCATACAACTAAACTTCCTTGCATGCATCGGGGAAGGGGGGAAGCACCGACAAGAGATGGAGGAATGGAGGAAGAAATGGATAAAGGAAAGAAGGAGGAAGACTTGGACACAATCATGATGGAGGAAGATTAGATCAAGAATATCATGGAAACAACTGGAAAAACGCACAATGGATTACCCTACGAATATAATACGAACAATAAGAAGGGAGCCATAGTAGAGAGAAAGGGCTTGGCAAGTGATGAAGAAGAGGTAGAGGATCTCCGGGATGTGGAGAAAATTGAGGAAATCATGTGCACAACGTATGAGAGGAAGATGAGACGTCCAAGAGAGAGAAAATAACGAAAAACTCCTATCCATGTCAGTGTCAATGTGGAACCCATAAACCCATGTGCGACTAATACACCAAAAAGAACACCACCATTCAAACAACCGAATTTTGGTGGAAGAAAGACAACAGGAAGTGCACCCAACCAAGGAGTAGCAACTAGAGAAGCCAGTTTAGGAAGTAGAATTCAAGTATCTACATCGCACGAAGGTCATAGTTCATCACCGTTCAATATGGCAGGACATGATTCCACCATCAGGTTACCCGAATTCAATGGAGAGGAGAATCCTGAAAAGCACTTGTTTATCTATGAGAAATGTTGAAACAAACTTTATATTTTCTTAAAAGGAATCTTACATTAAAATGAAAATTTTGTTTTTATTTAAATAAAAAGAGAACAAAATACAATTGGATAATCACCGTCGAAAAAAAAAGGGTCATCCGATCAATCCAACGGTCTAAATGTATGAACAGATTATGGAGCTACCCTTGGTTTTAAATGAAAGTCAAATGTTAAAAAAAATTCTTGAGTTTCGGGTTTCGGGTTTCGGGGTTCTGCGATCTATGAAGTTTGATATTTAACGACAACCCCAAAGTCCTGATACTAAAATCATGAACAACAATTTTTAATGAAGTTAAACCAAGTTAGCAAGAATAATTAAAAAACGTTTAACGGTAATTTATGCTTTTCACACTTTCACTTTTTGGGAGTCTCGACTCAAGCGATAGCTCAAAATCCCCAACTGTAAGTTATCAAATCCCATTTAATCGTGATTAATTAAAGGTTTAAAACACACTTAATATATTGATTAATCATTAGTGTTTTTGAAATCGGAGAATTATCACTCATCTCGCCCAAAAAAACCCGAAGCACAGAGTCCCAAAATTATTGAGTGTTTAAGTGTGATTAACTTAACATCAAAACAAAGGTTAACAATATAAATTGGTTTTTCGCATTTTCTCTTTTCGGGAGTTTGCAAAGACATTTCATTTGAACTCCCGGTTTCGAATCGTCGATATTTGGCAGCACTTATTATAGATTAATGAAATATCTTATAGTGTAAGATGTGTATCTCCAAACGTACTCTCCTCATTAAGGAAAATGAATTTATCGACCGTAGAAAGAACAGTCTAATTAAGGCAGTCTAAAGGCGAATAAAGGTTTCTAATTCAAATTTCTTTCTCACTTTCAACAAATTAGCAAGTTGTATATGAGAAATATTACACCGTCTTTTCTGTAACAGCTACTTGCTTCTTATCACAGGTATTATGGCACACAGGAAAAACCAGAAAAAGAGTGATGACGCCGGTGAAAGCCCTAATCCGAATTCAGATGTTATATCTGATACCACACAACATGCTATAGATGTGGTTCGGTCCTGGATGTAGATTTTTGAAATATTGGAGCATGATATTAGGAATTGCCCAGACGATTTTGGAAACAAAATGACTGAAAATAAACTCAGAGATATAGCAGAGGCCGAGCTCCATAAAATAGCTACATGGCCGAAGCTCATGCCATACAATGACATGATAAATTGGGCTCTGATGATCACCGATGTGCAGACCAGGAGTATCACGAACCATGAAAAGGTCGTCGTCAGCTCGTTTAGGCCAGAACATATTCAAGTAATGTATAAGCTATCCCCTGTTTCCAAATATATTTATAATGACGAATTCGTAGAAGAATTTCAAAGAAATGAGTGTACAAAATTTGACCAAACATATCCAGATATAATTAAAGGATGGTGGGAAATTCCAACAAAATTTAGAGCTGATACCCATGGAATTTATTCCATAACATTGTTAAATGAATATATGGTTTATATAGCAATGATGTTATGTAGACTATTTGGGAGGAAAATGCCTACCCATTTCCCCACAGAATCGGTGCCAATTATATACGAGGTAGTCGAGGGTTACACTTTCAACCGGGGTAAGATTTTATTAGATAAGCTAACCAAGGAGATTACAGAGTACCAAATGGAAAAGTCAAAAGGCCAACCAACGTCTTTTTATATGTCAATGTATGTCATGGACATTATCTGCTATATGACCCCTTTCCCTTTGATGAATTGGAATTGGAATTCAACTTGTGCTAAACCTATCCATGTCTATCACTCTAAGCTATGGGAAGAAAAAGCAAAAGATTTATTTTATGAAATATTCCACTATGTAGTGATACCTGTGCACAAAATATTGTATGGATACCCACCCCCTCGGATTTCAGAGAAAACCATGGGAAACATAAAGACATTGCAGATTGGTTTATCGAAGAGAATTTATCTTATGTCAGAGTCTTAGGATGTTCAATTCCCCCCCATGCTCACCCTAAATTTCTCCCTGATAGGCTGGTGTACATAGAAGTGGCATACCAGATAATAACAGGAGGCATTGGTACAGAGTTAAAAGCAGCTTAGAAGAAATTTTGGCCGGTTTTTCCTGTACAGATTGGGAGGTTTTCATTGCTTAATTTTGGCCATTCCAAAGTGGAAGCTACGAAATTTGAAGATATTAAGTTGGTAGATATTGAACTCAGAAAGAATGACCCATATCAAATCGTGGTAAATCATCTAGCTCATTGCAACATGAAAACATATGAGCATGAAAACTCCCCCTGTGATGACATATTCAAAGGATCTGGAGTATATGAAGAGATATTAGAAAGAGTCCAGGTGTTACCCCTTGACCTGCATACTAGCTTCCTTTCTTTCCAAAATCACAAAAGGAGTGGATTTCCCAAGATACTTCAGGGAGAATCGATAACCCCTCCTTCAAAACAAGAAGGAATACCTCCAGGTTTCGAATCAAATTCTCAAGATAAAGGGACTACAGAGGAGAACCCAAAGAATCCTGAAGTGTCTTCACAAAGATCAGAAACTTCGTAGACAGAACATCGAGAGTCTGAAACAGTGTTTAAATCTAAGCCACCCTTAAACTTGGATCAAATTATTCCTCCTTTATCGTCAACTATTCCTGTCGATACTCTGAAAACAACAGAAGGAACACAATTCACAGAGTTAGGCAGTCTGATTGTAGCCTTGACCCCTTTACAGTCAAGTTTTGGGACTCCCCATCTCATAGCTATATATGTAAGTGATCTTGACCCAATCTCTATTGAAGAAATACCCTCCTCTGAATTCTTTTTCAGTAAGAAAAGGAAGGTTGTAGTGAAACAAGAAATACACACAAAAGAAGGTACAATGGTTAAAAATCACAGGATACTTGTGGATGGATAGAATCTAGAAGAGGAAGACTTTTCCATGGAAGTAGTAGGCTCTTTGGGGGATTTTTCTACGACCAAATTATTCTCAGTGGATAATCTGAAATCAAGGTTGCAGCAGAAAAATCAAATGATAGCCCAGTTGCAAAGTCAAATAAAGAATATAGAGAAAAATATTAGAGATGAGATAAATAAAGGACTGGAACATGCTCGAGTTGTTGACAAGCAAGATATTCAACTCTCAAGTCTAGTTTAGATGAGATGTGTAAGAAGATGCAAGCCAATCAAGGACAATTCATTCAACAAGAGGAATTAGTGAAGAAGTTGAAAGATAAATTGAGTTCTATTGAAAGCCAGGTGGTAGATTTAACAAAATTTCAAGCCCAGACACTGGAAGTGCACCAAAAGCTAGAGGCGGAACAACAAAGCCTGTTTTCCAAAGTAGAGATCATTCAAAACTATTTTCAGGATGTAAGTAAATCATTGGAGAACATTTATTTCAAATAAAAAGAGGCTACAACATCCCGGACCGGTTTCCAAAAGGCAGTCATATTCTCGGCTAAAGAAGAGCTACCAGTAACTCCTAAATTAACTGTCACTGAACAAATCATAGGTGATATCATGTTGAAGGTATGGGAGGCCAATATATCTGAAAGTAAGAAAATGGCCAAAGAGATAAAGTAAGAATGTGAAGAAACTTTCGACTTATTAGATAAAAAAATTGCTAGACATTGGAGAGGGTGATTGCCCTGGACTACTAGGACAGATCAATGTTACAAGACATCAGCTAAACCTAAAAGAAAATTTGAATGAAACCCAAATTGAAATTTCGCAATCACAATAGGTTAATTTTAGCCTAATGAATAGATGGTTGGTAAAGCCAAATTTACAATTGCAATCAGTAAAGTTTTAAAATAAAAGGTTTGAAGATAAGTTGCCGAAAATTCAAAGGAAGATGTATTTGTTTGAAGCAAAGGATATGACAGAGCCTTGCAGAAGTTTAGTACATTTTCTTAGCAGGTGTGTTGAGTGTCTCGGACCAAGTGAAGGGAATACTTTAAAAAGATAATGAACCAACACATGCATGCTCATTTTGTTAGGGTGACAGAGAAGTAAAAGGTAACCAAGCAAAATGGTTCAAGTTTGTATTCTATAATTGTTAGCACCTAGGAGTTAGGAAAACACCAACCATCTAGGGTTGATGATTTTTTGTATAAATATAATTTCAAAAGACTTAAACAAGGCTTTTTCTGGCCGATTGTAGCAGATAGACTTCTTTTTTACAAGAATTAATGGCAATGCAAAACGAAGATTCCATATCTTGTCAACCCTGAGTTATGTGTTCTTCTATACTTTTCATGTTCAACACCATTTCTTACATATCTTTGATGAATGTTTAAGCTACAATTTAGTAAAACATCTACTATGCTTATGTGTTATTTGGTCGTCTAATTGTTTGCAGATTTTCCTCTGTGTTTTCTATTAGCAGGTACAAGACCTGTGGATTATTCAAATTACTATATTTTTATGCTTCATTAAAGTTTTCTTGTCTATTTTCTTTTTTTGTTACAAAGTGAGATTCCTCCATGATTGATGCCTCACGTTGGGTAAACAGCTTTGTGTTTTCTTTCATATCATTTATTATTTTCAATTTAACTCAGGAATGGGAAACAACCTCTAAAATTGTTATATTGTTAATTCAAATTTGGGAATTTCTCTCATATAATCTTAAAAATAGAAACAAAAAACCTTAAAAAAAAAGTAACAGATATTTTAATTTTCTTTTCCTCATAACTGTTCCTATTGCAAGACAGCCTAATATAAAACCCGGACTCATTGATCAAACTAGCATCACGTTAACCTTGTTTAATACTATCCTCGAGACAGCCACCACCTGGGTTGAACTTGAATGTTCATGGGCAGCCATTGAACAGGACATAAGCGCCCAAGAACAATTGGAAGCTAGACAAAGACAACTCAGAAACCAACCATAGATTCTTTTCCTAAAGAACTGATTTCCTTTCCATATACCAAAACCCTCTTTATTTTCATATGCCTTGACAGTATGCTCTATAGCCTTAAAGTATAAACTTAGGAACAACATATTTTTGGCGTCGTTGTCGGGGAACAAAGAAACAAAACTATTTTCACTGGGAATAATGACATTGATAATTTGTTTCTTTGATGGTGAACAAAGATTGAAAACTTTATAAGGCTACTTTCATCTTTCACATGGTGACTCCACGATTAATAAATTGGCTTTTAACCAAAAGAATACTAGAAAAAATCCAGATGACAAACATACTTCGCCTGTATCTGACCCAGAAAAATTTTTCAAATCAAGAAGATACCTTAAACAAACTGCTTCGTCGAAAAATAAGATTTATCAACCTAAATTCACACAGTCAAACACTAAGGATCTACATGAAAGGTTAAATACCCCACTCCCTTGTGAAGAACTATCCATGAATAGAATTGAAACCATAGACCCTGGATTGGTCTTACCCAAATTTAAAACTGAGACTTTTTCAACTGTTTCTTTCACTAATAAAGGTAAAATATATATCTCACTTCCCACCTCGATTGACTTTTCTTCACTTCCCGAAGTTCATTTTCCTATCTCTTAGAACTCCGACGAATATACTGTATACCTCGACTCAACTCCTATTGATTCTCCTGTATATTCACCATGTGAGTCCGAAGAAACCAGTCCATGATTTGTAAGTCCCTCTTTTTCAAGTTTCCCGACCTTCATGACCAGTCCCTTGAAATCATCTTTCCCTATTCATCCCCAAACGAAGGGTTACCACACCCCTTTAAAATTCCTATTTATAATCTCCAAGTTTCACCCTCTAAATTATTAATGGTTGCGGCTGGAGGAGGTGGGGTTGGGGGTGGTGTTGTAGGTGGTGTTGGAGGAGAAGGAGCAGGCGGTCAAGTACCACTCCATGGAAGCTTTACCAAAGTAGCTTCTAGGTATGCTCCTTTGGTCCTACTAGTTCCCCTCCATGACCTACTTGAAAATTACATGAAAAATTTGTCGAAATTTACAGGAGAAGATGATTTAACTGCAATAGAACACATCAATTTCTTTGATCTATTTGTTGACATCCTTGGTCTCAAACATGAGGATGTTTATTAGAGACTCCTAGTTCATAATTTTGAAGGACAGGTGAGAACCTGGTTTCGAGGTCTAGCAGCAGGATCAATAAGGTCATACGATGAGTTGGAAAATGCTTTAATCAAACAATGGGAAGAAAGGAAAGATCATCTCTACTATCTAACCGAGTTTGGGGCTATGATAAAGAAAAATTCAGAATCATTTCTCGAGTTTACCCAAAGGTTTAATAAATTGTATAATAAAATTCCAGTCGAGGTTAAACCTTCCCAACCCGCAGCGAAAGTAACTTTTGTTGGGGCTTTTGATCCTGATTTCGCTATGTTATTGAGGGAAAGGAGATCAGTAGACCTCACTAAAATGCAGGATGGCGCCTTAGAAATTGAGTCAAATATGACGGCATCAGGTAAGTTAAACAAGAAATAAAGAAACTAGAAGGTACAGAGAACAAGGAGAACCCTCAGGATTTGGGAGGTCTTCAAAAGACATTATGGATGGCATGGTGAGAATAATTAAAGAAATTTCGAATAAGATCTCAAGAATGGAAATGGACCAATCAAAGAATGATCATTTCCCTAGAAATGATTTCAAAAGGAATCCTACCCCTCAAACACAACAAAGGCAAATCAAGAACGAGGACCAAAACATTCAATCCCCATTCAAAAATGAAAATTTTATAGGAGGAGAAGACATGCAAGATTTTGAGGAGTTAGAAGAAGACATAAGTAATCTTGGCGATGACTGTCAACAACCTTATTTGATGAGACAAGATTACGAAAAAATACTTAAACATGGAATACAGATCGGAGAATAAAAAGAACAACAATATTACAGAATATTCACTTATCAAGGAATCGTTGATGACATAATGGTCGAACTCCACCAGAAGTACAATCTAAGGCCTATAAATAGGGACGTCACAACCACCCCAGTGAAAAAAATCCTACCCGGGGGGAAGCAGATGAGGTGGTTCTAAAAGCTGTTGAAAAGCAGATTGTTAAAACCAAGACTGCTGACACACATCCTACCAAGGAAAAGACAATAGAAACATTAGTCATCAACACAAGGCAAATGGACGATCATATGACCGAAATAAAAACCTCACAAAAGAATGAAACTGAAAAGAAGGGGATAGAAGCCCAAACCATAGAATTTGATAAAACAACAGGAAATTTTAGTCTAGAAAATGAAATTAATAAAATCAAAATCCGTATACCTCTTGTCGAACTAGCAAAAAACCCAATATACAGAAAGCAAATTGCCAAAATAATCAATTTTTTAGACAATGAAAATCAGACTGACATGATAAATCTAGAAGATGACAAACCTAATATACTTTTCGGTACACATTTCAAAGGTGCCAGAGACATCGTTTCCCCTTTCTATATCACGCTAACTGTGGATGATCACCTGCTCCATAATTGCATGTTGGATTTTGGAGCCTCTCACAATGTAATGCCTAAAGCCATTATGGATAGACTTGGTCTTGAAATCACTCGACCTTATGGAGATTTGCATTCATTCGATTCAAGAAAAGTTAAATGTATAGGCATGATAAAAGACTTAGTAGTCAATCTTGCACAGATACCTGTAAAAAGTGTTATGATGGATGTGGTTGTTGTTGATATACCCCCAAAGTATGGCATGTTGTTATCCAAGTCTTGGGGCACCAAACTTGGAGGATCCCTCCAACTCGACATGACATACGCCATGATCCCGATCTTTGGAGGACAATTCACATGCATGTACAAAGAAACCAGGTTAGCATTTACGGTAAGTGACCCACTGAACCAAAATAATTACCCTGTTTATATCATTGATCAAGATTTAGGTAATTGTATTATGTCTATTAATGATGATATTGATGTATGTATAGAATAAAGTTGTATAGAAAAGAAAAAATAAATAAAGATGTATATAGCTCGGGAGTTTGGAAAATGTTTTTTGACGAAGCTTCATCTTATGAAGGAGCAGGAGTCGGAGTGTTGTTCGTGGCACCTGATGACGAGTTCATTATACCTTTTTCTTATAGACTACAATGGGATATTGATTATACTAACAATGTTTGTGAATATGAGGCTCTAGTCCTGAGATTAGAAGCTGCCAAAAAAATAAAAATTAAGAACTTAGAAGCCTACGGTGACGTTGAATTGATCATAAAACAAATCAATCGTCAATACCAGGCTAAGAACCCGAGGTTAAGATCTTATAGGAACTGTGCTTGGGATCTGATTGAGAATTTTTTCTCATCATTTAGTGTTCATTACATCCCTAGGACTGAAAATCAACGAGTTGATTCGTTGGCTAAAGCAGCCTCAACCTTCGCACCTCCAATGGTTTTCAAACTTAAATACCATATAGAAATGTTAGGAACCAAATATCAATATAGCATAGAAAAACCTCAGAATAAGTACTCAACACCTTGAAAAAGAGATAATTTCAGATAATAAGCCTCTTCGAGGGGGCAACCTCCTTTTACCCCACATAAATGTTCAAGTACAAGATGATTCCAAATGAAAATGTCTCCTTGGTATATATAGGAGACTAGGAGGTATAATTACAATTAATGGAATAAATCCGACATAAATAAAATAACATTACTAATGTAATATGCCCCAATTAAGGGGTAATGAGCCAATATTAGGGTTTAACATGCCCCTCCCCTTGAGAAAAGTATTGTCCACAATGCTTGAGTAACTCTGGATTCTTTTGTATAAAAGACTCATCTTCCCAAGTGGAATCTTCAGTGGGTAGTTTCCTCCATTTAATGAGATACTCTGAAATGGATCTATTCCTCAGCGGGAGAATTCTTGTGTCAGTGATGGCTTCAGGAACCAATATGATTTTTCCTTCCTCGTCAAGTTATGGAAATATAGTTTGAACTGGGATCTTGTCGCCTATAACCTTCTTTATGCATGAAACATGGAAAACCCAGTTTACTCGTGAAGATGCAGGAAATGTTAAATTTTTAATTAAAATAAAGTACCAAGGCAAGTGTTTCTCTTCCCTAGGTTGCCTAAGGGGGAGAAAGTGCCTAATGTGGGTCTTAGTCAAATTAATTTGTGAGATGAAAATTAAAAGTTGACTTTATGATTAAAGTGAGGGTGAGTGAAGAGACACCAAATCTCAGCCACCCATCTAATCTAATCTCAGCCGTTAGATTAGAAAACCCCTCACCTTCCCTCATGAGGTCGACTAGGGAAAGAAGGCGCACCCATTCTTGGGTAGTTCAAGCAGTCTTGTTGAGAGAACAAGAGAGAGAAAGAGAAGGGACCTTTGGTGAGATGCCAAGGTCGAATCTTTGGTGAGATGCCAAGATCAAGAGACTCTTGGTGAGATGCCAAGAGAAGGGACCTTTGGTGAGATGCCAAGGTCAGATCTTTGGTGAGATGCCAAGAGCAGAGAGAGGTCGATCTAGAGAAAAGAGACAACATTTTCTAAAGGAGAGCACGCATCCCAAAGAAAAGAGCAACATGGATTTCGAGGCAACAGACAGCAAGGAAAAACAGTGTTGAAACAGTGCTGAGACATATGTTGAAACAGTGCTGAGACATATGTTGAAACAATGTTGAAACAATGCTGAGACATATGCTGAAACAGTGCTGAGACATATGCTGAAACAGTGTTGAAACAATGCTGAGACATATGTTGAAACAGTGTTGAGACATATGCTGAAATAGTGCTGAGACATACGCTGAAACAGTGCTGAGACATATGCTGAAACAGTGCTGAGACATATGTTGAAACAGTGCTGAGACATATGCTGAAACAGTGCTGAAACAGTGCTGAGACATATGTTGAAACAGTGCTGAGACATATGCTGAAACAGTGCTAAGACATATGCTGAAACAGTGCTGAGACATATGCTGAAACAGTGCTGAGACATATGCTGAAACAGTACTGAGACATATGTTGAAACAGTGCTGAGACATATGCTGGAATAGTGTTGTAACATATGTTGAAATAGTGCTCAAACTGGGTTTGGCATTTAACTTTGGCTGAAAAATCAGCGAGACTGAAACTGGGTTGGGATCTGAGAAATTCTTACAGGAAACTCCAATTTGTATGCCATAGTACCAATATTTTGCAACACCTTATAAGGGCCATAGTACTTTGGTGATAATTTATAATCCTTCTTGGCTTGCTTGAGGGACATATGTTTGTATGGTTGTAGTCTTAAAAACACCCAATCCCCTACTTCAAAACTTCTTTAACTACGATGTTAATTTGCTTGTTGTTTCATGTGATTTTGTGCCATGGTCAGGTTGTCCTTTAAGATTTGGAGAACTTTTTGTTGATGCTCGATGTGATCTTCCACATCTTGAACCTTAGATTTTCCTTTTAGAGAAGAAGTGATGGAAAGAGGGTGGTATCCATAGAGTGCCATAAATGGTGTCATTTTTGTTGCAGTATGAAAGGAAGTGTTATACCACCATTCTACCAAGGGTAACCATTTGAACCATTGCGTTTGTTTATCAGAGACAAAGCAACGAAGGTAGCCTTTCAGACATTTGTTCACTATCTCAGTTTGTCCATCATATTGAGGATGGTAGGATGAGCTATGAGCCAATTGAGTACCCAAACAAGAAAATAATTATGTCCAAAAATGTCCAGTGAAGATGGGATCTTTGTCACTTACAATAATCTTTAGGTTGCCATGTAGCTTTTGAACTGTCTCCATGAATGCGGTGGCAACTGTACTAGATTTGAAGGGATGAGAGAGTGCACCAAAGTGTGCGTACTTGGTCAGTATATCAACAATCACCATGATGACACTCTTTCCTTTATACTTCGGTAACCTTATGATGAAATCCATGGAAACCTCCTCTCAGCGCTGACTTGGGATGGCTAATGGTTGTAAAAGACCTGGGGTCTTAATTGTTTCCACCTTATTTTGTTGGCAAACCAAAAATTCTGCCACAAACCTTTGAACATCAATTTTAAGGCCATCCCAAAAAACATCCTTCTTGACTCTATGGTAGGTTTTCAAAAATCCTAAGTTCCCTCCTACTGGAGAGGTGTGCAATTCCAATAGTACCTTTTGTTTGAGTTGGGAGTTCTTACATAAATATAATCACTCTTTGTACCATAGCGAATCATTTTTCCATGTAAATGTATCTGATGCACTGGAATCCTGCTGCAACCTTTGAATGAGAGTCCACACTTTTTCTTCATTCTTCCATTCATCCCTTGCTTCTATTATCCAATCGGGTTGGATGATAGAGATAGCACAAAGAAGGGCCTCAACATATTCATCCTTTCTTGAGAGTGCATCTGCCACAACATTTTTCTTCCCCTTTTTATAGAAGATTTCAAAAGCACAACCCAATATCTTGGTTACCCATTTTTTTTGTTCTTTTGAAGATAGTCTTTGTTCCAAGAAGTATTTAAGACTATCATGATCTGTTTTGACCTTGAAGTGCCTACCTATTAGGTAAGGACACCATTTCTTTAATGCATGTAGTATTGGCATCATTTCCTTCTCATAAATGGGTTTGTGTAAGTCCTTTCCCTTGAGTGGTCAACTTTCAAAATCCAGGGGCCTTCCTTCTTGCATTAGGACAACACAAATTCCATTTCCCAAGGCATCACATCTCACAATAAAGGTTTTTGTGAAGTCTGGAGTGGTCAAGACAGGAGCTTTGCACATCACCTCTTTAAGTTTTTCAAAAGATTTAGTTGCCTCTAGAGTCCATGAAAATGCATCCTTCTTAGTTAGTGTCATTAAAGGTGTTGTTATTCTTCCATAGTGCTGAACAAACTTGCGGTAGTAACCTGTCAAACCCAAAAATCCTCTAAGATTCTTCAATGTTTTGGGAATCAGCCAGTCCATCATGGCCTTAATATTGTTAGGGTCTACCTTGACACTTTCATGAGATACAATATGACCCAAATACTCTACCTCCTTCACTCCAAAGAAACATTTGGATGATTTGGCATATAGTTGTTGTTCCTTTAGTAGTTGTAGCACATTGTCAACATGTCACACATGATCCTCCCAAGACTTGCTATAGATTAGTATATCATCAAAAAACACTAACACAAATTTTCGAAGGAAGGGCTTGAAAATGGAATTCATCAACCCTTGGAATGTGGAAGGTGCATTTGTAAGGCCAAAAGGCATGACCAAAAATTCATAATGGCCTTCATGAGTTCGGAATGTTGTTTTTGGGATATATTCTTCCTTCATTCTAATCTGATGATACCCTGAACGGAGATCCAATTTTGTGAAATAGATTGCTCCATGTAGTTCATCTAACAATTCATAAATGACGGCAATTGGAAACTTATCTTTAATAGTGATCTTATTGAGCTCTCTATAATCTAGACACATACACCATGAGATATCTTTCTTGAATACCATTACCACTGGTGCAGAGTAAGAACTTTGACTAGGTCTAATAATGCCAGCCTTTAACATTTCTTCAACCATGCACTCCATTTCACTCTTATGGGCATAAGGGTATATGTATGACCTGATGTTAGGAGGAACACTCCCAGGAATTAGGTGAATTTCATGATCATGATTTCGAATGGGTGGAAGACCTTTGGGAATATCTTCAAATACTTTGGAATGTTTATCAATGATCCCTTGAAGATCTTGAGGAATAGATGGCTTAGATGTTTGAACCCCTTTTTCAATAATTTTTTCATGCCATTAGAGCTTATCACCTTACCTGGTTTCCCTGTGATACCTCTTAACTCAATTTCTTTTCCTTCAAATGAAAATTTCATGAAAAGTTCTTGAAAATTAAAAGCCACTATTCCTAATGATTGTAACCATTGGATTCCTAGTATAATATCAACACCACCCATGGGTATAGAAATCATTGGACTATTCATTACATATTCCACGTAGTAAGATTGATCTTATTGCATTTTATTGAGCAATTGATAGTTCATTCATCTGCAATCATTACTTGAAACTATGGCGCTGGATATACAAAGCAATTGAGAGCTTTGGCTAATTTATAGTGAATGAAATTATGAGTACTGCCAGAATCAATTAGGACTATTACCCTTTTATTTTTGATGTATCCTTCGATCTTGAGGGTTTGAGGAGTGCTAATTCCATCCAATGCATTACACGATATCATGGGAGTCAACTCTTCAGATGAAATTGCTTCTACATTTTCATCTTGAGATCGTTCTTGTTCTTGTTCTTCTTCCTCTTCACAATATATGTAGAATAATTTCTTCTCACCACACTTATGTCCCTTACTGTACTTGCTATCACAATTAAATCATAAACCTTTTTCTTTTCTTTCCTCCAATTGTTGAGGTGTCAACCTTGTAGGTTGAGGTGTTTTAGAAGAAGGAGCATTATTCTCTCTATAGATGTTAGGATTGGTCCTTCGAGTAGCCATAGCCATATTTTTACTTTCAACATTTCTTGCCACCTTAAATGCATTCTCCAATGATTTGGGTTCCTAAAGGCGAACCTCATGTTGAATGTTATCCTTTAAAGTTCCTATGAATACATCAATCAAGTGCTCATATGGGATATATGTTACCTTTATATTCAATCTTTGGAAGTTCTCAATGTGCTCGGTAACTGAACCCTTTTGCTTGAGATTTATCAATTGGCTAAAGAAGGTATTTCTCCTTGTATCCTCATAGTGTGCTATCATTTCTTCCATGAAAATTGTCCTAGTGACAAGTGATTTGCGAGAACAAAGCCATCGATACCATACAAATTGATTGGGTTATAAATATAAAGAAGCAATTTGTACCTTTTGTGTATGTGGCACATTATGTAGATCAAAGAATTTCTCCATCTGAAGTATCCATGTGATTGGGTCCTTGCCATCAAACTTCCTCATATCGATCTTAGGAACGTGGTTGGAATTCAAACCAAAGTTGGAGTTTCTCCATTCTTGATTCACCTTCCTTGTGTCTTCATCATGAATTTCATGGGATACATTTTCACTTTCAGGTGTCCTCTCTATTAGGGAATTTTTCGATCCTTCCATGATCTCCCCTTTTAAAGTGCCCATCTTAGTATTTATTGCCTCAAACTTAGCTTCTGTTGAATCCATCATCTCTTGTCATTCATCTTTTGTTACTGTCTTCTTTTGTAAATCATTTATGTCCATACGCATTTCTTCACCTTCATCAAGAGTCTAAGTAGGATTGTCTAGAGGCTTATTTGGTGTAGAAGTTCCCTTTTTTGGTGGCATATTGGCCAAGTATCACTTTAAACCTTGATTTTGAGGTGGTTCTGCTAGACAATCTTCCTTTTATTGTATCTCCAAAAATTTGGCCCTTCTGAGTATGAACTTTTATTTTTTATAGTTCTCTAATATTTCTTCTCTTCAATGTCACAGGTCTGATAAAAATTGGATGTGCCAAGTGGAATTTATGGTAACTTCCCCACAACTTGTTGATTTTTAGCCTTTCCAGGAGATCTCACTTGTATAGCGTGCCCCGCACAAAATAATTGATATAAAATTCTGAAACTTGTACCAGAACTACTACGGTCTGTCCACTATCCAATGCAACTAGTCTCACTCAATTTGGATACTCTAGGAAGAGTTTATGATTTTTTTACCCGGAACACCTTCTTGAGACTAGTCAGATACCCTATCTTCCACAGGGTGTATCTACAAATTTACGATGACCCAAAATATGAAATTAATACCACATATACCTTACTAAGTTTTGAGAATAGCCTCTAGATTTCAAGGTCTGAAATGTTAAAAAAAAAAAATTATAGCGAAAATTATGCAATGACTCAATTTAGGATGATTCCAGAACCCTATCTTACAAAGGTTGTATCTACGAAAGTATAAGGCCTCGGGTGATGAATTTTTAACCCAACGTACCTTGATCCGTATATTAAATATCGTCCAAGTCGTTCCTTCTGATTCATTGTAGAAAAACAGTTATAGTGAAATTTCCATGGTGTCTCAGATGTAGCAACGAAACCCCAAGACCTTGAGCTCTGATACCATATTTTAGGAACCAAATATCAATATAGCACAGAAAAACCTCAGAATAAGTAATCAATGCCTTGAAAAAAAAAATTAGATAATAAGCCTCTTCGATGGAGAAACCTCCTTTCACCCCACATAAATGTTCAAGTACAAGATGATTCCAAATGAAAATGTCTCCTTGGTATATATAGGAAACTATGAGGTATAATTACAACTAATGGAATAAAGCCGACATAAATAAAATAACATTACTAATGTAATATGCCCCAATTAAGGGGTAATGAGCCAATATTAGGGCTTAACAAGAAATGAGACATAGGCCTTCCATACTGAATAACATACAACATTGGCAGGTTTTTGAGGATGACGAACAACTCAAAAAAAATCTAGAAATGGTAGATGAGTTTTCTGAAACACATGTCGACCAAGAAAACCAGAATGATCTCGTTTGGATCATGCAGGAAGGGGAAGATCCCCAAGAGTTTCAAGATAAGATTGCTAATCACCGTATGCTTATTTTGAAAAATATTTAGATCCCCAAGGGCCTGATTCCCTTAGAAAGGTTATTTAATCATGATGACATCCCTTTGAAGTCCACTTTACAGCCTCAGCTAGAAGAGGTTGAAGATTGTGATATAGGTACCAAACAAAATCCTAGGTTGGTTAAATTATCTAAGTACCTACTTCCTGAAGTAAAAAGTAAGTATGTCGAGTTGCTTAGACAATATAAAGATGTTTTTTCTTGGTCCTATGACGAATTGAGAACTTATGACTCCACTATAATGGAACATAAAATTCCTCTGAAGCAAGGTGTCAAACCTTTTAGGTAGAAACTCAGATAGATTAACCCTATATTACTGCCTTTGATAAAGAAAGAAGTCAAGAAACTTATGGACACCAATATTATTGCCCCACTAAGATACTCTGAGTGGGTAGCTAATTTAGTCCCAGTAAGGAAGAAAACTGGTAAAATCAGACTGTGTGTCGATTTTAGAAATCTGAACTGATCATAACTTAAAGACAATTATCCATTGCCTAAGATGGATCACATTTTAGAGAAAGTAGTTGGAGCTAACAGAATGTCTATGATTGATGACTTTTAAGGCTACAATCAAATTGCAGTACATCAAGATGATAAAGAAAAAACTACGCTCGCTACCCCTTGGGGTACCTTCATGTATGACAAAATACCTTTCAGTTTAATTAATGTAGGAGAAACCTTCCAATGAGATATGGACATCGCCTTTGTCAGTGAAAGAGATAAGTTTTTTGTTATTTACCTTGATCATCTAACTGTTTTTTCTAAATCTAATGCAGAACATCTAATACACCTCAAGCAAACTTTCGAAAAGTGTCGCAAATTTGGTTTGTCTCTTAATCCCAAGAAATCTCATTTCACAATGCAGGAAGGTAAACTCTTGGGCCATATAGTATCTAGGGATGGAATTAAAATTGATCCGAAAAGGATTGAAGCAATAGACACTATTAATATTCTCAGGAATAGGAAAGAAATTCAATCATTTCTAGGGAATTTTTTTTTTGAGAAGATTCATTCCAAATTTTGTTGAAATCGTAAAATTGATTACAGATATGCTTAAGAAGGACAGCGAGGTAAAATGGAAAAACAAGGCCAAGGCATCATTTGAACGCATAAATAAAATCATAGGTGAAGCACCACTACTGGTGAGTCTTGATTATTTGAAAGAGTTTCTGATTTTCTCCTTCACTTCTGAGCATACAATTGCAGCTGTACTATTACAGAAAAACGATGAGGGTTTTGAACAACCCATTGCATTTTTTAGTAAAAGTCTTAGAGATGTTGATCTTAAATACAACATATTGGAAAAACAATCCTATGCAATGGTGAAAGCTCTCAAAGCTTTCAAAACTAATGTACTGCATTCAAAGATCATTACTTACGTCCCTACTAGTTTTGTTAAGGATATACTGGTTCAACCTGATAGTGATGGAAGGAGAGGCAGATGGTTAGCCAAGATTCAGGAGTTCGACCTGGAATTTAAACCAACTAAACTTATTAAAGGTCGGGGTTTGGCTAAATTGATGGTTGAATAAAATTTGAGACCACTCGGAATAAACTGTCTGCAAGAGAACGAAGGATTTTTAGAGATAGATGAACTCGATGTCATTGTGCCCACAAATGGAATCCTGCAAAAATTCTCTTCTTCAGCTTGGTACCATGATATTGCTTCTTATTTACTCACCCTTCAGTGTCCCAATGAACTAACCCCATCTAAAGCTAGGACATTGAAGTTACACGCTGTAAAATATTGTATTATAGATGGTAAATTGTATTGGAAGGACCCCCTAGGTTTCCTACTGATCTGCTTAGTAGAAACCGAAACAGAAAGGGATATAGATGAATTCCATGAGGGAGTGTGTGGAGGACACCATGCTTGGAGAGCAACAGCTTATAAAATCCTAAGAGTCGGGTATTACTGGCCGAAATTATTCTCAAATGTAAATACTAAGGTCTGAACTTGTAATCCTTGTCAATTGTTTATGGGCAAGCAAAAAGTCCTGGCATTACCTCTAGTGCCAGTTAAAACTAAAGCTCCATTTCAGCAATGGGGTCTTGACTTTATTGGAGAAATTCATCCACACTCAAGTGCTCAACACAAATGGATTATGACTGCAACAAAATATTTCACTAAATGGGTGGAAGCTATTCCTACATGAAACACAACTAACGCAGTAGTGATCATCTTTCTGGAGGAGAATATCCTATCAAGATTTGGCTGGCCCCGAAAAATAGTGACCGATAATGCTCGGGCCTTCAAGTCCATGGCCATAATAAGATTTTGCCAAAAATATAATATTGTGCCAGGACACTCCACAGCCTATTAGCCACAGGGAAATGGATTAACTAAGTCATCTAACAAAAGCCTGGTCACTATAATTAAGAAATTACTGACCGAAAATAAGAAAGCATGGCACGTACATTTGAAATATGCTTTATGGGATAACTAGATAGGCACAAAATGGTCAATCGGAATGTCTCCATTTCAGATGGTATATGGTACCAACGTCATTTTACCAATAAATCTAGCGCTACCAGTAATGAAACTCTGGCAGGACTCAAATGAAGAGCCAAATGACATTACCAGGAGGATAAACCAACTGATTTTAGTTCAGCAAAATAGGGCCGAAATAGATGAAAAGATACAAAGATATCAAGATAATATTAAAGCCTTATTTGACCAAAAAGCTAAAGATAGAGAATTATTCCCCGGTGATTTGGTCCTAAAATGGGAAGCCAACAAAGAAGATGCTGGTAAACATGGTAAGTTTGATCAGATCTGGTGTGCCCGGTACAAAATTACAGCCTCTGAGAGAAAGAATGTGTTTTTATTAGAGAATCTTGGTGGAAAGATTCTTAATTCCCCTATCAATGGGCGGTACCTTAAACACTTCATGCAGTAATATGTTTCTGAACTCTCATTGTACATACCGGTTTGTTTTCATGTTTTGTTTATAGTTATCTTTCTTTGGTAAGTTTTTTCTTTTCACTATAAATACAAAAGGTCCATATATATATATATATATATATATATATATATATATACAAAATAGGTCAAAAAAATTGCAATAAGAAGGCTTCTAATCTACTATAGTCCCTGACAGCTATCATTTTTATCTCATTGTAGGAGACTTGTTAATAAGCCAAGAGACTAGAAACATCGAAAAGGTGACATCCATGGATACTCGCATTGAATGTCTCCCGAAAAAGGTAACGAAATGACAGTCTATTTGGCTATAAGTATAAAAACTACTGAGATATGAATTTTTGTCTTAAAAACTCGGGCTAAAATATTCCAGGAGATGTAAATGAGTAAGACAGTAATCTCATGTTCAATATATATATATATATATATATATATATATATATATATATATATATATATATATATATATATATATATATATATATATATATATAGATATATATACACGAAAAATAAGCAATAAAAAAAATTAAATGAAAGTTCCCAGAGTTGAGTAAGAAACTTGTTAAGAGAAATTGTATCTACAATAGAATATCTAAATCCCCTTGCTTTCCCCCTGATTGTGATCAAGCCATCTCTTCACCTGATCCTCAATATCTTCCCATAAGCTTCTTAAGAGAAGAAAGGTCTCACCTTAACTTTGGAAACTCACAAGCTAACCTTCAAACGAGAATGGGCAAAAATTTTATAGTTCCCTTAACTTCAGCTGAACCGAAAGTATGTCTAGTTTAATCCTAACTCTCTTAGTCATTCTAATAGGAATAAACTGATTGGTTTTGCTCAAGGAAAATCCCTGAAAAATATAATAAGAATTCCCCTTGAGAAATTCCCTGAAGGAAAAGATGTTTGAAGGTGAGGAGAGGATTAGTCCAGAGCAATTAAAGTAAGTTGGCAGACCTCTATTGTTAAATTATAAACAAATATTTTCCTTGGTATATTGTATACCAGTTGATTTCCCCCACTTCAAATTCTGATAAAAAAGGACAGATGGTGAAAGGAAATTCATTTAAATGATTTCCCCCATCTAGTCTAAAGAGATGAAGAAAGGAAATTCATTACATGATTGACCTTATCTCAGCATTTAAATGCTAAAATATCAATGGAAGTGGTGAAAGGAAATTCAATATGGGAAATCCGATAACTTCACCGGGGTATTGAACAGGCTCGCTAGCAGTGAAGCAATGTCTACATATCTGATAGGCTATTATACATGAATTACAAGATTCTCTAGTAACTATTCTTCTTTCCGGATGGATCTACATTCTAAGCTTATGGGATTCCCTAACTTGAAACATTGGAATTACTTTACCTTGATGCGAACAAAATCAAATAAAACCTAGTAGAACGATTAAGGTTGTTTTGATTACCTTATACAAATATGAGGTCAATTTTAGGAAAGGAAATATATTACAAGACTAACTCGAGATGAACGAATGCTTTTAGTTCTGAAGAGTTTTCAAATTCAAGGATGAAATCTTAAAGTCTTGTTTGTTTTTCTCTAGACTATGTTTCACAGCACTGTAATAATGACTCCATTCACCCAATGAAGGCACTCGGTCTACATGTTCTTCTCATCCCACAAGGAGACGAGATCCCTATATGGAGCCTATGTTGAAACAAAATCTATATTTTCTTAAAAGGAATCTTACATTAAAATGAAAAATTCAATTTTATTTAAATAAAAAGAGAACAAAATGTAGTAGGATAATCACCGTCGAAAAAAAAGGGTCATCTGATCAATCCAATGGTCTAAATGTCTGAATAGATTATGGAGCCGCCCTTGGTTTTAAATGAAAGTCAAATGTTAAAAAAAATCTTAAGTTTCAGGTTTTGGGGTTCTACGATCTATGAAGTTTGATATTTAACGACAACCCCAAAGTCCCAATACCAAAATCACGAACAACAATTTTAAATGAAGTTAAACCAAGTTAATAAGAATAATTAAAAAACATTTAACGGTAATTTAAGCTTTTCGCACTTTCACTTTTCAGGAGTCTCAACTCAAGTGACAGCTCAAAATCCCGATCTGTAAGTCTCAAAATCCCATTTAATCGTGATTAATTAAAGGTTTAAAACACACTTAATATATTGATTAATCAGTCGCATTTTTGAAATCGGAAAATTGTCACTCATCTCACCCAAAAAACCCCAAAGCACGGAGTCCCAAAAGTATTAAGTGTATAAGTGTGATTAAATTAACATCAAAACATAGGTTAACGATATAAATTGGTTTTTCGCATTTTCGCTTTTCGGGAGTTTGCAAAGACATTTCATTTGAACTCCTGGTTTCGAATCGCCGATATTTGGTAGCACTTATTATAGATTAATGAAATATCTTATAGTGTAATACGTGTATCTCCAGACATACTCTCCTCATTAAGGCAAATGAATTTATCGACCGTAGAAAGAACAATCTAATTAAGGTAGTCTAAAGGCGAATAAAGGTTTCTAATTCAAATTTGTTTCTCACTTTCAGCAAATTAGCAAGTTGTATCTGAGAAAGCTTACATCGTCTTTTCTATAACATCTACTTACTTCTTATCACAGGTATCATGGCACCCAAGAAAACGCAGAAAAAGAGTGATGATGTCGATGAAATCTCTAATCCGAATTCGAATGTTATATCTGATACCACACCATATGTTGTAGATGCAGTTAGGTCCTGGATGCAATTTTTTTAAATATTGGAGCATGAGATTAGGAATTGCCCAAACGATTTTGGAAATGAAAGGAATGAAAATAAACTTAGAGGTATAGCATAGGCCGAGCTCCATGAAATAGCTACACGGCCGAAGCTCATGCCATACAATGACATGATAAAATTGGCTCTGATGAACACCGATGTGTAGACCAGGAGTATCACGAACCATCAAAAGGTCATCGTCGATTGGTTCAGGCCAGAACATATTCAAGTAATGTATAAGTTATCCCCTGTTTCCAAATATATTTATAATGCCGAATTCATAGAAGAATTTCAAAGAAAGGAGTGTATATAATTTGACCAAACATATCCAGATAAAATCAAAGGATGGTGGGGAATTCCAGCAAAATTTAGAGCTGATACCCATGGTGTTTATGCCACAACATTGTTAAATGAATATATGGTTTATATAGAAATGATGTTATGTATATTATTTGGGAGGAAAATCCCTACCCATTTCCCCGCGGAATGGGTGCCAATTATACACGAGGTAGCTGAGGGTTACACTTTCAACTGGGGTAAGATTTTATCAGATAACCTAACCAAGGAGATTGTAGAGTACCAATTCGAAAAGTCAAAAGGCCAACCAGCGTCTTTTTATATGTCAGCGTATGTCATGGACGATATCTGTTATATGACCCCTTTCCCTTTGATGAATTGGAACTGGAATTCAAATTGTGTTGAACCTATCCATGTCTATCACTCTAAGCTATGGGAAGAAAAAGAAAAATATTTCTTTTACGAAATATGTCACTATGTAGTGATACATATGCACCAAATATTGTATGGATACCCACCCCCTCGGATTTCGGAGCAAACGATGGGAAACATCAAGACAGTTGCAGATTGATTTATCGAAGAGAATTTCTCTTATGTCAGAGTCTTCTAATATACAATTCCCCCCCATGTCTCCCTAAATTTATCCCTAAGAGACTGGTGTGCAGAGAAGTGGCATACCAGATAATAATAGGAGGCATTGGTATAGAGTTAAAAGCAGCTCAGAAGAAATTTTGGCCAGTTTTTCCTGTATAGATTGGGAGGTTTTCATTGCTTAATTTTGGCCATTCCAAAGTGGAATCCACAACATTAGAAGATATTAAGCTGGTAGATATTGAACTCAGAAAGCATGACCCATATCAAATCGTTGGAAATCATCTAGCTCATTGTAACATGAAAAAATATGAGCATGAAAACTCCCCTTGTGATGACATATTCAAAGGAGCCAGAGTATATGAGGAGATATTAGAAAGAGTCTAGGGATTACCCCTTGACCTGCAGACCAGCTTCCTTTCTTTCCAAAATCACAGAAGGAGTGGATTGCCCAAGATACTTCAAGGAGAATCGATAAACCCTCCTTCAGAATAAGAAGGAATACCTCTAGGTTTCGAATCAAATTTTCAAGATAAAGGGACTACAGAGGAGAACCCAAAGAATCCTGAAGTGTCTTCACAAAGATCAGAAACTTCGCAGATAGAACATCGAGATTCTGAAACAAGGTTTAAATCTGAGACACCCTTAAGTTTGGATCAAATGATTCCTCCTTTATCGTCAACTATTCCTGCCGATACTCCCAAAACAGTAAAAGGAATACAATTCACAGATTTAGGCAGTCTGATTGTAGCCTTGACCCCTTTATAGTCAAGTTTTGGGACTCCCCATCTTAGAGATATATATGTAAGTGATATTGACCCAATCTCTATTGAAGAAATACCCTCCTCTGACTTCTTTTTCAGTAAGAAAAGGAAGGTTGTAGTGAAACAAGAAATGCACATGAAAGAAGGTACAATGGTTAAAAAGCATAGGATACTTGTGGATGGACAAAATCTAGAAGAGGAATACTTTGCCATGGAAGTAGCAGGGTCTTTGGGGGGGTTTTCTATGACCAAATTATTCTCAGTGGATAATCTGAAATCAAGGCTGCAACAGAAAAATCAAATGATAGCCCAGTTGCAAAGTCAAATAAAGAATACAGAGAAAAATATTAGAGATGAGATAAATAAAGGACTGGAATAGGCTCGAGTTGTTGACAAACAAGAAATTCAACTGCTCAAGTCTAGTTTAGATGAGATGTATACGAAGATGCAAGCCAGTCAAGGACAGGTCATTCAACAAGAGGAATTAATGAAGCAGTTGAAAGATAAATTGATTTCTACTGAAACCCAGGTGGTAGATTTAACAAAATTTCAAGCCCAGACACTGGAAGTGCACCAGAAGCTAGAGGCAAAACAACAAAGCCTATTTTCCAAAGTAGAGATCATTCAAAACTATTTTTAGGATGTAAGTAAATCATTGGAGAACATTTCTTTCAAAGAAAAAGAGGCTACAACAGCCCGGGCCGATTTCCAAAAGGAAGTCATATTCTCGGCTAAAGAAGAGGTACCAGTAAATCCTAAATTAATTGTCGTTGAACAAATCAAAGGAGATATCATGTTGAAGGTATGGGAGGCCAATATATCTAAAAGTAAGAAAATGGCCAAAGAAATAAAGGAAGATTGTGAAGAAACCTTCGACTGATTAGATAAAAAAATTGCTAGACATTGGAGAGGGCGATTTCCCTAGACTACTAGGACAGATCAATGTTACAAGACATCAACTAAACCTAAAAGAAAATTTGAATGAAATGCAAATTGAAATTTCACAATTACAACAAGTTGATGTTAGCCTAATGAATAGATGGTTGGTAAAGCCAAAGTTACAATTGCACTTAGTAAAGTTTGAAGATAAGTTGTTGAAAATTCAGAGGAAGTTGTATTTGTTTGAAGCAAAGGATATGATAGAGCCTTGCAGAATTTTAGTACATTTTCTTAGCAGGTGTGTTGAGTGTCTCGGACCAAGTGAAGGGAATACTTCAAAAATATAATGAATCAACACATGCATGCTCACTTTGTCAGGGTGACATAGAAGTAAAAGGTAACCAAGTGAAACAGTTCAAGTTTGTATTCTATAACCGTTAGCACCTAGGAGTTAGGAAAACACCAACCGTCTAGGGTTGATGATTTTTTGTATAAATATAATTTCAAAATAATTAAACAAGGCTTTTTCTGGCCGATTGTAGCAGAGAGACTTATTTTTTACAAGAATTAATGACAATGCAAAACGGAGATTCCATATCTTGTCAACCCTGAGTTATGTGTTCTTCTATACTTTTCATGTTCAGCACCATTTCTTACATATATTTGATGAATTTTTAAGATACAATTTAGTACAACATCTATTGTGGTTATGTGTTATTTGGTCATCTAATTGTTTGCAGATTTTCCTCTGTGTTTGCTATTAGAAGGTACAAGACCTGTGGATTATTCAGATTACTGTATTTTTATGCTTCATTAAAGTTTTCCTGTTTATTTTCTTCTTCTGTTACAAAGTGAGATTCCTCCATGATTGATGCCTCATGTTGGGTAAACATATTTTTTTTTTCTTTCATCTCATTTGTTATTTCCAATTTAACTTTGGAACGAGAAACAACCTCTAAAATTGTTATATTGTTAATTCAAATTTGGGAATTTCTTTCATATAATCTAAAAAATAGAAACATCAAACCTTAAAAACAAAGTAACAGATATTTTAATTTTCTTTTCCTCATGACAGTTCCTATTGCAAGACAGCCTAATATAGAACCCAGACTCACTGATCAAACTAGCACCATGTTAACCTTGTTTAATACTATCCTCGAGACAACCACCACCCAAGTTGAAATTGAACGTTCATGGGCAGCCATTGAACAAGACATAAGCGCCCAAGAACAATTGGAAGCTAGACAAAGACAACTCAGAAACCAGCCATAGGTTCTTTGCCTAAAGAACTGATTTCTTTTCCATATACCAAAACCCTCTTTATTTTCAGATGCCTTGACAGTATACTTTATAGCCTTAAAGTATAAACTCAGGAACAATAGGAAGATTTGGGAAGCAAAGCAAATCACAGATGAGGATACAAAACTTACACAGTTAGTTATCACACTAAGAGACTGCGTACTGGATTGGTACATGAGATTAGTTGTAAATAGTCCACCAGGAACAACAAGGACGATTTCATATGTCAAGAAGCTATTGATAAATGAATTTTAGAAACCAAGCTCAAAAGATCAGTACATGAATGAGATGATTGAGATCAGAAAAAAACTGGGAGAGTCTGTTTGGGAGATCAATCAGAGGTTCAAACGATTGAAGGGAAAATTTAAGTATGTCATGACGAATATGCATCATATAAATATTTTTGTGAATTCACTGCTACCACACTTGAAATACCCTTTGAGGCAACAAAAGTTTCAAACTCAGGAAGAGGCTCTACAAGCAGCACTACAACTGGAAGAGAACCAATACCAAAAGATAGATCTAGAAATAGAGGAGATAAAGGAGGATCTGAAGAACCTCACATTCCAACTAAACCATAATAAGAGCAAAGAGAAAAGAAAATATATTTGGTGTAACACATGCAGGACATAAGGACACCACAAGAATGAGTGCCCAACTTTCGCGCAGTACATGACAATAGGGATACCAAAACCTTTGTCGACAGGAGGACCATGGTGCAAGATCTATAAAACACATGGGCATGATCCATATCATTGTCCAATGATGTAGAAGTATCAGACAGTACCCAAGAGTTCATATTGAAACTTTTGCAAGTCATTGGGTCATGATGACAAAGACTATAGAAAAATGGATTTGATGGGGGAGAGAACGTTAGATACCTATAGGGTGCAGGAATAAATGATGACAGGACAAGATTCACCTCAATTTAACAAGTACCACCTCCATAAAACATTGTGCAGTAGCAGTATAACACTGCACAACCTCAGTATAATAACGCGCAACCACAGTATAACCCTGCGCAGTATAATCAGGTGCCTCTCTAAAATGTACCGCGAGGAGATCAAACTGGATAAAGAGGTGGAGGACGAGGTAGTGAAGGATTTGGAAGAGGCATAGGCATAGTAGTATGCCATAACTTCCAAAAACCAAGACACTATGCAAGGGAATGTACACTTCCACCTGTGACATCCATGTATTGTCGCGCAAGAGACCATGATACAGAGGAATGCCCAATACTTTTGGGGAAGATTCAAGAAAAACGGAATCAGAAAAATTAGAATGTTCAGTGGATTTTTGTGGAGGCGAGGGATGATGGAAGAAATATCAACATAGTTACACATGGAAGAGCCAATATAGGAGCTGACATAGTATGACATGACCCAACACAACACCAATAGGTGAAGAAGCATACAGAACCACAAGGACAGTTTGATGCGGGGAAAGAAAAATAAATATTCAAGGAAGCAATGTAGGATTTCCTCAAGCAAGATGTTGCATCTACATCAACCGCGCAACATGCTCGGAACATACCAATGTAAAAGATTCCCTTATCGATGGATCACACTAGTGAAGTAACACCTATAACACAAGTAAATACCATAAAGACGTTTATGCAATCTTGTTTTAAGCTACTAAATGATCCATCATCTATTAAAGTTTTGCAAAATATGTTAGAAATATGTAACATAGAATTAGAGGGGAAGTTAGAGTAGAAAATAGTTAATCACCTCCATACCAGAAGGAGTACAATTAGGTAATTCAAACTAAATTCCAACATTGGAGATTTCAACATGGGGGACATCATACTAGATTTAGGCTCTGAGGTAAATGTGTTACTCAATAAGACATGACAATGTATGGGAGAGCCCACACTAGGATTTTCACTTGTCCAATTGAATCTAGCAAACCAACACATAGTTCTACCAATTGGAAGGATTAAGGGTGTGACAGTAGAGATGGATGGAGTGTGAACTAAGGCGGACTTTGAAGTGATAGAAATAGTAGATGGCACAACACCTTATCTAGCATTGCTTGGGCTGGATTGGGAATTTGATAACTGGGCCATAATAAACTTGAAGATAAGGAAGATGACATTTGAATCAGGAGAATATAGATTCATTGTGCCATTATATCCATCAAAAGGAGAAAGGTTTGTAGAACCCACATACTCATATCTAGAGGAAATCAACCAGTTATACCAAACCACTGCGCATGAAGAAGATTATGTCAACACAACTGCAGATGGAGTACTCAGCTAGAGGAGCATCACATCATGTCCTTCTGACTCAGATACAGGCTTGGAGAATTGGCAGCAAAGATTACATGAAGTGTCCACAAGAAGGTGCACAAGAATAGACCGCGCAGTAAGATGGGTGGGTATATAGATAAGATAACCTCCCAGTTTTCATGGGGTGAATGACTTAGAAGAATTAATAACAAGATACAAAGATGAAGTGTTATAAAATCAGAGGCACTTGTCCCTAGACATGGCACTGAAGGAAACACATGCAAGATGGTGGGGTGTGCACAAAGAAACAATTAAGGAATGGTACCAATGTATGCAAATACTACACATTAGATTCAGCGCAGAGCAGGGAAGCAAGGAAATGTAGAGATATGATGGACATGGGACACCAACAGAACACTTGGAGAAATGTAGAACACTATGGAGGATGACACCACCAAAGGAATGGCCTCATCACTTCATCCAAACATTGGAAGGAATTCCAACAAACTGGTATGTAGACTAGGAATTGCACAGAGGCACTGCATAATGGACAATATTATAGAAAAAAAATTATGGTCACTTTCTCATTTGAACATGAGAACCCCAACGTGATTTATCACTCAAATGGATAAGAGGAGTAATATTTTTTTATGAACCAAAGGTTTAGCTTATAACAAAGTATCAACAACAGAACAGACAAATAGTTAAGGAACTATTATCATGCTATCATGTGAAAGAAGAAGCACCAAATGAAGATGACCTATGCAACATCCATATTACAGAAGTTGAAGGTGAAAGAGAGATGGAAGGTCCATCTCTGGAATCATAATTTCTTGCAACGCCAATCAAGGTGAAGAAAGTCAACATTGGGACAAATGATAATCCCAAAATGGCCAGCATTGGAGATTATTGGGATGAATAAACAATGGAGAGGATAACAAAGTTATTGTGCGAGTATAATGACCCATTCCCCACAACGTTTATAGAGATGAAAGGCATAGCATGAGGTCTAGGATAGATGAAGATACCTCTCAAACTTGAGGCTAGATCTATCAGACAAAGACCGTATAGAATGAATCCAATATAGAAGCAGAAAGTGAAAGAAAAAATTGACAGAATGTTGGAAGCTGGTATCATAGAACCAGTGGAGGAATATGAATAGATAATCCCTATAGTAGTGCAAGAAATGAAACAAGGGGGGATAAGGATTTGTGTAGACTTGATAAAATTGAACGATGCATGCTTACATGATACTTTTCCTACCCCTTTCACAGATGAGGTATTAGAGAATGTAGGAGGCCACAAAGCATACTCATTTACAAATGGATTCTCGGGTTACCATCAGATCAAGATAGCTCCAGAAGACTGGTACAAGACTACTTTCTCCACAGAATGAGGGTCCTACCAGTACACAGTCATGCCTTTTGTGTTGAAGAATGCACCAGCTATATTTTCAAGGGTAGTAATAACTACTTTTAAGGAGTTCATACATCAGTTTCTAGAAGTGTATCTAGATGATTGAATAGTATATAGTTTGTTAAAATACCATGTAGAAGTGTTAAGGTTGATGTTGGAAAGATGCAGATAATGTCAGATATCATTGAATATCAAGAATTGCATCTTTGGGACACCTTTTGGAATATTGTTGGGACATATAGTGTGCAAACAAGGATTTCTAGTAGATCTGACTAAGATTGTAGTGATTGTCAATTTACCACCACCAAAATCAGTGCACTAGTTGAGAGAAACATTGGGACACACAGGCTACTACAGAAAGTTTATAAAAGGATATGCACAGATCACTATGCCAATGGAGAAACTGTTAAAGAGATATACTAAATTTCAGTGGAATGAGGATTGTCAACAAGGTTTAGACACCTTAAAAGAAAAGATGTCAATAGCACCGATACTAGTACTCCTAGATTAGGAAAATACATTCCATGTGCATGTAAATGCATCAACGATAACACTTGGAGCCATTATGGTGCAACTAGGAGAAGGGGAATTGGATCATCCTATAACATTTTCTAACAAAAAACTATCAGAATCAAAGTAGAACTACAATACTATAGAAAGAGAAGGCCTAGCTATGGTCTATTCCCTTCAGAAGTTCAGACATTACTTACTAGGTAAACAATTTAATATGTCCACAGATCATTCATCCCTTAAATACCTAGTCAACAAGCCAGTGTTGGGGGGGAGGATATGTAGATGGCTATTGTTTTTTCAGGAATTTGATTTTGAAGTAGTATTCCAAACAAGGAAGTTGAATGCAGGACCTGATCACCTGTCAAGGGTCACCAATGGAGAGGAACCTACAAATCTAGAGGATAACTCCGTTGATGCACAGTTGTTTTCAGTACAAATAGTTGATGAATATTTTGTTGACATCGTTGAATACTTGATTACAGGGACTCTGCCACAAGAGTTTAACACTGCGCAGAAGAAAAATATGGTAGTCAGAGATGTAGACTCTCAACTGATTGCATGACATTTATACAAGATGGGCGCCGAAAATATTTTGAGAAGATGCATACTAGAACACGAATGACCTAAGATATTGGCAGAAGCTCATGAGGGAATAACTGGAGGACATTATGCAGGAAAATATACCGCGTAGAAGGTATTGCGCAAAGGCCTATGGTGGAAAACAATTCATAGAGATGCTAAGGACTACTGCCAGAGATGTGATGTTTGTTAAAGGGTTGGTAAAACTAATAGAAGGGATGAGATGCCCCTAAGACCACAAGTAACCTTACAAGTGTTCGACAAATGGGAAATAGACTTTGTGGGACAAATTAACCCACCAACAAAGAGGTTAGGAGCAAGGTATATCATTACTGCGACAAAATACCTAACACGATGGGAATAAGCAGCATCAGTAAAAGACTGTAGCACAGAGACTACAACACACTTCTTGTTTGAGAAAGTGATCACTAGATTTAACTGTCCAGGGATTTTGATGAGTGATCAAGGCACTCAGTTTATCAACAATAATATCAAGGCTATGAATAAGGAGTTTAAAGTCTATCATCAGAAGAGTACACCATACCATCCTCAGGAAAATGGAACAGTGGAAGCTTTCAATAAGATCCTAGATAATGCCTTAACTAATATTTTCAATGTCAACAGGGATGATTGGGATTTGAAGATAGCATTTGTACTGTGGGCATATAGAAATACATGCAAAAAATTCATAGGACATACACCATTCAGGTTGGTGTATGGAAAGGAAGCAGTGGTTCCATTGTAATTTATGGTACCTAGCCTGTGCATCGTAACAATTACCAACATGATAGAATGGGGCGTAGTAAAATAAAGGCTAAGTCATCTCATGGAGATGGAAGAAGATAGGATTCTGGAAAGATTTCACCAAGCAGTACAGAAAGAAAGAGATAAAGATTGGCATGACAGACATATCAAGAGGAAGTGTTTCAAGGAGGGAGATCTAGTCTTGCTTTATGACAGTAAAAAATTTTAGCATCCAGGAAAATTCGAAATGCATTAGTTGGGGCCATATGAAGTGAAGATTGTCATAGATGGGGGAATTTGTAAAACTGAAAGGTTTGCAAGGAAATGAGATGAAAGGAATGATCAATGGCATTCGATTGAAACCATACAGGGACAATCGACCTCCTAGCACTTAAAAATTTCCAGGGCAATAAGAAAATATGTACATAGTGTATTATAGTATAAGTTAAGAGAGACAAAATGAGAAAAAGGAAACAAAAAGGAGAAAAAGGAGAAAATCCATAAAAAGGAGATATGGGATGAGAAGATAAACAAATCAACGGAGATGGAAGGTTTGGATATAATAGAATTGTTAGAATTAGTGGTGCACTATAGAAAAACCAGTGATTGAAAACACTCTGTGTCAGTGAGCACTTAACGGGTAGAAAGGCACAATGAACAGTTGTCACTTCGTTGTCCCGCTATAAAGTCTGAAAAAGGGGAGAAAGAAAGCCATTGTGTTGTTTTCTAAGTAGAAGAGCACGGATCTGAGTTGAAGAGAAAGAGAGTGTGCATTTGTGATAATAGGTGGATATCTAGAAGTCTGCAGCCCAGATTTCATCAGCATGTCACCACCAAGAGTTGGAGCATTGGGAATGGCCGGTAGGAACACAAGAACTAGAGCTTGGGTGGAGTAAGCAGGCACAGAAGAAGTACCAGATGTAGTGGATGTGGATGAAATCCGCACACCTGAATATGAACCAAACACCATGCAGGTGGAGGAGGAACACAACCCATAGCAAGAGGTTGGGAAACTAGAGGATGATGTAGAAAGGACATAATATGATGCGTCGAGAGGGAAAGGGCCACAATAGGAGGAACATGCCACATGTTTAGCACCACAGGGCTGAGAACCATACGAAGAGAAGGGAACAGTGCATGATGATATATCATAGGTGGGGCCCTCATCCCCACAGGGAAGGAAGAAATCCCACGATGAGAGTAGCGCACAAGGAGTGTCACAGTCGCAGGAAGAAGTCACACTCGTCATGCCCAAAATTCCAGAAGGGGTGCACATAGATGATGAGCTGGTCAGAGGGGTGAATACAATGAAGTATTCCAACCATGGCGTGGTCAACACCATTAAGTTCCCGTACTTATCGCAATTGAATTACATGGAGAGTCGGGGAGAGGGTCCATCAGGCGCACCATTGTTGGATCCTGTGCAATGGATCCTCGGGATCTAGAACACGGGCATAATGAACCTGCTTGATATACCAAATTTTGGGTGCGATAAACATATCAACGGATGTGTAAAACAACTTCTCGCGCGAGTACATGGAGGGATTCTCTGGATGGATAGGCTAGTGCCTATCAATGTCGATATGATCGCAACAATTACCGGGCTACCCACGGATGGGGAGAATCCGAAACAATACTTGGAGGAAAAAAATAAAGCCAAGGCCATCTCTAACGAAATCAAGGCCAAGTATGGCATAGAGAGAGGTAATCGAGGAATTAGGATCAGTGACATCAACAATCTTGTGACAAGATTCACAACTCCACTATTAGGATGCAAGCTAATGCGCAAGTGTTGCAAACAAGAAGTGCCAGTCGGAGTAGTAACGGTTGTCGTGCAATGTGCAAAGGGGATCTTGATGAGCTGGGCTCCATACTTATTAAATTCATTTTTGGAATATTGCAAGGATACACAGGACTGGGGATCAGAGTTCCATTACTCGTGGTTACTCATCCTCATTTCTCTCATAGGATGGAAGGATCCTTCCTATAGAAAATACTATGAGAGAATGAGACAGTGTGGCGCAACGCGCTACATTTCACTAAGAAGCAGTGAAGACCTGAAGAGGAAGAATGAAAACATGGATACGTTTGCACGCTACTTGACATAGATATAGGAACTAATAGAAAATACATAGTGAATTTCACCAGAGACTGTCCAGGAGTTTGGACAAATTTCCAACTTCAGGGTAATGCGCCATAGCCTATGGTTGCATGCAAAGAGGGACACAACCAAGGAGTGGCTACAATTGAATTACTGCATGACGATGTAGGACATATATATGGAGGTCTAGGAGTGGCCTAAGGAATGGAAAGTGTCTGTGATCCTGAAAGCAGTACCAAAAACTCAGACATCCAATAGAACAGTCATTACGCAGCAGACATGTACAAACGGGGTGAACAAGAAGAAGAAGGCCATGCAAGGCCCAGTGGGGGGAAGAAACCCACCTAATAAAAAATCAAGGACACAAACAAGACCATAGGGTGGTTCCACGCAAGATCCACCGTGCATGGACCAAGCACCAAAAAACACGGCGGAAGAAGTGCGCACGAAAGAAGTAGGGACAGGGACATAAGAGATTCCTGAAGAAGAAGAAATAGGGCAGGAAACTGAAAGAGATACTCAGATACCAACAACATCTAATCCATCCAAGGTCCAAGGAAAGAGGACAGAGGAGCAAACTAGTGGCTCCAGAAAGAAGGAAAAGGCCCATAAACCACCTTCTCATACATCACTAACCACAGATGATGTGGAGTTAGTAGTGACAACAGTCGAGGATATATTATCGGAGGTGTGGGAGAACGCGGAGAAGCATCGAGCTTCAATTTTTGAGCAAGTACATGAGGTGAAAATTGAGTTGGAGAAGTTAAGGCTCAAGGCAAAGAAACAACATAGATATCAAGCATCCCAGACCATGTAAGGAAGGTCTATCGAAGAAAGAGTCCAGCCTACAACGCAGGGGAGTGAAAACTTCATAATAACACCAAAAATGTTGTATATAGATGAGGTGGCAGTGTAGAGGACCCTCAAGGAAATGCATACATTGGACTTGGCGTTGCCCAAGATCTCGACAAAGGCACTTTACAAGCTGCAAATTAGTGTCACATAGGAAATTTAGTCCCGGGATAGGACTGGCATGACAAAATTACAAACAGCGTATGAAGAAAACATTGCATTGCAGGAGGCAATCAACTAGGAAGGGAAACAAACATGGGAAGTGCAACAAAAGTTCCAGAAGATGGAGCAATGCATTAGCACTTTATTTCACACCATTCAGACCAATGAAGAGTTGGAGGAATCATCTTCCTAGGAGAAGATGAGAAAGATCGTCCAGACCTTAGAACCATACAATGATCAAATCAAGGAACTAGAGGAGCATGCAGTACCTACCACTCCTCCTGAGGTCATTTCACAACACAAACAAGATGCAACAACTTATGCAGAAAACATCATGCACACAGCACAACACATCACATAACTATTGGAGAAAAATGCCCAGTTGTGGACACAGTTGTTAGAATATGTGAGCTTGCAAGAGCTGCAAGGGAAGGGAGACATAGTGCATGAAGAAATGGCACAAATAAAACAATGGCAGAAGATGATGTCATTTCCCGAGAGAATCAATACTTCCACTGAAATAAATACACTACAAGCAGAGGAGAAAATGGTACAGGCGCAAAAGATTGTGTGATTGGCTCAATTGGATCCCCTGCAGGAAAAGGTGGAGCAACTGGTCATGGATATCGATGCAGTGAAGATGAACATAGAGCATATAGGTTTGGAAGGGGGAGAGTTACTAAAACCCCCGGTCACTGCGTCGTTGGTGGAAGACATGGACGAAAAGAGAAGCTAGGCCTAGAAGAAATGCTAGAGAATAGTTGAGATGTATTTCATGCTAGCACAAGCAATGACCGAGGTCAGAGTTAGGAAGTGACTCGGGATGAGTCACGATGTTAGTGTTAGGGGCCTATTGGTGCAGGCCAATTTTGGGAGAAATCAAAGAAGTGTTGAAGGAATCAGAGCATTGTTGTGAAAACAGGGGAGAGCGTCGAAAATAAAGGAAAAGCGGTGTCGAAAAAAGGGGAAAAGCAACATGTGAGGCATGCATGCAGGAAAACCTAACCTCATTAGGGTTAGGGTTTTTGTAAGACATTGTAATGGTTGATAAGCCAATAATAAGTATAAATAAGTACCTGGGAGGTCTAGGTTGGGGGTTCTAGCATGTAAGAGAAGATTGTTTTGTGTAGCTAGGAGAAATATTGTAAGATCTGTTTTCTTTTGTAAGTTGTTGAGTTTTAGGAGATTCAAGCAACTCGATCCCGAGGGTTAGATCGTGGGATGAGAAGCCTAGTGCGATCTAGTCAGCCTCACATGGATCATGGAGCCTATTAAGATTGTAAGATCAGAGACTGTAGTGTGTGTGGTGCTATGTATTATAGAACCATAATAAAAGAGCTTGAGAGCCAAATCTTTGTGGATGTAGCCCAGGAGGGGGTGAACCACGGTAGATCATGTGTTATGTGAAATGTTTATTGGTTATGTCTTTTCTGTCAATGGTAAAATATTAGATGAATGTCTTGATGAAGTATTTAGATCTGTGGATTTACATGCATGGATAAAGAATGATAGTATAGTAAATCTAGATGGATGAGATAGTAAACAAATCAAGATCCCAAAGTACAATCCCAGATCCCCACTCATTCCCAGACTGCAAGCACTTGAGCATTGTAGTCACCCATAGAACTATCTTGGGTGAGACTGCACAGTGCACTCTGTGTGTTGTGTTGCCTTCTGGTTTACTAGGAGGGATGATAGTTTTAGAGGGATTTGTTGGAAGATTGTTTAGATTTGAACCTGGGTCAGCCCAAGAGGTAGGAAGAGAGAGATAAACCAACAAGCCATCTCCACCAATTTGTTTCTCCCATAACATGATTAATCAGTTGGGGGTCCCATAAGTCGAGTCCTCCAACTTGTTTTGGCTTACAAATCTCCCCCCAATTAACAAGAGCCCATTTTCACCCTTCTTTTGTGCCTTGCCAAAGGAAACGTCTTTGGATGTTTTTGAGATTCTTAAGAAATGATTTTGGGGCATCCAAAGATGAGAATATGTAGATCAGAATGACCTACAACACTGATTTTAAGAGAACTAGACGACTAACCATATTTAAAGTCTGAAAGGTCCAGGAATTGAGATGTTTTTCAATGTTAGCAAGTAAACCTTCCCAAGCGATATTCCTAACCACATTATCAATGAGTGGGATGCCCATATATTTGGATGGAAGGGAGATCCTATTGAAGCCTAGTATTCTGGTGATGAAAGTTTAAATGGCACGAGGAGTGTTAAAGAAGATATGGGATTTATCAGTGTTGATAGAGGTGCAAAAGGCTCCACTAAATTCATTGAGGATATCAAGGATACACGGAGCTTCATGGACCATTGAGACGCCCATCATCATGGTGTCATAAAAAAATTATCTATGGGAGATGCGGGGGTTCAACCCATGCAGGGAGAGGCCTTTTAGAGAGTCATATTCTATTGTTTCCTTGATATATCAGTTGAGTCCTTTCGCCATGATGACAAAGAGGAAAGGTGAAAGGGGGTCACCTTGGTGGATTACTTGAGAGGGGGAGAAAGGTGAAGAAGGGACACCATTGATCAAAATAGGAAAGAAAGTTGAGGAGGTGAGATTTATGATCCAATTGACCCATTTAGCATTAAAACCAAAGGCAAGAAAGAGAGATCTCATGTATTTCCAACTGAGTTTATCAAAAGATTTGACCGAAAGGTCGAGTTTCATGAACATGTCAAGGGAGCTGAAGGATCTCAGGGAAAGTATGACCTAATAAACCAGTATGACACTATCCATAATTTGACACCCCTCTGCATAACCAGATTGTTCATTCAATATAATGAAAGAAAGAAGAGGTTTGAATTAGATAGCAATTACCTTTGTGATGATCTTGTAGATGACATTGTATAGTGCTATGAGATGAAACTGCTTGGGATGGGAGACTTGTTTCTCTTTCAGGATAATTGCGAGGAAAGTGGCCTTGAGTGTTGGGAGCACCTTTCCAGTGTTATGGGAGTCTTCAATCAACTACCATACCTCTTCTCGAACCAGGTTCCAACAATGATGGAAAAAATCAGTAGTGAATATGTTCATTATTGGGGATTTTCTAGCTAGCATTTCCTTGACAACCTAATCAACCTCTTCCAGAGTAACCTTAAACCGGTCTAAGGAGAGGGACATTATGTTCTGTTGAGACCAGAGAGGGGATGTGCTAGGTGATTTTCACAATAGCCTCTTATCTGTCCATGCATGGTTCTGTAAGAAGATCCTGATAAAAAAATTCCAGTTCCTGCTCTATGTCTGCGTGGGTCGTGTTGGGATATCCTTGCAAATCCTCGAGTTTTGCGTTGCAATTGATATGCCTCCTTTGAATCATGGATCTATGGAAGAATTTGGATTTTTTTTCTCCCTATTTAAGCCACTAGATTCTGGATTTATGTCGCCAGAGAGTTTCTTCTTGGGCATATTTGTCCTCCAACTATTGTTTGACCTGTACTTCTTTCTCTTTGAGTTGATCCAAACTTCCCTGGGTAAGGATTTGTTGTTGGATCTCTTTCATGTGTTGCTCCAGATCCCTTTGAGCTTGAAATATGTTGCAAAAGTGTGTTTGTTACATTCTTTTAGATGTTGTATGACGTTTTTTATCTTCTATTGAAATCTATACATCAATGTGCCATTAGGGATAGTTGCATCTACCCACCATTGTCGAAAATTCTCCTAAAATTATGGGTGAGTCAACCAAAATTTCTCAAAATGAAAGGGCTTACATTGTGCAGTGTTTGTGATGTCTAGACATATTTGGATAGGCCAGTAGTTTGAACCCACCACAGAAAGGATGCTAGATTCCATGAGGAGCTAATCCATCATTAAGGATTCATAAATTAGGAACCTTTCTAAGTGATAAGAAATTTGTTGTGATCTCGATCGTCGATTGGACCAGGTAAAATCCACATTGATGTTACGTAGATCTACTAGATGTAGGACATCGATGAGGTTTGTGAAGCCTTCACTGTCACCTTCCAACATGAAATTACCACCTTGCTTCTCCTCTAGAGAGGATGCTGTTAATATCGCCTCCTAAGATCCATCGTCGATCTTGAGTTATTTTGTTCAGACCTTCGATATTTTCCATAAAGGAGTTTTTTTTCTAATTGTATGTGTGCGCCATATACATTGGTAATAAACCCTTCCTTGTCTGAGCCAATGGCTTTGTAGCTAGCTAAGATAGTCCACTTGGTGTTAAAGAAGTTGTCAAGGATAATTGTCATCGAGTTCCAAATAATGGCTAGGCCACTTGTCGTGCCTCCAAAATTAGTATTGACAAAATTGCTTTGTTTCCGACATCTAACTAAGATGGAGTCAACGTCAATGCCAATAAATTTTGTCTCTTGAAGGAGAAGGATGTTCACATTTTCTTACATAATACAATTTTGAAGGAGTCTTTGCTTACTCCTCCCATTAAGGCCTTGTCTATTCGAGGAGATGATCTTCATGAGGAAGATGGAGGGGGGATATGAAGAAAACTCTCAATAATCAGTTGGATCTTACCTGAGTTCACCATAAAACTTCCTACATCCTGGATTGGTTGTTGGGTGGATTTTTTGTCACATTTTATCTCTTCTTTTGAAAACTTCTGGGTGTCTTTGAGTGGATCCCTATGGATTCCCATCCCCAGACCATATCTGGAGTTTGCGCTAGGTATTGAGTTGAGATAAAACTTGTGCACTTTTCGGAGTTGTTCTGGAGGGAGGGAAAGCAATTCTTGCTTGTGATAAGCTTCTTCTAGAATTTCCAAATCTATCTGTGTTGGTTCTTTCTCATCCAATTTGATCTCCATGTCTCCTCCATATTTGGTGATTTGATCATCTCCCCTAGGGATGATTTGCTAAAGGATAGGATCTAGAGTGGATTTCGTCTTTTCTTTCTCATGCCCTTTGTTTTCATGCAAAGAAACCCCTTCCATTTCTTGGTTTTCTGGGGTATGACCTAATATCTCAAAGGAGTTGTTGGTTAACAGAACCTTACCTTGAGGGATGTATGGTTTCTTCTAGATTTTCATTTGTTTCCCTTGGACCTGAGTAAAGTCGTCCTTCAATTTCTCTGCCACTGCAATATCTGATCTAGGAGGGGCATTGAATGGACAGTCCCTGAATAAGTGGTCATGCTTGTGACATATTCAACACTTGAAGGGGATGTGCTCGTAATCTATTTTCTGGATCCAGTCTTCATCTTGATATTCCAAGTAGATGGAACTTGAGAGGGGTTTAGATATATTCATATATACATAGATCCTAGCATAGGAAGTACACTGATGCTTTCTTGTGGCCTCGATGGTCTTCACATAGATTCCCAGAATGTTCCCTATTCCCACTATGATTTCTTCCAGTCGAAATTCATGTCGAAGCGAACAAAGCGTGATCCAGATAGGGGCATGGGTGAAATCCTCTTTTTATGGATTGAAATGTTCAGTCCAATACTTTAGATAAATCTTGGCAGAATTGAAGAAATAAGGGTCATTTTCAAATATTTATTCCCTATCTTCAAGATTATGAAAGATCACAATGAAGAAACCCTTGGAGACCAACTGAAGGTTAAAGTGACCTTTGGGCTTCCACCAAGCTTTGATCCATTTGATTAGATCCCTCTCATAGGGCCAGAAACCTAAAATTTTTCCAATAAGCGCATGATCTCTCATGTATTGGGTGTTCTCTCCCAACCTCACAGATCAAACCACATACCTTGGTGTAGATGGAGCTTGTCGAGGCACTTCCCTAGCTCCAAAGCTCAAGCCACCTTTGGATGACAGATTATGTAATGATCCCAAGCCAAATTCTTTCTTGGAAACACTAACTACTACTAATTTATTGAGTTATTAAGTGCATACAAGATTCATCAACACATGGAGATCACAATATATTCAAGATGTAGAAGCACAAGCAAAGATCTGACCTTTTTATTATGAGCAATGTAAGATCAATACAATAGATGGCCGATCTGGCATAAACCTTAGATGGTCATACAAGCAATAGATATGAGCTGCTACAAAATGCTCTCGACAATACAAAATAAGCCTTCAAAGGCTAGATATACAATGAAGACTAAATCAAGCAGATCTGAGCCGTACTAATGCTCAACCTCCAAGCTGGAAAGTTCCACGTCCTGCTAGAATGTTGAAGCCCTCAATAATTCTTCCCTGCTACTAAAAGTGTCCAATCATCCCGAGAAATATGCCAAATGATAGATTAAGCAACTGTAAGGACAACCCAGATGTCCAAATTCCCAAATCCACTCTCAAACCCCGTAGATCTGAATTCTCCACTGAATGGTGTGCCCCACTGGATGACTGAAACCCTAGCTGGCTCGGCCCTGATGAAGGAGGCCTCCAAATGCTCTGAAACTCTCCAAGAATATAGATCGGGCTATGAGAATCCCATGGGAGAATATTTGGGCTCAAATATCAAGCAGATCTCCCTAGATCTGAGTTTTACTGAATCACAGGACGTCCCCTATGGCTCCAAGATGTCCCAATCTGAAGACAAATGTAGAATGATAATAACCCTCCAGAAAATCCCTCAAACTGAAGGTCCTGCCCTTGCAAACAAAACCCAACTGTCGGAATGGCCCCAAGCCCTCAGGATAAGCTAGATTGAACCTCCCTCTAGATGATGGTGCGCCCTTGCTAGAAACACAAGAACAGTACGGCATGCTACCTTCTAAAGCTCTAGATGGAGATGGGCTGAGACTAGAATGGTGTGGAGGAGACTTTCATCTCCGAGACCAAGCTGCAGAACAAGGTGAGTGGATGTTTCACCACTGAGTTTCTCACAAGGGTTTGTACAGCAAAACCCCCAAACGGAATGCTCAAGAGCAATAGCAAATGCTAATCCAAAACCAGAATGAATAATAGGTGTGCCCCAGCCTCTTACTTATACTTTTCCTTCTAATTCTCTGTTGAGTTAGGTTAACTCCCAAGGTTAATCTTCTATTCTTCTGTTGAGTTATCTTTTACTCCTTTATCCTTTTCCTTTCTTAAGTCAACTTAAAAATATAACTTTTAACTTCTTGACTTTCCCCCCCTCAGTGTGAGACTATGACCTAGTGGGGGTGCCCAGGCCACTGAGTCTCCTCATCACCTCTCTAAGAAGTGGGGGACATTACAGTCTCCCCTTCTTGAAATTGCTTGTCCTCAAGAAATTCCAAACCTGTTTCTCTAACCACGTGCTCCTGCTCCCAAGTGGCATCCTCAATGGGTAAATCCTTCCACCTGATCAGATACTCCTTGATGATTCGGTTTCAGAGCCTCTTCTCTCTGACTTCTAACGCTTCCTATGGAATCAAAACAAGTTGTCCCTTTTCATCCATGGGAGTCAATGCCTCAATAGGCCTGATGTGTTGACCGAGGGCTTTCTTAAGGCACAAGACATGGAAGAAGTTGTGAATTTTGCTACCCTGTGGAAGCTCCAGCTCATAAGCTACTGCCCCTATCCTCTTGTTGACTCAGTAAGGTCCAAAGAAATGTGGCTGCAGTTTCTCTGCTCTGCTTCTTTTAATGGAGGTCTTCCTGTATGGTTGCAACCTCAAATAGACTAAATCGCCAACCTCAAAGGTACGATCAACTCTATGCTTGTCTGCTTGGACCTTTTGCTGGTTTTGTGCCCTATGTACATGATCCTTCAATTCCCTGAGAATGTCTTGGATCTGCTATATCCAATCCTGTACCATCGGAGCCCTGCTGTCACAAAATGCAATCTCCACAAATGATAAAGGATCATAGCTATATAAAGCTCTAAAGGGTGACATGCCAATGGACATATGTTGGGTGGTGTTGTAGCAATATTCTCCCAAATGTAACCATCTGACCCATGCTTTTTGTTGTCCTGCTA
>ML781624.1:1099583-1121335 GCA_009831015.1 Picea engelmannii | reverse complement strand
GCAATTTGTGATTGGGGGGTAGGTGTTGGGTCCAGCTTAAAGTGAGAAGAGACCAAAAAATTCTCCCAGGAGATCTCTTTCTTTCCCAACTCTTCAGAGACAAGCATCCTGATAAGTCCAGAGTGGAAAAGACTGGAGTCCACGTCCTTGGATTTGGCTTGCACCCTATCTTCCATTTTACCTATACTTCTTAGCAGGTAATATGGAATATTCATCTGAACCTTACCAGTAAAATGAAACAACAACCTTATGTGGTAATGGTACAGGGTGTTAAATCTCCTTTCACAACTAAAATATCTCTGTGTGATTTTCAACATTCTGTCAAACTGGTCAATCAACTGGTTCCTTAGCACATTCTTAGATAAATCATTGGCTTGGTATTTAGGCTTGAAAAGATCTTTAACGAAAGGTGAACTCGATACCATGGCCTTGAACCAATTTTCTCCTGAAATGGGAATCCCTGTTGTAGCTGAGATGGAGGCTTCAGTCACCTCGAATTCCAAATCTCCAACTCTGGTTTTCTTGCCATCAAAATTTAGTGCAAATTGTTTTGCTACTTCTGAGTGGCCTCTCTACATGTTCTGGCAGAAAGAGAGGCATCCTACTCTTCGAAACATTTCCCTTGCCATGGGTTCTGTGTCAAAAAGGTGCATGTCCACAGGTTCTGTTTGAACTATCTTGCCACCTTTGTGTGCTTTCTTCGACTGGGGGGTCTCCATGACTCAGAAAGAGGGTTCTTAAGAAGCTGTAAGGGATGTTATTGACCAGAAAACTTCAATTTAAGTCTCAAAAGCACAAGGATGGCCCTCCAAATTAACAGTGCTTAGAAAATGAACTTGGCTATGAGAAATGGACTTTCAGGCTCATACAGATTTTCAGAGTGTAGACTATGAGGAAGTAATTCCGAACTGACTCTTCCTATAGGATGAAAAGAAGCCAAGGATAATCAGAGAGGTTTGAGCAGCGCCTTTGCATAGTGCAACACATACACAGAGGATGGGCTATTTCAGGCCTGTGACTTTCAAAGGCTATGACTAAACACAATAATCGGACTATGGATACGAGCGAAGATGTTTACAGGAATGCAAATATGGCTCCCATACTACCCTGCAATCTTAGCAAACCGAAACCCGAGCACAAATCTCCTATGAAAATTAATATGCGAAGGAAGTTGCACAGGATACATGTGAAGTCGACAATTGTTGAGCTCCTCAACGCGAACTTAGGGTGAGATTGAGGAAACTTTGGCCCTGAAATCTCTCACAGCATTTGATTTAGTGGACAAGCGATCGTCTGAACTGAACTGGCAAACTTACACAGCACGTCATTGCTGAACTTTTCAAATTTAGAAACCGTTACCAAGGATCATAAATGCAATATCTTTTGAAAGCATTTCAATCGACCTCAGGCACTGAAAACAAGGGTTAAGGTATCAGTCGTGGCAATCATGACTTGGAGTGGGTGCATGATAATCGTGACAAGCGCTACGGAAATGCCTGCTGAGTGGGTAGCATTCTCCAAATCAAAAAATGATTGGACAGGTGAGTGGGGATGATGAGGTATGCATGCGAGGTCATGAGTGATGAGAGAGGTGTGTCACCTTAGCCTGGTCATGGGAGGTATCAACCTAGGGATGAATCACGAGAGGGGACAAAAAGAATAGACCATGAGCTCATAAGGGTTTAAGGAACAAAAATTGAATTGTGGATCAACACATGAGCTATGACTCAAAGGTTTAGTCATCCTAAGGGGTCCTATCATAATTAATATTTAATGGATGAGAAATTCATTTTAAAGAGAAAATAAGAATCTAAGGTTTTTTTTTAATTTTTCTTTTTTAACAAAAACAAACTAAGAGACCCAAGGCGACTTAGTGTGATAGCACCTGCCTTCCTTTAATTTCGTGTAAGTGGCTTGGACCTGAGACTATGGCAGCTAATCAAAGACCAACCATCTTGATCCACTAGTGCCCCCCGCATTAGGTGCAATCGCTTATCCATAGGAGGGGGCTCACACCCCCTCACCCACAGGATCCATGACGCCGCCTAGGACGACACGTTCGTGGAGTTAATAGAACTGGTGCAATGAGGATCTGAGAATCATAAGTGCCCTATATCTCGTATCGCCTAAAAACCCTAGCCACAACATGCTCCTGAAACCCTCAATGTGATAGAGAACTTGTTATCATTGTATCCTTCTTCACCTAGCTACAAACAAGTGTTTTGAATCACAACCATCAGTGGCCCAATGATCATGATATTGCTCTCTATTTTTGGCAAATCCTTTCATTTGCTAAACATTTCCTCCACGACTAAATCTATTGTTGGAATTGTGACAATAAACAAAACCGGTGAATAATGATGGTTCATGTAATGGTGACGGTTCTTGAATATGTGGTAGTTATGTTGAAGAGAGTATATATTTGCGGCTCTATGAAGCATTTGGTAAGTTTACCCTAAGGGGTAAATGGACAAGCTTTGTAAGCCCGCTATTATAATCTTTATCTCTTAATAATAAAAATATAATCATACCTTACCTAATAGATGTTTCCTGGACACATTAGCAAAGTTTTATCACATAAAATTAGTGCCATGTGTCATGTTGTTGAATTTATTTATGTTATCTTTAAGTGTTTGAACCGCAATTTATTTTCCGTGACTCACGTTTCCCACACCTAAAGTCCCTTCCGTCTTTAATTCTTCCTCCAAAACATACACAATTTTCTTGTGTAACATAAACCTCTTTTACTTGACAGTTTAAGCACGGGACAAAAGAGGTTGCATGTCATTGTACCAATCCCCACCTTGGCACATGGGGACAATGCCATTATCTTGCGGACTCATCTATCTCATCAATAGTTAAAGCATCCAAGGATTTGAAAAACTTCATGATCCATTTATCTTAGCATGGGGCAAAAGAGGTTACATGTCATTGTACCAATCGATCGTGCCCGCCCCCACCTTGACACATCGGACAATGCCATTATCTTGCAGACTCATCTATCTCCTCAATAGTTAAAGCATCCAAAGATTTGAAAATTTTCATAATCGACTTATCCTTTTAGGCCTCGTGGTTTACTACACTAGCATTAGTGTTGTGAACAATCATCACTAAGCATCCAATCACATCGTTGACTTACCCCATAATCTTAGGTTCATGCCCACTTTTAGATTGATAGGATACATCATATGGCATACCTTTCCCTCCAATTGATTTGAAGGAAGAAGCTTTGGCAACACATTGTTTCTTGAACAAGAAATTTATGCACTTTCACTTGTTTCAGGTCCAGGTATCAAAGGTGAATTGTTAACTGTGCTCTTCCATTGATAGCCCTGTGAAGATGAACTCCACCAATCCAAGTCCATGCAGATATCTTCCAATTACTTTCTTCCCAGTCCATGAATAGTGCCTCTAATACCCTTGAGCTAGACGCGAAACTATCTGAATGAAATCTTCAATTCCTACCAAATCCTTGACAGCGTTATAGTAAAAGATAACAACATACCATACTAAAGAGTCTAAGCCTTTGCAGGAACAGAGCGAGTCTCGACTCTCGAGCTCCCCAACAGTGTGTGTATCTGGGGATTTGGGAAGAACAAAGTTGACTGATGAAAATTAAGGTAACAGGACAAGCGAAGAGAAGAGCTACATTCACATTCAACCGTCCCCTCTTGCAAACCCACATTCAACCAGAGTACCCTCACTGACGAGACAAGCCCACAGAGACAGAGGAGGTACATCCTCAAATCATGTTTTTTGCCTTATCAATGATTATTTCAGCATGCTAAATCCATTTCTACATTCAGAAATGAATTTTAAAACAAAAAAATAAAGATTTCGTGCAGATTTATGTCGCCAGATTTAGACGAAAAAACTCATTTCATAGAACAGTTAGACAACACTGTTCAAAATCAGAAAGTTTTTCTCTGATTCTGAACTATACATTGTTCACTGTAAAAACTCTGCTTCTGAACTGCACATTGTTCACTCTCTGATTCTGAACTATACATTGTTCAATGTAAAAACTCTCTGATTCTGAACCATACATTGTTCTCTGATTCCGAACTATGCATTGTTCACTGTAAAAACTCTCTGATTCTGAACCATACATTGTTCATTGTACATTGTTCTCTGATTCTGAACTATTCATTGTTCACTGTTCAAGCAAATAAGATGATGATATATACACCAAAAACTCTAGAAATACCGCCGGGGAATGGGGCGTTAGTTAGAGTTTAGCCTATGCCAAAACCCCATAATATTCCTTTAATAGTCCCTGTGTCTGACAGGAATATAGGGATCCATTTGTTTTGAATTTGAAATTTTATACATTTTTTATTTTTCTCATCTTTCAAAAAATTCAGGTGATAGATGGATCATGTTATATGCACAAAAAGTATAATACATTTAAACCTAACTTGATGTTTTTGGAGGGCATTTCCAAGCTTTATTCTCTTTCATTAATTCTTCCTACTTAGTGCCTGGATGCATGATATTCTTCCAACCTTCCAGAAGCTCCCCTCTCATTATTATTGTTTTCTCCCCATCTCTGGAATCCTAAGAACTATGCTAACTCTCAAGTGAGATTGTGAGAATCCTTCTCTCCGAAGGTGATTTTCATACTACCTTGAGTCAATAAAATCTGACAGTGAAACATTTGAAGCTGCCTACTGATAAAATCTGACAGTGAAACATTTGAAGCTGCCTGTTTATAAAATATATTAGTGAAAGATTTGCAGCTGCATGCCGGTAAAATATGACAGTGAAACCTTTGACGTTTGCTACTGTGACTGGTTGCATGTACCGTGTGGATTGTAATTAAAGGAATGTAAGATGGGAGAAATGCTTCAAACTCATCATCTGTTTTCCAGCCTTACATCCAAGGCAATTCATAATTTTTCATTGGCTTCTTAAAGGCTTCCGGATGATCATATTGGTTTCAACATAACTAATTTCAACAAACTACCCAGGTAAACTTCAAAATTTCATATTTTGTAGTAGAAAACATTATTCATTTGGCCAACGGACTTTTAAATAAAATGGCAAGTCCTATTTGGACGTGCTGCGAGGCACTTGAGATATGTACACGCAGAGCAGAAGAAAGAGGACTTGTGAATATGTCTAGCACTTAGAAGAAACACAACATGGAGTCCAGTCATTATTCATTCTTCCTCCACGCACATTTTCTCTAAGTGCACTTTCAGCTGCCATAGATCTGGCCATCAAACTGCAATGGAACCAGTGTTCTATTTATGTATTTAATTCAACTACTTATCAATGCACACAACCATAAATATTATCACATAAATTTGCCTATGCAAACTAACTAGGAAGGAAAATGTAGCCGAGTCTTTATGTTAATCTAGTCCTATTTACATATAATTAGGTTTAGTTTGGGTTAATTAGGCTTTTTAATGTCATATTCTAGGGTTTCTTGATTTTAAAGTAGGATTTAATTTGTTTTCTTTTGGTTAATAAGGGTTTGTTTGAGTTAATTAATGTTTACTAAAATATAATTGGCTTTAATTTGTTTATTAACATATAATTAGGGTTTAGTAGATAAAGCATGAGTCTTAAATCAACATGTGCACGTGACATGATATCCATGATCTGTTAGGATGGAGGAAGAGCACATTGTGGACTATGAAGAGGATCATCTTGATTTGACATTTTGGACTATGAAGAGGATCATATTGATTTGACAAAGGGCTCTATCTTCATCTGTTAGGATGGAGGAAGAGCACATTGTGGACTATGAAGAGGATCATATTGATTTGACATTTTGGACTATGAAGAGGATCATATTGATTTGACAAAGGGCTCTATCTTCATCTGATAGAGTTGGATGTTTTACTGGCGGGTTCCCTTTGTCTTGGTGTCCATGATATGATCAATCGATGCCTATTCAATGTAGCTAGGATTGAGGTATGTAGGGGCCAAGTACTTGGCCGCATCCGAAGTGTCCAACAAAGGTGGAAAATATGGTCGAAGTAGTTCCACATTAAATATTGGGTGTAAGCCAAGGAAAGGAGGAATACTTAATTCAAAAGCATTCTCACCCACATCCTTGGTGATGGTGTAAGGGCCCTATCAGAGTGGGTGTAGCTTCTGATGGGGTCCTGTGAGGCACTCTTTCTACAAATGTAACCACACCTTATCTCCCACCTAAAACTTGTGTGGTATCGATGTTGATCATGGCGCTGTTTGTGCTTAGCATTGACTTTCTGTAAAATATCATGAAATTATTGTTGGATGTGCTAGATTATATCAACAAATTTGGTTGCTCGATAAGCCTAGATCTGAGCATGGGAGGAATCTTCCTGTGTAGCTGCAATGGGTAGAGCTTTGTCAATGGGGGCCAATTGTTGGAACCCCAAGCACACCTGAAAATGGTGGTGGTCAATAGAGTTGTGGAGGGATCTGTTGTAACTATGTTGAACATAAGGAAGGATTTCATCCTGTGTGCATGGATGTTTGGAATTGTACATCCTTAGTATATGGAGAATCATCTTGTTGACTACCTTTGTTTGTCCATCAATATGTGGGTGGAAGGAAGTCAATTTGGTAAGCTTGGTGTCCATCATCGACCATAGTGTTGGGTTGTTATATTCTTTGTAGTGAAAGTCTAGTTGAGGTGGATCAAGTGACAGTCGAAGTTGAAGGAATCGACAACAAGTCAAAGGTCGAGGTGGTTTGACCGGGTAAAGATGAGTTCGAATACATCGAAAACAAGTCAAAGGTTGAGGTGGTTTGATCCAGGTGGATATCGGTGGCCACCTACCTTTTCCAACTGGCTCAAAACAATTTTCTGACAATTTTGGGAATTTACTATTTTTAGTAGTTTTTAACTTTCAGGGCCATTTTAAGGGCCTAAATGAAGGTTTTTTTGGATCGAGCTTCTCAATAATAGTTGAAGGCTCTTATTGAGCCCCCAAAATGAATCACCTTGACGATACCTTTACAACAAGCTATTGTGCACCCCAAACGAAAATCGTACGCCAAAGTTACGCCCCCGGGAAGTTGGTACACCAAACTACCCAAAACGGGGTCCACAAAATTGTTGGCTTTTCATCTTCCGGGGTTAGGGTTTTGGATTTTCTTTATGATAAAAAGGCCTTTGGAGCCTCATTGTAAAATCATCTTCTTGCGAATGCGAGTAGTGGACACATCTCTTCTCAGAGATAGGATGCCACCATTCTAGCGAGTCTTTCACTCTGTATTTTTTACAGTCTTTGTACATTTTCGCTCATTAACATAAAATTGTGTATTATTGTATCTCTATGTTTATGGTTGAATCTCTGATACATTTCTATTATATTATTGGATATCTGAGATATCTCTGTACATTTCTTTATTATATCTTCGTTCTCATTTCGCGCTGAAAATAATCTGGATCAGTGGTATCAGAGCAGGCTACTCTTGATCGTTTTTCAATGCATGTCCCCGACGAGGTCCGAGTATAGAAAGTTTGGTATCGATCTTGTCTCTCTTGAGGACAATCTCTCTCGCACGCCCAAGAAACCCTCCATGGCGGAAGAAAATAAAAAGACAGAGCAGATGATTATATTAATATGTTGCTTGAGCAAGCTCTCACGCAACAGAAGGACAAAATGATGGAGAATTTTTCCCACTTCCTTCAACGCCTGTTGATAACAATAGGCACATCTTCATCAAGTGGCCACTTTGGAAGTACCTCGCCTTTCAAGGTACATGTTAATTTTGATATTCCCATATTTTAAGGACAGATAGATGCGGATGCCTTAGAAAAATGGTTAAATATGCTAGAAGGTTATTTCTCTATTCATAATTTCTTCGACAAGGAAAAGCTCACATTTTCACTCCTTAAGGCTCTCCCCCATGTCAAACATTGGTGGGAAACTTACTGGGAGCAAAGTTCCACAAATGAGTTTGGAATATATAGGGCCAAGCCCACTTGGGATTTTTTATTTTGATGTGGTAAAGGAACGGTATTACCCTGTTGGCAACTATGAGGATTAGTACATGAGATGGACCACACTGCGTCAAGAAAGGGGCCAAGCAGTTCCATATTTCACCAATACCTTCCATACCTTGCGCACCAAGTTGGGTATCAATGACTTTGAATGACATTTGGTTCTGAAATACCGTGGGGCTCTACACATATACAACCAAACTGAAATGGATTTTCTGAACATCTCATCACTCAGTTATGCTTATCGATATGTTGTTAAAATCAAGCGGAAGTTTAAACACCAGAACAAACGAGAGTTTGGGTCTACAAATACACAACAAGAAAATTATGATAAAGACGGCCCTAATAAACAAAATCTCAAAAACCAGTCCAAGCCACAAGAAAAGAAGGGTCATGAAACGATGAAGAAGGACACTAGAAAATGGTGTGATTTCCATAAAATCCCCTGGAAAAACACCGATGAATGTCTCTCAAAACAATCATTAGTGGTCGAGATAAAAGACAAGGAGTTGAACCCTGATTCATAATTTGATTATGAAAATACTTATAGAAGACAGATCATGGACGTAGACCCCACTACTATTGTCGCGACCGCAACAATTCAACTAGAAGAACCAACAGATTCTAAAGACGAGGGGCGCCTTTTTCATTCACAGATGTGGTTGAAGGGGACCCCGCTGCATTTTATTGTTGATACTGGAAGCTAGAAGAACATCATCTCAAAAGAGGTCGTCAAACAATTGGGATTGTCAACATCACCACACCCACAACCATACAACATCGAGTGGCTTCACCAAGGTCGAGATCTTTGTGTCAGCCATGTGTGTCGATTGTCATACGACATCCAACCTTTCAAGGACGAGGTATTATGTGATGTTTCCCCCCTAGATGTTTGTGACGTTCTCTTGGGCCAACCATATATGTCGAAGCACCATGCTATTTATGAGTCTCGACCCCGTAGTGTCATTGTTACTCCGGGGGGTCATCTCTACAGGATACCAGAGGTAATTTCGACTATTGTCCCACCTAAATAGTGTCGCAAGGTAGTATTTCATACTACAAAATTCAGCTTCTTCATAGTCTATTCAAAGCGTGAACAGAAGAACACCACTGCAGCCTCAGTCCAAGCACCTTCTATCCAACAGAAGAAGTTCGACAAGATTGCGGAAAACTGTAAAGATTCCTTCTGCACACAGGCATCTCATGTACACAGACTGGTTAAAAAGGTCCAACCCTTCCAGCCACAGGTTCGTGACAACCTTCAACAAGCTAAGAAGCACAACTTCTCCAACAAGGAAAGCAGCTCATCAAGATGCAGATTCAACAAACGTTTTTCCCTCTCCCTCGGGCACTCAACGCAATGGAGACCATTGCTTCCTAAGGAGGGAGGATTGATCCAGGTGCATATTGGTGGCCACCCACCTTTTCCAACTAGCTGAAAATAGTTTTCTCCTCGACGATAGCTTTCCAACGAGCTATCGTGCACCCCAAACGGAGATCGTATGCCAAAGTTATGCCCTCGGGAAGTTGATACACCAAATTACCCAAAACGGGGCCGACAAAACTGTTGAAATTTCATCTTCCAGGGTTAGGGTTTTGGATTTTATTTATGATAAAAAGGCCTTTGGAGCCTCATTGTAAAATTATCTTGTTGCAAATGCGAGTAGCAGACACATTTCTTCTCAGAGATAACTTGCCACCATTCTAGCGAGTCTTTCACTCTATACTTTTTACAGTCTTTGAACATTTTCGCTCATTAATAGAAAATTGTGTATTACTGTATCTCTGTGTTTATGGTTGAATCTATGATACATTTATGTTATATCATTGGATATCTGAGATATCTTTGTACATTTATTTATTATATCTCCGTTCTCATTTCGTGCTGAAAATAATTCGGATCATAATTCGACCGGGTAAAGTCGAAGTCGAAGACATTGACAACAATTCAAAGAGTTCAACTGAGAAGAGGTTGACAAGCGAGCATGTGGCAACCGACTGAGGAGAAAATGAGGGTCGAATGGTAGTCGACTAGTAATCCGACTTGGTAGTCGATTGTAATGGAATCCCAATATTCGGGAGATTTGTAGCTAATGATCTGCGTGGATCTGTAACCATTTTTGGGCACCTTTCCTTTAGGGTTTTTTCTACTATAAATCCTATAAAGAAGGTGTATTGTAATACTATAAAATTATTATGAATGACTAATCGCCAATAGATGAAATCGTAGAGGTTGTTGCTCATGTCTATGTAAGTCGAATTGGCTACAGGGTTGTTCTTGTGTAAAACAATAAGGTATGTTGTTGATTGTGTCTTAGGTGTGGACCAAGGTTAGGCATGTAACCTTTTGTTTTGAATGAATAAGACAACAAGAGAGAAGAACTCTTAAGGAATGTTGGTTTTCCCGGTTGGGTTTTCAGGGTAAAATCTATGTGTACTGTGTGTTTTCTTTGTCATTTACTTTCTTGTTTAAATATTTCTTCCTCTCTTCTGTTAGGTTTAGTGTGGATGTGTTTCTCATTTCCTAACATGTGGTATCAAAGCTTGGTTTAAAAACCTTAGATCTAGGCTAAACCCTAGGTTCATTGGGAGTCATAAGTCATAAATATTTAAAGATTGTGTTTAAAGAATGGTGAGCAGCTCGAGAATAGAAATTGAAATATTCAATGGCCAAAATTTTCAGCTTTGGAAGCTAAAAATTGAAGATCTCCTTGTAGATAGAGAATAATGGGAAATAGTTTGTCCAGGTACCATGTTGACATGTATGTCGACGGAAGAATGGGAGAAACTCAAGAAAAGGTCAAGGAGTACAATTCGACTTTGTCTTGCAGATTCAATATTGTTGAATGTCTCAGGTGAAGATTTAACCAAGAAACTGTGGGACAAGTTGGGAAGGTTGTACCAGTTGAAATCCTTGGTAAATAAGTTGATTCTCAGAAAGAAACTGTATCTTCTGAGGATGAGTGAGGGAAATTCAGTGATTGAGCATTTAAATGCATTTAATACCATTTTAAGCCATTTATCTTCTATGGATATTAAAATCACTGAGGAGGATAAATGTATTAGCCTATTATGTTCTTTGTCAGACTCTGGGGATAGCTTAGTTGTGGCTATAGGGAGTAATACAATCACATTAGCACTAGAAGATGTGGTTTCATCTCTACTGTCAGAAGAAATTAGAAGGAAGAACATGGAAGGATCGACCAAAGATGCATTAGTGGTGAGAAGTCGACCGGATGACAGAGATAAAGGAAAATTCTCTGGTAGAAAGTCTAGTCGAAGGGTAGATCTAAATCCCATGTTCAGTCAATGAGAAGATGTTGGAAATGCGGTAAAACTCGGCATTACAAAAGGGACTTCAAGTCGAAGGAAATGGAAGTCAGTACAAGATTCGACGAGAAGCAGTTGACTGAGAGAAATATTACTTCAGATAGGGGAGGTGATGTGTACTTGGCATTGACCAATATATAATCAGATCAATATGTTTGGTTGATCGAATCAGGAGAATCCTATCATATGACACCACATAGAGAATGGTTCTACGAATATGAACAATATGAAGGAGGAGATGTGTTCTTGGGGGACAAATCGACAACCAAAATTTTCAGATGAGGAAAAATTTGATTCATATTGTAGGATGGGAGTAGTAGAACCCTTCCATGTTTGCTACACATTCTGGGTTTGGCAAGAAACCTGATATATATCAGCAAGATGAGTGATGCAGGGGTGCACACTCTATTTCATAAGGATTTGTGCAATATGGTCAGAGATATGATGGTCTTAATGAAAGGAGTTTGGATTGGAACCCTATACACGTTACTAGTTAATGTCGACTCAGCTGGATGAAACAACATCATTGTTCCTGAAGCTGAATCGACTTCGACTCGACTTGGGATGATTAGATTCAAAACGAATCGAAAAGTCATCATAAATTCGGCCCGACTATGCTATGGTACAAGAGGATGGGAAACATTGGAGAAAAAGGACTTCAATATATGCATAACAAAGGCATGGTCAAATGTTTTCCTAAATGTAATTTAGAAGTTGAATTTTGTGAACATTGCATATATGGAAAACAAAGTTGAGTGAGGTTCCCATCGGGATCAACAAGGGAAACAAGGATTCTATAGTTGGTTCATAGTGATGTGTTTGGCCCTGTTTTAGTGCCTTCACTTGGTGGATCCCTTTATTATGTCTCCTTCATAGATGATTTTTCCAGGAAGACATGGATATATTTCCCGAGGAAGAAATCAAAGGTTTTCAAGAAATTCAAAGAATTTAAATCTCTTGTAGAAAACCATACAGATAGAAAGATTAAGGTGTTGAGGACTGAAAACAATGGTGAATTCCATGGAAAATAATTTGATCAATTCTGCAAGCAATGTGGAATAGAACGCCAAAATACCACACCATATACCCCACAACAAAATGGAGTTGTTGAGATAATACACAACATTGATGGACAAGGAAAGGATCATGCTCAGTGGTGTTGGGCTCGCACAAGAATTCTGGGCGGAGGCATTCGACACTGCAAAATATCTATTCAATATGTCTCCTTTGTCAATGCTAGTCGAAACAAATCCACATGAGGTATGGTCCCATAAGAAGCCTTCAGTTTCACATCTCAAAGTATTTGGCTGTGATGCATTTGTGCATGTTCCCAAGGAAAAGAGGAGCAAGTTGGACATGAAGGCATTCAAGTGCATTTTCATTGCATACAAAGAAGGAATGAATGGATATAAAATTTTGGATCCTGCATCAAAGAAAATACTGTACAATCGAGATGTTGTCTTTAGATAAGTTGGAAGTAAGTCTGAGCCTGAAGAAATTGTTCAGACCAAGAATAATCCAAAGAAGGTGCGGTTTGAACTGAGGAATGAAGAAGATGATTCAGATGAGTTGACTGGATCAGAAGAAGAGGTGGAACAACTGACCCTGGTTGTAAGGAGGCCAGAATGAATAAGAAAACCAATTGAAAGGTACATTCCACCCGGATTTCGTTATGCATTCATGTAAAGTTCCACCGACGATGAGCCCACGTCGGTTGGGGAGGCATTCGACTCAGCAGAGGGAAAACTTTGGAAGGATGCCATGGTCGAAGAGATGGAATCCTTGCACAAGAATGAGATGTGGGACTTAGTCAAATTACATAATGGAAGAAATCTTGTCGATAGAAAATGGGTATTCAAGAAGAAGATGAACACAACAGGTCAAGTCGAGAAACTCGAAGCTCAACTGGTAGCAAAAGGATATTCCCAAGTCGAAGGTGTTGAATTTGGTAAGATTGTTTCCCATGTTGCAAAATTAACTTCCATTAGATTACTAATGTCTCTGGATGCAACTTTTGATCTATAAATAGAAAAAATGGATGTGAAGACAAAGTTCCTACCCGGGGACCTGGAAGAAGAAATATACATGAAACATCTTGAAGGATTTGTAGTAAAGGGAAAGAAATATTTGGTGTGCAAACTGAAAATATCCCTTTATGGTCTAAAGAAATCACAAAGGCTGTGGTACCAAAATTTTACACATACATCCTTAGTTTGGGGTTTGTGAGAAGCAAAGTTGATCGCCACATATATTCCAAAGAAGAAGGTGAGTGTTTCATATATGTAGCATTGTATGTCGACGACATGTTGCTGATTGGAAACAACATGAACGCAATAAAGGAGGTGAAGAAGAAACTATCCTCCAAGTTCGACATGAAGGATCTCGGTGCAGTGAATTTCATTCCGTGAATGAAGATCAAGAGATATCGAGCAGCTAGAAGGCTCTCGTAACCAAAAGAAGTATATTGAAACAATCTTGAAACGTTTCAACATGCAGGATTGCAAACCTATGAAGGTGCCAATTCCTGTGGGAGTAAGGCTAACTGCTCAATAGTTTTCAAGGACACATGAGGAAATAGAGGACATGGAACGTGTTCTGTATGCAAGTGTTGTTGGTAGTCTAATTTATGTGATGGTATGCACTCAACTAGACATTTCCCATGCATTGGGAGTGTTGAGTAGATACATTTCGACACTTGACAAGGAGCACTGGATTGTTGTCAAGAGAGTATTCATGTATTTTTGTGGCACAAAAGATTATGCTATATGATACCAAGGAAAACCGGGAGGTGACAGTGAATTAAATGTACATGGCTTTTTCGACGTCGACTGGGTTGTAAATTTGTATCGACGAAGGTCGACCAACGGATATGTGTTAAAAATGCTCAGTGGAGCAATCAGTTGGATGAGAAAGTGACAGGCGTTATTATCCTTGTCAACAACAGAAGATGATACATGGCAACCACTCATAGAAGCAAAGAAGCAGTGTGGTTGCAAAGGATGTGTTCAAGAATCGGGTTTGAGCAGAGATCTATGAAGATAAGTTGTGACAGTCAAAGTGCAATATTTATGGAAAATAACCCATCTTATCATTCTAAGACTAAGCACATTGATGTACAATGCCATTTCGTGACAAACATGGTGGAAATCATCAAGGTGTTGTTGAATAAAGTAGACACATTGGAAAACATAGCAGACTCTTTGACCAAGTCTGTGAGTGATGTGAAGTTCTCTTGGTGCAGAGAGATAATGGGAATTGTTTCCCTAGGTCTATGAACGAGAGTTCATAGGTCTCCTGGTTTTAGCAAAGAAAACAACAAGTGGGAGAATGTTGGGTTGTTATATTCTTTTCAGTGAAATTCTAGTTGAGGTGGATTCACTGACAGTCAAATTCGAAGGAATCGACAACAAGTCAAAGGTCGAGGTGGTTCAACCAAGTAAAGACGAGGTCGAAGACATCGACAACAAGTCAAAGGTCATGGTGGTTTGACCGGGTTAAGTCGAATTCGAATACATCGACAACAAGTTGAATAGGTCATCCTACAAGAGGTTGATAGGCGAGCGTGTGACAATCGACTGAAGACCGAATGAAGGTCGACTGGTAGTCGACTGTAAAAGAATCATGAGATTCACGAGATTTGTAGCCAATGATCTATGTGGATATGTAAAAAAATTTGGGCGCCTTTCCTTTAGGTTTTTTCCTACTGTAAATCCTGTATAGAAGGTGTGTTGTAATACTGTAAAATTATGATGAATGTCTAATCGCCAATAGATGAAATCGTAGAGGTTGTTGGTCATGTAGATGTAAGTTGAATTGGCTACAGAGTTGTTCTTGTGTAAATCAAGAAGGTGTGATGTCAATTGTGTCTTAGGTGTGGACCAAGGTTAGGCATGTAACCTTTTATTCTAAATGAGTAAGACAACAAGAGAGAAGAACACTCAAGGAATGTTGGTTTTCTCGGTTTGGTTTCCAGGGTAAAATCTCTATGTACTGTGTGTTTACTTTGTCATTTACTTTCCTGTTTAAATCTTTATTCCTCTCTTCTTCTAGGTTTAGTGTGGAAGTGTTTCTCATTACCTAACACATAGGTTGGACCAAAAAGTTATCAAGAACCTAATGTCTCGATATGAGATAATGTTTTGTGGGAGACCAAAATGAACCCAAACATGTCCAAATAAGAGCTTGGTGGTGGCTTCGACTGTGATGTTCTTCTTGCAGGGCACTCAAAATACCATCTTAGAGAATCGATCAATGACCACAAAGGCACAATCATTCCCATGCTTGGTTTAAGGTTGAATGGACATGTAATCCATGGAGATGGACTCCCAAGGCCTATCTGGAGTAGGGAGAGGGGTGTATAGCCCTTGTTTCTTGATGGCATGCTTGGAAATGGCGCAGGAAGTGCAGGATATGAAATAATATCAGACATATTTTCAATGATCCAGGTGGATATCGGTGGCCACCCACCTATTCCATTGGCTCAAAAAAGAGTTTTCCACCTTAGTAGTTTGTTTTCTAGTTTTTGGGTATCGAACTTCCAGGGTCATTTTGAGGCTCTAAACAACGTTTTTAAGGCTCGCCATAGTCACACTGTAGGATTTATCTAGAGTGTGAAAGAAACATGTGTATTCCTTTGATAGACCTTTCCAATGAGCTATTGTGCACCCAAAATGGAGATCATATGCCAAAGTTACGCCCCGGGGAATTTGATACATCAAACTACCCAAAACGGGGTCCAAAAAACTATTGGCTTTTCATCTTCCGGGTTAGGGTTTTGGATTTTCTTTATAATAAAAATACATTTAGAGCCTCATTGTAAAATCATCTTCTTGTGAATGCGAGTATCGGTCACATCTCTTCTCAGAGATAAGATGCCACCATTCTAGCGAGTCATTCACTCTATATTTTTACAGTTCTGTACATTTCGCACATTAATAGAAATTGTGTATTATTGTATCTCTGCATTTATATCTCTGATATATTTTTGTTATACTGTTGGATATATGATACATCTTTGTACATTTCTTTATTATATCTCTTCTCTCATTTCTTGCCGAAAATAATTTGGATCAGTCGAAGCTTTGACTAATAAATATGCTTTTGTAGTACTTTCACTATTTTGTTTACACCAAAATGTCATGTTGCCCGACTGTAATGAGCTTCCCAGATCGAATTTTCATGCTTGCTTGAAGGATCCACCATCCTCCCAATCTCCATATATTAATATTAATATTCTCCATTAATACTAACATTTATATTAATATTCACCATTAATATTTAATTCAATTTATCATATTGTAGTTTGCGTGTTTGCCCTTCTTTTCTATATCAATCCCTCTTCCATTTGATCACATTTATGGATCAAATATTTATTTTGATCCTCAACCAATTTGTGTGAATTCCTTCTTATCCTTCTCTATAGATTCTTCCACTGTGAATTAGCTTCCTCTCCAATTCCTTTGATTCCATCCTCTGGTTGCTTCAACCTCCATTATAGATTGTATCTAGCCTTTATCGTCGATTCTCGTATTTAGGTCCTCAAATTCCTTTCACTAGATCCTTGTCTTCATATGGTCAGGAAGTGTAACCAAGTGCTTCTCCAGAAGCGCTTATTGCTCAAAATGTGATAACTTCATCCAGGTGTTCATTAGGTTCCATATGATCAACGACTATGCCCTTAGCTTGTGTCCTTAGCCCTAATCACTCGGGCCTCCTACATAAACAAACTTGTAACGTAGGGCTACACAACTAAGTGCTAGAAATGTCTACCCTGACTTAATCGACGATGCAGACTTAATCGTTCGTTGGATGGACGGTCCCTGACATTTTGGGGGTTGGGTTCCCGGCTCGTATCTCAATTTTGTGGACTCCGAAATAAACCTCTAACCGACACATGGTATTTTTATCAACAACCCTTAATATTTAGGGGGGTTTTCCCCATGTTAAACTCTTTGCACCTTTGCTATGCGAAATATTTGTCCACCATTGATCTAACCTATGGTCGGACGACTAGATCTACATCGCATTATTTTTCACCACCATTAAATCTACGATGATGTTTTAATCCAGGATTTGACAAACGCTTGAATTTATTCCACCTTCTACCATGAGATATGACGATCCTTATTCAATCTTTTCACGATCCGACGGTAATCGTCGATCTAACTCTTCACCACATGATTCTAGACTTCTCCTCGATCTAATGGTCATCTTTTATTCAATCTTGATCGGGCATTCCCTGTGTTTAAGTTTTGTATCCATATTTTACATAACTCTTCTTTAACAATTTATCCCGAGATTTATCCATTCCCTCGTCTTCAATCGGGCATTCGAGGCTTCACTTAGATCTATCTCCTTTCATTACTTAGATCTATCTCACTTAGATTTATTAATTACTTATTTGTACTCCTCTACAACCCAATGTAATATTCCATCAGTATAAATATCTCCAATCCAATTCAATGTTTGACTTGTATCTTCAACATCCTCAACATTCTCATTCTTGCTCAGGCTCACGCTAGTGAAATCCATCTTTCTCCATATTTATAATAGCTTCAAACAAATGTTCCTTTGTACTATCTCTTTTTCTGAATCATTTGTTTAGACTTCAACATAATTTAAATTATGTTTTGTCATGACTTATAGTTTATCCTTTGATACCACTCATCAAGCATATCCTTGTTATTTCTTGTTTGTCCATGTTTGATTCATGTTGCTAGCAATGACAACACACAATCAATCATTCCAACACATCCATTCCCCTTCCAACCAAACCTTAAAGCGGCCAAATCTCCCAGTTTGAGAGACCACCTTTCTGCACTACTTTGCGAAGATCAAAGAGACCACAATAGTTGGGACTGTCTCTAGTACCTTGTAGAGTTGATCTCCCAAAGAAATAATGACACTACGGGGCCTAAATTCATAAAAACCATAATGATTCCACATATATTGGTGTTGTTAGCACTCTGTAAATTCCCATAGGTTGTTATGGGAAGAAGAAATTAACAGAGGTAACTTACCAAAACCACTTCGAAACTGGCATCTAGCCCTGCCAGTTTCAGAGAGGGATCTCTCTATGAGATTAAATTTGTTTGAGTTATAGATATTAGGCTAGTTGAAATAATTTGGGTTTGTTTGTTTTGTTTATAATGATTCGTTGAAGTATTGATTTAAACATCCATTGGGCTATGGGGTTTGTGTTAAAGATTAAGATTTGATACAACTTTTATAAGATTTCTTCACAGGGCGAGATAATAAGAATGTTGGATCTTTTAGAATTAAAAGTGGTGGAAAGATAGAATAGGTGAGATATTTAATCAAGCAAAGAAGCAGTTAAGAATTTATTTGATTAATATCAGAAGAATAACATGAAGATCACTAAAGACCAGAAACAGAGTGCACAAGACAAATTTTGTTCATTAACTTCCTTTAAACGATTATAGACAAAAAAAAATGATCACAGAGTAATATAAACAATTAACAAAGCGAGATAAACATCACCAACATCCAAATGCAAGAATCCTGTGAATCTGTCTTTTTATTACTAGTCGATCTTCTCAAAAATATTACAATGATAGCTTTCTGGGTGCAAGAATCAACCCTCAATACTTCAAAGTAAGAAGTGTTTATACAAAAATTACATTTGATCCTGTCATTAATGACTAGGATATGGTGGAATAAAAATCTAACTAACAAGATTACATATTACAAAATAATAGGACTCTTGGTGATCTGTCCAAATCCTGAATGTTGATTTCTGGGAAAGTAGTTGGTGAGTCATCCACTTGACTTTGATTGTCTTCATCATGTTGACTCGGATGTCCACATCATATCTACTCGATCAAGGCACATAGGTCTTCCCATCTCTTTTGACTGGGGATGGAGACCTTGAGTAATCTTTTGTAAGTTTCATCCATTTATGTGTACTTGGAAAAGGTTGGCTTGGTGATGAAGATGTATTTGATCTCATGTTGGATGCTCAGGTCCAACTGTAGAGTTTCCAAGAACACCTTGCCAATGATGATTCCTTGGATGCCTGCAAATTTACAACTATATTTTGTCATTGCAAGGATCTTTTGTTTGTAGTCTGACAGAGTAATCAATTTGTCATTTATCACTAGTAAACCTGGAAGACCTTTCTTGTGCAGTGAGTGTACCTTGTTGAAAAATCTATGCACTCCAATATCCATTGACTGAGATTTCTCCTCAAGTTGTATAATTAATCCCTTGTTGGTCAAAACGTTCTTGACCTCAAGGATTGTTTCTGTCTTATCCTCTATTCCCATAGCTTCTAACTCTTCTTTAGTTTTGGAATTCAAGAACCTGATGATCTCTATAGCCTCAGTAGGAATTTCTCTCAATTCTCCCCTTATCTTTACAATGGCTTGTCTAGCTCTTTGCACAAGCTCATGTTGATAAAAAACAATCTGTATCAGGGGCCATATCTCTGTCATTGATTGGAAAATGTCTATCCAAATGTTCTCATTGGCCTCTGAGAGTGTCTTGGCCATGACTGTCTCCTTCTGCAACTTTTGCAGTTCTTGTTTGAGCCTGTGTGATTTGCGCATCTCTATGTTGTAGCTAGACTGAAATGTGGATTTCAGCTTCTGGAGGTTATTAATCTCTTCCTGCAATCTTTTGATTTCTTCTCCTTGCAGAGTCATGTCTTCCATTGACTTTTCCTATTTCTCGGATGCATCTATAGTTGTTAATGGAATGGCTGCTGGAATTTCTACTGTAGTGGTTGTTGTTGTGGTTGTGCTAATTCCTGTGAGAAGAATTGCATTCAGTGGGATGACCTCCATTGGCACATTCTGCTCCTTCTCTTTGACTAACTTCTCCAGCTCGACCTCCATCTCCTTGATCTGCGCATTCTGCTCCATGATTAGTTTCAACATTTCCTCCTTGTGGCCTTCAGTCTCAGCCATTTCCTTTGCTTATGGATCTTCAATGGTTGGGATTTTCAGTTGTTTCCTTAAGGATGCTATATCAACATTCTTCTTCTTGAGGAGTTCCTCTGTTGCTTTGACATTGGATGGATCATATCCAATTTTCAATACTAGTTCTTCTAGGGACTTGATCTTGTTATCCTTAGCTAGGGAGGATATATTTTCCAGCTTGAGCTGAGAGTGGACATTGTTTAAAGAGACTTGCAACTTTGCAGCAGTCATGGAGGTGTTTTTGAGGGTGGAGAAAATCATCTCCCCAGTTTGTCTATACATATCCATCTGATCAGCTGGATGCACCTCTTTTATATCAAACTCAAATGTTGACCTTTTGTAATAAGAAATTGACTTGGGGTGAGGCAATTGTGCCTGCAAGAATGCGATGTGCATCCTTCCTTTTTATATGTTGAAGACAGAAAGTAACATGTGATGTGTTGTGGATGTCTATTTCCATAACTGTGCATAGGTGTTGTTGGTCAGGATCTCATTCTTCTTCTTGATCAAGTTATATTTCTCAAAAATATTAAGCGCTGCAGGCTCCTCTGAGGACTTAGTTGGCAATGAGGTATCAGTATGTTTCTTTGATGAGGAAGTGGACATCATTTGTTGGATACCTGAGAATAGTGATGAATGTGGTCCTTCCATAACTGTGGTGGACTGGGTTTCTTCTTCTCCAGACCTGTCAGGTGTATGGCTGCTCTTGGGCCTCTTCCTGTAGACTTGGAAGTCTTCAGCTGAGACTTCTGTGATTGAGGGAGATACTTCTTTCCTGGTTCTCTTCTCTGTTAGTACCTATGGAGTGTTGGTAGGAGAAAGATGATGTTCAGTGTCTAGCAGAGTGTTTTCCTCCCATTCTGTCTGTCATGAAATTCTCAACTTCGGGTTTAGGCAGATGAGCATAGGGAGAAATATTGTTCTTTAACCTGGTTTATGCAATGATGGCACAGGGGTCATAGTGCCAGGGGAAACTTGGACTGAACTTCATTTCCTTTAAAATATTGTTGGCTTCTTCCCCTGCAGCTATGTTGTTGTAGATGAAAGAACCTATTTGAAATTTGATCCTGAGATACTGTTTTTTATTGAAATCTACAAAGTGAATATCATATGTCTAATATATTCCAGAGTGAATATCCTGATAGGCAAATACTTTGGCAGCTTGTAAGGGGGAAATTCACATCCGTAGATTCTAATTTATGTATGATCCCAGTAGAGGTACCAGTCCCCTGTCTTAGCTAGGTCTAACAAGTGTAGAATTCTATGAATTTCTTTGTTTATCCTCGGTTATGTTCTTCCACTGAGCATGCATACCACCAGATGGTAGAATTGGTCAATGAATTGTTTGAAATCGAACTCAACTGAGTTTTTGTTGATACTGAGAGGGGAGTGAATCAGTATCAAGTACAATTTAAAAACATTTTTCAACTTATACTTAAACCATTCAATTATATCCAATGAGCAATGAAAAATAGTATAAGAGTTACACCAATACACCACAATACACCATGCACAATATATGAGAAATAATC
>ML781624.1:1057723-1094774 GCA_009831015.1 Picea engelmannii | reverse complement strand
GCTCTGATCCATAAATACATCTTTGAGACAGAAGTGTAATTCGAAGAAGTTGAATTCACACTTCGGCTCTACAATTAACTAATCTTTGTCGGCTAAGGGGATATGATCTAGATCGACGGGAGGAGGGAAGAAAGGATTTTTTACAATCTCAGAATATTTGGATTTAGGTGCCATTGTTAAATGGATACCTGCAAACAGAAAAGGTGTAATTTGTCTTTAGCGGGCTTTAATGGCGGCTGTTGATTGTGATCTTTGGATACGATTGTCTTTAGAATGGGAATTGATGGCGTCAACTGCGTCTGGATCAATGAACAATGCACAATGGCGAAAGAACGATGTTAAATGGTTGAAAGGGGTGTCTGTTATGGAGCGGATGGTGAATCGGTCGGGTAACGGTAATGGTTGACTGCATTGATTGGCCAACGGACATATCGAAGGTGATGTGGAGGGTAAAGAGAGGCTAACAGGTGGATGGGATGTGACGGGGGACAAGTGAGTGGAGTATGACGTGTAGGCGGGGTAGTGGAGTGTGACGTTGGAGTGCAGAAGTAGTATGGATGGGTGGTTTGGCGGTTTACTCATAAAGGGGGGTAGGCGGTAAGTGGTAAGGAGTGAGGGGGGTCCGAGTTAACAAAAAAGTGACATTTTATGAGGGGCCCTCTCGGGGAATACCACCAACTCAGACCCCCCCCCCCAACCGTTAAAGGTAGAAAGGTCTGGGGGGTCTGATATTCCCTGTAAACCATAGATCTGGGTGCCCGATGATCAATCGTTGAGATTAGCCCACCTCTTAACATAAAGTTCCAAAACTGTCACATCATCCCGGAACTTAGGATAAAGCATTTTTGTGGGTTTTTGCAACTTACCCATTCTTCGTTTTGTCACCAAGGGGGTAAAAAATACACCATTTTAACTCAAATCAAAGGAATTTGATCAATCTTTCATCAATTTATTGAAATAAGACAGTCTAACCTATATCCTAATCTAATTACCTAGCACCTTAACCCAGATTAAAATATTGGGTTAAAAATTACTCTAACCTAGGACATTTGACCAAGCTTAAACTGTTCGATCAAACTTATTCACTAACCTATCTAACTTGGCTAAGATTAAACTATTTAGCCAATTTTATTCACTATCCTATTTGCATAAATTGAAAGAGCTTGATCATGGTTAGACATTATGAATCAAGCCAAATTATTCCATGGGGTTTTTATCATTTTCTTTTCTATTTTTTATACCCTCTTTTGATTTTTTTTTTGTATTTTCTTTCTTTCATTTCTTTTTTCTTTTCTTTCTTTCTTTTTCTTTTTATTTTTCTTTTCTTTCTTTTTCTTTTGCAAATCATTTGCAGAATAAAAATATTATTTACAACATAATGTAACTAGAAGAAGCGATAATAATCACCAGGTGATCCTATGAAATATAGGGTTACAACAGTGGCTGCACTTGGGGATGGTGCTCTCCTTGTGAGGTGCCAAGAATCCAGATACCTGTTGCTTTGAATCTCCTTCCTCGATGCTTTTTCTGCATCCTGGTTTTCTTTATTCTAATTGTAAATTTGTTGAACATGATCAGTGGCTTAGGGCCTTCTCTTCGGGCTTCAACCATCTGATAAAAATCACCTCACACATGACATAAAGGTAAAAGAAAAGTGGTTTGTACAATGAGATGAGTGACTAAGATCTTCATTCTAGTGGAACATAATGTTTGGGCATCTTTCCATTTACAGGTCCTCCTGGAAGGTTTGTTCCCTCACTGTCATTGAGCAAGAATGCATTGTTTCCTCTATATGTCTAGATGATGTAAGGGCCTTTCCACAAACTTTCGAACTTCCCATGCTTTCCCTTGTCTTCATTTCTAGAATCCCACTTCAACACTAAATCACCCAATTCAAAATCATCCTCCTCGGTTCTTCTATCGTAAATCTTATTAATGCTTTCTTGGATTACTTGTGTCTGGTTATACACTTCCTTAGTCTTCCTCTCTAGACTGTTGGAGTTGGATCATCTGATTGATTGTCCTTTGAATATCATTAGGTTCTTCTTGTACTTCTTGCAACAACTTCATAACAAGAATGCCCAAAGAGGTGGGGAAAACAACATCAATTCCATATACCATCTGATATGGGGACATACCAATTGATCGTTTTGTGGTCAGTCTGTCAGCCCAAAGTGCATGAACCAACTTGTTATGCCAAGATTTTTTATTTTCCTGCAACATTTTCTTTATGATGTTCACCAAACATTTATTTGAGGACTCTGCTAAACCATTTCCCTAAGGGTAATAGGTTGTGGAGTGTCCCAAAGTAATCTGGTACTTGCTGCAAAATTCTATTATATTTTTTGATCTGAAAGTTGTTGCATTATCAGTTATGATCTTCCTAGGAACTTCCAAAATGAGACAGAATATTAGTTTCCAATAATTTAATAATGACAGAATCAGTGGCTTGCATGCAAGGTACATCTTCAATCCACTTTATGAAGTAGTCTGTAGTTGAGAGGATCCACTTATGCTAACCTGACGAGGGTGGGTGAATCTCGCCAATAAAATCAAAACCCCATTGTTGGAATGGAGCTTCAACCGAAATAGGTTTCAAGGGCAAAGCCAAAAGTTTCCTTTTACCTTTAAAAACCTGGCACTTTTGACAGGAGGTTACCTTTTTATGAACATTTGCAAAAAGGTGGGACAGTAAAAACCAACTCTAAGGATCTTGTTAGCAGTAGTCTTCCAACTTAGATGACCACCACAATCTCCTTCATGTAAATCATGCAATGCCTTGTCAGCTTCATCTTTTAATAAACAATTAAGTAAAATGCCTCCAACATCTTTCCAATAAATATTTCCATCCATAATGCAATATTTTAATGCTTTTAGTTTTAAGAATCTAGCTTTATTCTTATTTATACCAGGAGGAGCTTGTAAATTATGCAATACAAAGATGAGTTCTGTGTACCATGGAGAATTTGAGAATACCTCTTTGACATGTGGAGTCACCTGCTCTCCCTGTTCATCAATTGCAGCTAAAAAGTTTATATCTAAAGCATGAAAATTAGATTCAACCATCAATTTGTCCAAACCCTGACCCTTGATCAGTTTAGTTCGTTTGATTTCTATATCATATTCCAGAATCACAACAATCCACTTCCCTCTCCTACCATCTTGGTTATCCTGAGTTAGAATATCCTTCACCATTGCATTTGGAACATAAGAAATAGTATGAGAATGGAGAATGTAAACTCTAAAATCTTTAATTTCTTTTACTAGGGAAAAATCTTGTTTCTCCATTATATTGTAGTTCAGTGCAACATATCTCAATGACTTGTTGAATAAGGCTATGGGTTGTTCATTCCCTTCATTATTTTTCTGCAAGAGGATCGCTGCAATGGTGTGTTCAGATGCAAAAGAGAATAAATAGAAATCCTTAGTGTAATCTAGACTGATTAATACAGGAGCTTGTGTAAGTGCATGTTTTACTTGTTCAAAGGACTGTTTAGCTTCGATGTTCCACTTTATTTTGGTATCTTTTTCGAGCATATGTGTAATGTTCCTAAGGACTTCTGCCAAATTGGGTATGAACCTTTTCAAAAAAATTATTTTTCCTATGAAGGATTGCAATTCTTTAATGTTCCTAGGATGGTCTAACTTTTGGATAACAATAATTATGTTGGGGTCTATCTTGATTCCATCTTTAGAGATTATATTCCATAGCAGTTTTCCTTCTTCTAAACCAAAAAGAGTTTTCTTGGGATCCAATGAAATCCCATTCTTTCTGCACTTTTCAAACACTCATCTAAGATGTTTTAAATGTTCCTCATTTGATTTTGAGTAGACAGTAACATCATCCAAATATATGACTATAAACCTACCAAGCTCATCCACAAAAGCAATTTCCATTTCTCTTTGGAAAGTGGCACTATCATTCATCAAACCAAAGGGCATTTTCACATATGTGAAAGTTCCCCAGGGTGTGGTGAAAGTTGTTTTTTCCTGGTCATCTGGGTGGACAAGGACTTGGTTATAGCTAGAAAAACCAACTAGCAAAGAGATCCTACTGGCTCCAAATACCTTTTGTAAGATGTGATCCATTTTGGGAAGAGGATAGTTGTCTTTGAGGGAAACCTTGTTGAGGTTTCTGAAATCAATGCAAAGCCTGATTTCTCCAGTTTTCTTTCTGGTGGGAGCCAGATTAGAAACACATTTTGAAAATCTTAAGGGGACTATTATTTTGGCATCATACATCTTTTTGATCTCTTTTTCTATCAGGGGTAGTAACTTTGGATTGATTCTCCTAAGTTTCTTCCTGAAAGGCGTATGTTCTTCTTTTATTGGGATTTTGTGTTGTATGATACTGGTGTCATAAGACTTTAAATCCTCATAGCCCCAAGCAAAGAAATCTACAAATTCCTTAAAAAGTTCAATATATTTGTGTTTTTTCTCGGGGGTAGATATTTACATAGTTTTATCATTTTGGGTTTTTCCTCTGTTCCTATATTATATTCCTCAACCTCCTTTACACTAGGTTCAATCTTGGGCTTTTTTTCTACATCATCGAAATCAAACAATTCTTTTAAAGGAACCAAACCTCTAGGTAAAACATTATTTTTCAACTGTAAAATATATGAGTCATCATATTTTTCATTTATTTCATTTGAATCTACTTTATTTACACTATATTTCTCTAAGTCTGATTTATTTACACTATCATCATCGCTATCTACATCTATATTCGTAGATTCAAAATCATTTTTAGACTGCAGGAAATCCTCAATTTGTTCATCGTTGCCAAATACTTGCCAGTACCTGATATTACCTGGAACAGTCGGCCTGCATTTCACCTCTACTATGTATAGGCGATTTGGATGAAAAGGTATTTTGCATGTGGCTGCCAAAGTAGCCAATCCATCGACAAGTATGTTCTGGCCTCTGGGGATTACCTGCAAGTCAATCTCAATGAAACATTGTAGAAAATCCAAAACAACATTTCTATAAGCTCTTAGCCTAAGTTGTTTAGCAGCATACTCACCTTTCATTTGTTTGATAATAAGTTCAGAGTCTCCTCTTACCATAATCCTCTTGGCACCAAGTTTCTTCAACAACTTCAGGCCAAGCATTGATGCTTCATACTCAGGTATGTTATTGGTGCACTGAAAGTTTAATTTATAAGAGTGAGATTTTGAATACCTTTCTTTATGATTATGCACCCACACTCCAACTCCAACCCCTTATTTGCTAACAACTCCATCAAAATCCATACACTAGAAATTCTCTGCTAATTCATCAGTTTCTATTGTCACAGTTTTACTTTCCTCAGTGATTACTTTACTCTCTTCCAGGCCAAATGCATTATCTTCCAACTGTGCAATTTGACTGTCCAAATCACCATCATTATATAAAATGAAGGAGTCCAGGTTAGAATGAACAGAGAATGGGGGATATTTATGAGGCTTCTCTTGACTGTTGACCATGTATTTCATTGGAGTCTCTCTGTACAATCTTCTTTGTTGACCGAATACAGGGATGGTGGCATAAGACATATCTAACTGCAAAGTTCCCTTTAACTTGGCACCCCAAGATCTAGATTATAACATACCATGTTTCGGGGGAATATTTGCAACTACAATATCCATCACCATACTTTTAGCTTGGATTTTAGCCAAGGTGATGCACAAGTCTTTGATCAAACCTATTCATTTAACCTTGCTAGAGTCAAAGGAGTATAATTCTTTGTAAGGCATGGTAATATCAAGCCCCAACTTCTCCATCAAAACCTTGGGCATAATATTGTGAGAAGCACCAAAATCCAGCATAGCGTTATGAAATGTCAGTTTGTCCCTCAACCTCAGGACCAAACAACAGCTCAGGTTGATCATCAACAACATTCACAGTGTATGTGTGTACTCCTGATCCAATGTTTAATGCTTTTTTCTCCACTCTCGGTTCAATGTTTAATGCTTTAATCACTTGTGATCTATAAGCATCTGTGTTCATTAGTTTTGTCAGAGGAATAGGAATCTTCAATTTGGCCAGTTCACTTTCCAAGATGAAAGTAGTCAAAGTTCTTATTTGGCTCTGCAATTCTGATTTGTCAGCCATAGTATTTTGTGCAGTAATGCTAGGATGACTTGTGGATGCAACCTCGGTTTGAACTATTCTTGGTGAAGATTCAGGAGTTCTTTTTGCAGGAGTCTAGGAGTTATTATTTTCAGGAACCTTCTTAGGATTAGTATCTGAGGTTTTCTTGGCTTTAATAGATTTCTTAGTTTCAACGGCCTTCTTTGTTGGATTTTCATTAGTCTTCTTTCTTCTCAAGTTGTACTATCTGTGGACTTCCATTATAGAATTTTCAAAGGCCTGTTGTTCTGATTCTTCCTCTTCCTCATTTACCTCTGTCTGTGAAAGGAGAAATAGTTCATGTTCTTCCTGAGTGATAAAAATGGAATCGTTATCATTAACCCCCATAAGGTTTATGTGAATATCATCCAACTCCTCAATTACCTATTCCCCCTCATCAGCATAATTTTCCTAAAGAGTTGGTCTAATCTGTTGATCAGGCCCTCTTTGTTCCCTTTGGTCTTTGGGCTCTCTCTATCTGATTTGGGGAGGGTTCCTTCTGAAATTTGGATTTTAAATCTGGGGAGCAGGTTGATTTTCTCTAAGAGGGTTTCTATAATTGATTTGCAATCTGTCCATCATTCTCTCCATGGTCCTCATCAAAGAATTAATTTTGATGTCTGAATAATAAGTGGAAGGCTCTTCTTTAATTGTAACCCTTCTTTGTATTCTTTGCCTAGCTCTTCTGGCTAGCAAGTTTGCTTCAACACTCACTACGCTTTTCTGCATATCTTCCAGGGTGGCAGAATTCCTTTCTCTCAGTTAGTATGACATATCAGCATCAAATCCATCATGGAACTTGATTAAGGCCAAGCCTTGAGGAGGCTTGATATCAACAGGAATTGCATTATAGATATTATTGAAATGAATGCAATAATCCTTTACTGTTTCACCTTGATTCCTTTTGATATTTTCATATTCTAATAAAATTTGGAGAGGTTTTTTCTTTACCTCCCATCTGTCGAGAAAATTTCTGTCAAAAGCAACAATATCAAAAATGCTTGCAGCTCGTAATGCTTTGAACCATTTTTTGACATCTCATGTTAAAATTTGTGCAAAAAGTCTCATTTGGACATCTACCTCATCAACTTCCTGCAAATCAAAATAATCATTCATTTTATCCACATGTTGTTGTGCATTAAGAAGTCCAGTACCATCAAACTGAGGAAGTTTGGTTTGATAGTCCTGGGGCATGGCATGTAAGGGAGCAACTAAAACCAAGGGAGCATATCTTTTTTCCATGATTGGTGGAGGAGGTTGAATAACAACTTGTGTGATTGGAGGAGAAGTGACAGAAGATGTAGAATATGTAGGATTGGGAGGTGTAGAGTGAACTACTTGAGGTTTGACAGAAGTTGCAGCAATAGTCAGGGTAGAAAGTTCAACTAACTATTGAAAGTGGGATTTATACAAAGCTTGATCAAGATTTGATACTAGATCTTCTAACTTTTTAAATTCTTGAAGAAATCGTTGATCAAAATTTGTTCTAGGAGAAAGTATTTCAGGGGTTATAGGTTGGAGGATGGTTTGATCTAGAACTATTTCATTCACAAAGCTATCAGATTTGGTTCTAAAAAGGCTCTGCTCAAAAGGTAGGTCAAACTCAAGGCCCTAGATTGTGACAAGATTCTCTGGAAGAGAAATGGCCCTATGAAGAGGACTGTTACTCCCATGACCCTCTGCAGTGTTTCTTTTTCTAAGTAACTTTTATGGATTGTCTACTGTTGTTGCAGGTTCTAGATCAGGGTGAGATCTGGTGTGTATTCTTTTAGGATCCATAACTTTAAATTTGAATAAATCTAAACTAATATATACAAACTTGAACAACCTCTGAACGTTATCTCTTGAAACTTAGATCTTTAATTGTTCAGAAAAAAAATTTATTCATCTAAGGAAAAGAAAACATAAGGATGAAATGTTTGTTCAGTTCCCCAGTATGGTCACCACTATGTTAGCACTCTGTAAATTCCCAGAGGTTGTTAAGGGAAGAAGAAATTAACATAGGTAACTTACCGAAACCACTTCAAAATTGGTATCTATCCCTGCCAGTTTCAGAGAGGGATCTCTCTATGAGATTTAAATTTGTTTGAGTTATAGATATTAGGCTAGTTGAAATAATTTGGGTTTGTTTGTTTTGTTTATAATGATTGACTAAAGTATTTCTTTAAACATCCATTGGGATATGGGGTCTGTGTTAAATATTAATATCTGATACAGATTTTATAAGATTTCTTCATAGGGCGAGATAATAAGAATGTTGGATCTTTTAGAATTAAAAGTAGTGGAAAGATAGAACATGTGAGATATTCAATCAAGCAAAGAAGCAGTTAAGAATTTCTTTGATTAATATCAGAAGAATAACATGAAGATCACTAAAGACCAAAAATAGAGTGCACGAGACAAATTATGTTCATTAACTTCCTTTAAACGATTATAGACAGAAAACAAAATCATAACAGAGTAAGATAAACAATTAACAAAGCGAGCTAAACATCACCAACATAAAAACACAAGAATCCTCTGAATCTTTCTTTTTATTACTGGTCGATCTTCTCAAAAAGATTACAGTGATAGCTTCTTGGGCACAAGAATCAACCCTCAATACTTCAAAGTAAGAAGTATTTATACAAAAATGACATTTGATCATGTCATTAATGACTAGGATATGGTGGAATAAAAATCTAACTAACTAGATTAAATATTACAAAATAATAAGACTCTTCGTGATCTGTCCAAATCCTGAATGTTGATTTCTAGGAAAGTAGTTGGTGAGTCATCCACTTGAATTCAATTGTCTTCCTCATGCTGACTCAGATGTCCACATCATCTCTACTCGATCAAGGCACATAGGTCTTCCCATCTCTTTTGACTGGGGATGGAGACCTTGAGTAATCTTTTGTAAGTTTCATTCATTTCTGTGTACTTGGAAAAGGTTGTCTTGGCGATGAATATTTATTTTATCTCATGTTGAATGCTCAGGTACAACTGTAGAGTTTACAAGAATGCCTTGCCAGTGATGCTCCCTTAGATGCCTGCAAATTTAGAGCTATATTTTGCCACTGCAAGGATCTTTTGCTTGTAGTCTGACAGAGTAATCAGTTTGTCATTTATCACTAGTAAACCTGGAAGACATTTCTTGTGAAGTGAGTCTACCTTGCTGAAAAACCTCTGCACTCCAATATCCATTGATTGAGCTTTCTCCTCAAGTTGTAGCATTAATCCCTTCTTGGTAAAAACCTTCTTGACCTCAAGGATTGTTTCTGTCCTATCCTCTATTTCCATAGCTTCTAACTCTTCTTTAGTTTTGGAATTCAAGAACCTAATGATCTATGTAGCCTCGGTAGGCATTTATCCCAATTCTCCCCTTATATTTACAATGGCTTGTATGGATCTTTGCACAAGATCGTGATGCTAAAAAAAAATATGTACCAGGGGCCATATATTTTTCATTGATTGGAAGATGTCTATCCAAATGTTTTCCTTGGACTCTGACAGTGTCTTGGCCATGACTGTCTCCTTCTGCTGCTTCTGCAGTTCTTGTTTGAGCCTTTGTGATTTGTGCATCTATGTGTTGTAGCTAGACTAAAATGTGGATTTCAACTTCTAGAGTTTATTAATCTTTTCCGGCAATCTTCTAATTTCTTCCCCTTGCAGAGTCATGTCTTCCATTGACATTGCCAATTTCTCATATGCATCTGTAGTTGTTACTAGAATGGTTGCTGGAATTTCTGCTGTAGTGGTTGTTGTTGTTTTGGTTGTGCTAATTCCCATGAGAGGAATTGCATTCAGTGGGATGACCTCCATTGGCACATTATTCTCCTTCTCTTTGACTAACTTCTCCAGCTTGGCCTCCATCTCCTTGATCTACGCATTCTGCTCGATGATTAGTTTCAACATTTCCTCCTTGTGGCCTTCAGTCTTAGTCATTTCCTTTGCTTGTGGATCTTCAATGATTGGGATTTTCAGTTGTTTCATTAGGGATTCTATATCAACATTCTTCTTCTTGAGGAGTTCTTCTACTTCTTTGACATTGTATGGATCATATCCAATTTTCAATACCAGTTCTTCTAGGGACTTGATATTGTTATCCTCATCCAGGGAGGATATCTTTTCCAGATTGAGCTGAGACTAGACATTGTTTAAAGAGACCTACAACTTTACAACAGTCATGGAGGTGTTTTCCAGGGTGGAGAAAATCATCTCCCCAGTCTATCTTTTCTTATCCATCTGATCAGTTGGATGTACCTCTTTTATATCAAACTCAAACGTTGATATTTTGTAATCAAAAATTGCCTTGCGGTGAGGCACTTGTGCCTGCAAGAATTCCATGTACATCCTTCCTTTTCCTATGTAGAAGGCAGAAAGTAGCATGTGTTGTGTTGTGGATGTCTATTTATAGAACTTTGCATAGGTGTTGTTGGTCAAAATCTCATTCTTCTTCTTGATCAAGTTATATTTCTCAAAAATATTAAGTCATGCAGGCTCATGTGAGGACTTAGTTGACAATGTGGTATTAGTATATTTATTTGATGAGGAAGTGGACATCATTTGTTGGCTACCTAAGAAGATTAATGAATGTTGTCCTTCCATAACTGTGGTGGACTGAGTTTCTTCTTCTCCAGACCTGTCAGGTGTATGGCTGGTCTTGGGCCTCTTCCTGTAGACTTGGAAGTCTTTAGTTGAGACTTTTGTGATTGAGGAAGATACTTATTTCCTAGTTCTCTTCTCTCTTGGTACCTTTGGAGTGCTGGTAGGAGAAATTTGTTGTTCAGTGTCTAGCATAGTGTTTTCCTCCCACTCTGTATGATTCATGAATTTCTCAACTTCAGGTTTAGGCACATTAGAATAGGGAGAAATCTTGTTCTTTAACATGGTTTCTGCAATGATGCCACAAGGGTCATAGTGCCAGGGGAAACTTTAACTGAACTTTATTTCCTTTAACAACTTGATGGCTTCTTCCCCTACAGCTCTGTTGTTGCAGATGAAAGAACCTATTTGACCTTTGATCATGAGTTGTTGTTTTTTCTTGAAAGCTACAAAGTGAATATCATCTGAATTTATCATCTATATGATATATTCTAGAGCGAATATCCTGACAGGAAAATACTTTGGCATCTTGTAAGGGGGTAAGTCACATCTGTAGATTCTGATTTCTGTATGATCCTGGTAGAAGTACCAATTCCTTGTTTTAGCTAGGTCTGACAAGTGTAGAATTCTCTGAATTTATTCGTTTATCCTCGGTTGTGTTCTTCCACTGAGCATGCATACCACTGGATGGTAGAATTGGTCAATGAATCGTTTGAAATTGAACTCAGCTGAGTTTTTCCTCACTATGGACATCCAAGAGGTCACAGGTTGAGGATTACCATCTTGGTCCAACTTCTACTGGGAGAAAGAGAACTTGTCTTCTTGGAAAAAGAGGAACAGGTACACCAATATTGAAGAATACCAAAACATACCTTCTGTGGAAAAATTGAAGAGTTGTACATGGATGTTGTCAGCTAGAAACTGACTATAGTCAAATTATGTAGTAGCCTTTTCTTCATTGGAGAAGATGGATAGAAAACCTAGAATGGGTTCATATACCCACTCGTCTGAATAGTATCCTAGTAGACAGCACAGGGAGGAAATGATATGGTTTCCTTTAATTGAAAAAATGGAGGAATGGTATGGGGGATTATTTTTGGGTAATTGGGCATTTTCATGGAGGAAAAGCTCAAAAATATGAGCTCTCTGTGGGAAATATAATTTCTAGTAGATCTCGGTAAATATTTCAATGGAGAAAGGGGAGGCATAATCGTTCCTAGGTATCTGCAGTATCTGATCTATTGTTTGAGGGGTGATGGTGAAAAGAGTTTCTCTAGACAAAGAGACAATGGCCCTTTGGCCAGGATGGTAGTGGGCTTAGCATTTCAGGGAAAATTTGAGAAAATGGTATGTCTGGGAAAAAAGATACAATGGAAGATTGGACTCCTAGAGTTTGATCTCATCGCTCTGATCCATAAATACATCTTTGAGCCAGAAGTGTAATTCGAAGAAGTCAAATTCACACTTCGGCTCTACAATTAAGTAATCTTTGTCGGCCAGGGGGATATGATCCATATTAACGGGAGGAGGGAAGAAAGGATTTTCTACAATCTCAAAAGATTTGGATTTGGGCGCCATTGTCAAATGGATACCGTAAACAGAAAAGGTTTAATCTGTGTTTAGCAAGATTTAATGGCGATTGTTGACTATGATCTTTGGACGCGGTTGTCTTTACAGCGGGAAGTGATGGCATCGACTACGTCTGGATCGATGAAAAGTGCACAATGGAAAAAGAACGGTGTTAAATGGTTTAAACGGGTGTCTGTTATGGAGCGGATGGTGAGTCAGTTGGGTAATGGTAATGGCCAATTGCATTGATTGGCCAACAGACATATCGAAGGTGATGTGGAGGGTAAAGAGCGGCTAACGGGTGGATGGGATGTGGTGGGGGATAGGTGATTGGAGTATGACATGTAGGCGGGGTAGTGGAGTGTGACGTCGGAGTGCGAAAGTAGTATGGATGGACGGTTTGATAGTTTACTCAAAGGGGTGGTAGGTGGTAAGTGGTAAGGAGTGAGGGGAGTCTGCGTTAATATAAAAGTGACACGTTATGAGGGGCTCGCTCGTGGAATACCACCAACTCGGACCCCCCCACCCTTAAAGGCAGAAAGGTTGGGGGGGTCCGATATTCTCTATCAACCATAGATCTGGGTGCCCGATGATCAATCGTTGAGATTAGCGCACCTCTTAACATAAAGCGCCAAAATTTTCACATCATCCTCGAACTTAGGATAAATCATTTTTGTGGGTTTTGCAACTTACCCATTCTTCATTTTGTCACCAAGGGGTCAAAAATACACCATTTTAACTCAAATCAAAGGAATTTGATCAATCTTTCATCAATTTATTGAAATAAGACAGTCTAATGTATATCCTAATCTAATTACCTAACACCTTAACCCAGATTAAATTGTTGGGTTAAAAATTACTATAACCTAGGACATTTGACAAAGCTTAAACTGTTTGATCAAACTTATTCACTAACCTATCTAACTTGCCTAAGATTAAATTGTTTAGCCAAGTTTATTCACTATCTTATCTACATAAATTGTAAGAGCTTGATCATGGTTAGATAGTATGAATCAATCCAAATTATTCCATGGGTTTTTTATCATTTTCTTTTCTATTTTCTATACCCTCTTTTGAATTTTTTTTTGTATTTTCTTTCTTTCATTTCTTTTTTCTTTTCTTTCTTTATTTTTCTTTTTCTTTTTCTTTTCTTTCTTTTTCCTTTGTAAATCATTTGCAGAATAAAAATATTATTTACAACATAATGTAACTAGAAGAAGGGATAATAATCACTAGGTGATCCTATGAAACATAGGGTTATAACAGGTGTCCTAACAAAACATCACAAAATTTAACGAGGGGGAATCACACAATACCTCATTTTTTAAGGGTTTGATGTCGTAGTGCAGGTGACATTGTTGGTTGACATGGATGTCCCATCCCTGGCTAAGAAAATTGATGGTGTATGGTTGAGGATGCAAAGCCATTGTCAGGTTCAAGCTCTTGATGACCTCTACTGAGATTAGGTTCTTAGTTTATTTTGGCTATCGTTGTCAACAATGAAATGGAGTGGGGTCCCCTTCAACCACATATGTGAGTGGAAGAAGCACTCCCCTTCTTCAGGATCCTTTGGTTCCTCTAGCTAGACTTTTGTGGTAGCTATGGTGACACCAGGTTCTGTGTCAATGATCTATTTTCCTTTTTCCGGCTATGAATTATAGTCCGAGTCAACATTCAACCATGAGGCTTATCGGTCATTTATTGGCTAAGATGAAATCCTTAGGGTCGGATGTTCCAAAGGAGTGACATTTATTAGTATTGTGACAAGGGATTTTTTGGAACTCACACCACTTTCTAGTGTCCTTCTTTGACTTACCATTACCCTTCTTTGTTGGTGGCTTGGAATGGTTTTCTTGGGATTAGTCATCATTTCTTTGTACTTTTACCTGGGATTTAGGGCCACCCTTACTAGGATTCTACTACGATGGGTTTGCAAAACCAAAATCTCACTTATTATTTTTCTTGAACTTCTACTCGATCTTCCCAACATATCGGTAAGAGACTCCCAATGAGGATATGTCCAAGAATTCCATATATGTTTGGATGTACCTTTGTAGGCCACTCTGGTACTTTAAAACCAGGTGTCGCTTGGGGTCTTTAATACCAATCTTTGTGCGTAAGGTATGGAAGATGTTGGTGTACTCTAGCACCATCTAATCTCTCTCCTGACGTAGAGTTGTCCATCTCGTGTACTGGTCATCATAGTTTCCAACTGAGTATTATTTCTCCTTGAGAGCATCAACAAAATCCGCCTAAGTGGGTCTTGGCCTAAAAATTATAGATTCATCTTCGTCATGTTGCTCACAGTAAATATCCCACCAATATCTGACATGGGGAAGGGCCTTAAGGAGTGTGAAGGTATTTTTTTCATTGTTGGAAAAATTTTGGACAAAGAAATAACCCTTTAGCAGACTTAACCATTTTTTCAAAGCATTAGTGTCTATCTGGCCTTCAAATAAAGGAATATCAAAGTTAAATTATACCTTAAAATGTGTTTCACCTTTGAAGTGATTGTTGGTTGAAGGTTCCTCTGTTTTTGTTGGCAGTCGTCGAAGGATATGGGTGAAATTATCCATCATCTCACTCCTCTGTCATGTGAGGGATTCCTTAAGAAACAATTTGATAAGATCTCCTGCTCCATTGTCCCTCTTTTCTTCTGCCATGGGAGGTTTCATGGGTGGGAGAGAGTGATTTTCCTCAACAGAAACAAGCTTGAGACCCAACTCTCTATAGCTTGACCTCGTCGGGGACATGCACTAAGATTGATAAGGAGTAGATTGCTCTGATACAACCGATCCATATTATTTTGAGAATGACATGAAGGAATAAATGTAACAAAGATATAAAAAGGAAATACACAGAGACATTATAAGGAACACAATAATATAATAAAACTTGGATTCTATTAATGATTGTCTAGAATACAAAAGATTGTAAAATGCAAAGCACACAAGCTAGTTGGAATGGTGGTAGCTTATCTCTGAAGAGAGATGTGTCAGTTATGCTCATTCACAAGAAGATGATTACAATGAGGCTCCAAAGGCATTTTTAACATAAAGCATAAATGAGAAAACTCTAAACATCCAAAACCCTAACCCCAAAAGATGAAACACCAAGAGGTTTGTGGGCCCCGATGGGGGTAAATGATATGCCAACTTCACGAGGGTGAAAATTTTTCATACGATCTCTATTTGGGGTGATCGCTACCCCATCAGAAAGGTATAGCCCAGGAGTACACATTATAAATGGTATAATCATCCCAAAAAGGATCTATTGGGAGTTTCCAAGTAAAACAATGTCATTTATGGCCTCAAAACAACCCCAAAATTTTGGGACCCGAAAAACAGTGGAAAAAATGCCAACGTGGAAACTGTAATTTGAGCCAGTGGAATAGGTGGGATGCCACTAATATCCGCATGGATCAACTACTTCCTATATTTTCATGATGTTGTCACTACAACCTAATTTTCCAATGTTGTTGTTTCCTTTTGTTGTTGTTGTGATTCAACTATACAACGATACTACTGCTACAACTCAACCTTCATTAAGAAGGTCATACACTTGTCCAATGTTTCCCTTACCAAATCTACTACTGCTTTGGTACTTTGACCAATCTACCATTATTATTCTCATTGAGCTCCCCCATGCCTTGAACTAATTGGGTAGCTAAATAATCCAACTATCGCATACAAACATGAAAATGCACTTCGTCATGCTCAAACCATTCACTTTCTTATAGACTTCAGTGTGATGTAAAAATTTACTAAACTAAGGAAATGTCACTACCTTCACCTCTAAATTGTCAAGTTGCCTATGCAACTCAATGCTTCTAACTTCTTCACTAAACTTGACATATTTCTTTTGTGCAATTAGGCTCCACCTCCAATTCCTGGGAAATGAACCACCCTAAAGAATATTGTCAAAGAAGAGAGTGGAAAAATTCTAGCACAACCATTACCCTCGATGCTCCAACATTATGTTCCAAATCCCTAAGCTTGATGATCCAATTGAAAGACTTCCATACCTCCCACTTAAGTACTTTAATAGAGGCACATCCACGCCAATTCTAACATCGCCTTCAACCAAAAATATTATCATATATGGAACATATTTGCAATCACCCTCAAATCTGCCCAAGGAGTAGTCTACCTCTTCCTTGGTTCCCATACATGAAGGTGGGTGAGCATCTCCCTAATCAACTTGATCTTCTTTCTGGTTTGAACTATCCAGGTTAACTGTATATGTTTCCTTGGTCGACTCATTCTCTATCTCTGTTTGTCCACTTGGAACTAAAATGACTTGTTTCTCCAAGCAATTATGTGTTATATAGGGAGGAGTTTTAGTGTTTTGTTGTGGCTTTGAGGGTGGATCCTGTCGATTTTCCCAAGCAGATTCAACCCTTGGTATGCTCTGATACCATGTTGATATTTTACCACTCTACTAAACACTCGAAAATTAGCTCAAATAAAATAACTTTATCTACTAAAAGCACAATTGAGTAATCAACTAAACATGCAATGGAAGCATAAACAAGGAAACCAAATCAAGCACATAAGAACACCAATATTTTTGGGTAAACCACCCCTGGAAAAACCCTGGAGGGAAAAAAACTCCAATGATTATTTTATTAAGGTCAAATTAGGGCTCCTGTAACAGGGATAATGGCCCACTAAGAGAATTATACACTGCAAACAAACTTAGAAACCCATGTTCTTCTATATGGCATTGTACCAACACATTTCCCAATGCATCCATGACTTTCCCTTTTCTGGACCACAAATTTTTGAGCCTTTCCCTTCTCGGACCTACGTATATCCATGTATGTCTCCTATGAGACCCATGGATGTGTACAGGAATCATGTATGACAACCTTCATACGAATTTGCTCTTCCCTCTAGTCTTTGTCCTTTGAAACCCATCGATGGCTACTTCTGCTCTCTCTCCTCCTTGACCTGTATGACCTCTAGATGAAAGTCCTCTCCACCTATCAAGATATTGAATCAAGGTCTTTTTTTTATCCAACCCTCTCATCAATACTTGGATGAACTCTCTTCACCCAACCAGTGGGATCTCCTAACTCTAGTGTAAGAAAAAGTCCTTATTTGCTTCTACACTCCTCACACTAGTAAAAGTACTTATTTTCTGTCCTCAACATTGGTCTCCCACCAAGTCTCTCACAAGTGTATCTCATCGAAGTCCCTACCTTGGTCTCTCACCAAGTCTCTCGACCTCGACCTCTCATCAACAACCCTGATTGTGTCGAGTCCCTCAACACAAGTCTCTAATTTTGATCTCTCATCAAAAGTGACTTCTCCTATACCCTAGCATTGCTTTTATATTCATGAGTTACAATCTATTTCTAATCTTCAAAGTGATATACAGTTGATATTACTTTTCACACCCACTTAAGATTTATATTACATGTTGCATGCTAAGCATGTCCTTAAATAACTCAATTCACTAATAAATACAATTTTACTTTAATTAATTCCTTCTAACTAAAGTAAACTCAAGACTAGAATATTTTCGCCAGCTTCCACATGAAAAACACATGCCTATGTGGAAGTACCTATTTGATGCTACCAAAACATCAAAAAAACCTTATTACTGAAAGGATGTGCACTAAGAAGAAATCTAGGAGAGAAGACCAAGGCCATTGGTGGTAAAATATAAGGATTAACATCTAGGGGGGGAGGAAATCAAACTCGTAAAGCAATGAATTACTCATGAAGGTTTAGGGTAGTAATGATGAGGGCCCCAACTACTCTAGGTGGTCAAAATCCTAAGGAATTCATTGTATAGGATTCTCTAGATGGATTGTCTATGAAAGATGGGACCCACTAGTGGATGGCACTATCACATAATGAAGGTTATGATAATGCAAAGGGAACAAAAGTTTCATTAGGGGGGATGAAGGTTGGTTCAATACTTAGGGTAAGACATATTGGATTGGAGGCATGTGTTATCACCGAAAAATGGCTCACCACAAATAAATAAAAAATGGATGAAGAAACAATTAACAAAAACACAAAATACTACCAATATCCATGGAAGGATTACACTGAGTTTGACAAGACAATCATAAAACTATGTAAAAGTGGTTCTAGAAATCCGAGCACATTTAGCAAAAGAAACGCATGCACATTCACATGGGCTAACATGATGTACGATGCGCACAATGCACAGAGTGCACGTATGACAGTCGAAATACCCCCACAGACATAGAAACAGTGCATTGATGAGTTTGGTCGGGCCTCAACCACTTTTAGGATGAAGGGGATATCCCCCATACCCAAAATAGCCCCCAAAATTCTCCTTGGGATCAATAAAAAGGATGTGAAGTACCTCCAAGGGCCTCCCATTCACATTTGAAACTAGTTAAGAAAAAGTTTGTCATCCTCCTATAAATTAAGGGCCATTGTATGCAAAAAAGGAGAAGCATTTGAGTATTGTTATGCTACTCATTATTAGATTTGGGAATCCATATTCCTCTTAGAAATATTTGGGCATCCATAGAAAGTGTTAGGACTCTCTCCTCTTGAGTATTCCATCACTATTTTCTTCACCATTTTCCTTTGTTATCCATTGATAGTAGAAAGAAGAATTTTTACTTGGGGACTCAAGAGCCTTTCCAAGGAGGAAGAGGGGACTCATAAGTTTCCATATTTCTCCAAGGAGTATCAATTTGAAGATCAGTTTGCTTGGTATATCTCTCTTGTGTTTTCTTTTTGCATTCATTTCAAGTTATGACTTGCTTAGGTTAGATTTATTTCATTGTTTTTTATTTATTGTTTCTTTATGTTAGTTGAGCCACTAACCAACTAACTCTCTGATGTGATTTCTGGATAGCCTAACTAGATGGTTAAGGGACCTCCTTTTTCTCACCCTTGTGACAAAAGGAACCCAACAGATTGGCGACCATACTGAGGATTTGAATCAAAATTATCCCCGATTAGGTTGTTCGACTTTTCTTTCTTACTTGTTTTCATGTGCAGGGGTCAAAACCGGCCTAATATCACCCTTTGAGAGTAGGATTTCACCCCACAGTAAGAGAATTTTTTCAAAATTTGTGTCCTGCCAACTTCTCTATGTATGCACGGGTTTGGGATGAAAATACGTGCGGTTCACACACTTTTGTACTATGTCAGAACTCTCCAACCGTACAGTCTGCGCACTGTGCCTGACAAATTTTTATTCTTCTGCGCACCTGTCTTAATTTTGCAAAATTGTAAGGATTGAGTTTCCCACTGCCACTCAATAGTTTAGATTTGATTTTAGGACTTTGTAAAAGCTAGTACAAGTAGTTTGAGATCGCATTCTTGCATACATAAGCCCTACATCACACATAGATAATTAGGGAGATTAAAAAGAACCACAATATCTTTGACTTCCTTGGTTTCCATGTGGATGGATTAAAAGGTTTTTTGCATTTGAATCTCAGAACAAAGCTTTCATTTTACAAATTCATCACATTAAATCAGGACTAGAAGACCATCTAAACCAATCTTGGAGTATGTTTTTTCCTCACACCTTAGTGTGATCTTGGAAATCAGAAGAAGAGGTTACTTAGATAAGTCTCCATCTCCCTTGGCAAATCAAATCACTTTCAAAAGGAGGCTAATCCTCTCAACTTTATTTTTGAAAATTAATCTTAAAAGAGTTGTAACGACCCATATTGCCACATGCATACAATTCTAGGATAGTTTTCAATTTTTTATAGTAAGTCACCTAAGGAGTTTAAATAAGTTGTAAGGGCCCACACATGCTCACAATCTAGGACTAGTTTCAAGTTTTCTAGATTACAAAATGCCTTAGGAAGATAAAGGTTCCAACTAAGGATTATCATATCCACCATGATAACTTAGGATTTCCTTTCGTTTGCGAGGGTCATTTTGAACAAATTTAGTAAGTTATCTAAACAAGATAAGTAAAGGACCACATGATGTCTACCATGTGAAAATATTGAATTTAATTTATTAAAAACTTGTTTCACCATCACCACTCCTTGAACACACTCTCACTCATTCAAAAACCTTTTTGCTAGAGACTTGAAACTCTTATGGGATTCATTTGTTTAGAAAAGGGTCGTTTTGCATACCTTCATAAATAATGAAGTTGGTCCATGACCCAAACTTCACATCCCTCTTTCACATTCTAAAAACAACCATAATAAACCCACTTTCTAACCTCCATAGGAAGAACACAAAAGAATTTGGTAGTCTAAGTTACGATTTTGGGGATAGGGATCCAAATACTCCCCGTCACCATTTCTCATTTGAAACTTAGAAAGTTGGGAATTAGGGTGAAAAAATCTTCCCACTCAAGCATTCCTATACCATAAAGCAGGGAGACACTAGTGAAGGGTTGAAGGTTGAGGTCCAATTGTTCTTTGCATGCCTCATTGGGTCACCCAACCCTTAGAAAGAATCCATCCTGTGACATATTTCTGAGGTCAAAAATCTAAATGTAGTGTTTGATGGAGGTATATTAGTAGCCAAAACTTAGGATTTATCTACCCAAGGTGGCAGTTGTGGGCTACAATCCCACCTTAGTCATATTTTGAACAGATGTTGGGAAATATTGCTAGTACTTCCATGATATGCTCCCTTCATCCCTCATTATAACTGATTCTTCATCCCTTCACTATTTTTTTCTCAAGTGGGTTCTTGCCCCACTATCGAGATCTTTTTTTGAGGTCCAGTGTTATTTGAGAGGAAGGAAATTACATCGGATAGGGCACATGCACTAGTTATTTTATTTTTATTCCCCCACGAGGAGTTACAAAAAACCCAAACCACTTTTTACATTTTCTTGATGTATGATTTTCACCACTTGAAGCACATGAAATCTTATGACTAAATTGTTTAAATTAATTGGAAAGAAGTGTGTCCTATCATTCCTCACCACTATTTACACACACCCACTTTTAGGGTAGAATTATAGGGGAACCATAGTATCCCTGTTGTTTTAAATGCTTGAGAAATTTACCCCCAATTTTGGGCAGTGTTCCTAATTTCGCTGAGACATCATCAGTACCATCACATAGACCAGTTAGTGCCATGGTACTAGGCTCAGGATTACTAGGAGCCACTATGCTCGGAACCAATATCCCAAGAAACTCACAAACAAGCCCTCCACCACAAGGAGGCAGAGCCCAAAATTTTTCACAAAGTATAAGCTACCAAGGAACCACTTCCTCCCATAACATGGTAGGACCCACTACTATCATGCCCTTTTTTTCTTCACTCAATATCCCTGATCTAACTAAATTGAAAAATGATCACATATTACAAGACCCCACCTGGCTGAATATTCCCACAAAACTACCTTTAGAAATCCCTAAGTTTGAAGGAAAGGTCAGAGAGGACCCCGCCAACCATGTCATGTCCTTCCACTTATGGTGTTCTTCCAATAGAATAATGGAATATTCCATTCGTCTACGGTTATTTCAAAGAACCCTCACTAGTACAACAACCAAATGGTACATGGACGAGAAGTATGGAGCCCACTCAATATTTGAATCATTAACCAAAGAATTCTTGTCATTTTTTAAACTTCCCATTCATCATGATACTGGGTCTAAAATCCTATCAGAATGCAAACAAAACACCGCTACTCACATTTTAGACCATATTCATGAATGGTGTAGACATCACAACCTTTGTAAAGAAGACACTTGATCCGAATTATTTTCGACACGAAATGAGAGCGGAGATATAATAAAGAAATGCACAGAGATATCGCGTATATCTAGTAATATAACATAAATATATCAGAGATGCAACCATAAACATAAAGATACAGTAATACACGATTTCTATTAATGAAAGAAATGTACAGAGACTGTAAAAATACAGAGTGAAAGACTCGCTAGAATGGTGGCAGCTTATCTCTGAGAAGAGATGTGACGGCTACTCGCATTCACAAGAAGATGGTTACAATGAGGCTCTGGAGGCCTTTTTACAATAATCGGGAATGTGAAAAGTCATAGATATCCAAAAACCTAACCCTAGGAGATGAAGCACCAAAAGTCATGTGGGCCCCGTTTGGGTAAGTTGGTGCATCAACTTCCCGGGGTCGTAACTTTTGCATACGATCTTTGTTTTAGGCGTGTGATAGCTCGTTGGAAAGGTATCATCAAGGAGATTCATTTTTGGGGCTCAATCATGCCTTTGGCTATCATTGAGAACCTCAATCTCGAAAAACCTTCATTTAGGCACTCAAAATGGCCCCGGAAGTTAAAACCTGCTAAAAATAGTAAATTGCCAAAATTGCCATAACGTTGTTTTGAGCCAGTTGGAAAAGGTGGGTGGCCACCAATATCCACCTGGATCAACACTACCCCCAAAAAAAGGCTAGATTGGTTCCTTTGATCGTTCATTCCTACCCTTGCTAAATATGTGTCCATAACCCTCCCCCAAATTGAAGATGAAGCCATCACTAAGGCACAACAGTTTGACCTCATATACTCCCAATCATGGTACCTATACACAGTCCTTCCATATGCTCCTCATCCTTTTCCCTTCGGTCAATACAAACATAGAACATCACACACTACTGATGGGTTGATTGGCTCCATGGCTCATATTCAACCACATGCACAACCAATACCCGTATATGGAACCAATCCATACCTTCAACCATATGGGGGACCTACATATTACCCTCCCCCACCCCCCCACCACCACCATTCATGGAACCTCCTCTTTCCCTCATGGGTAGCCATCTACCCACATCCCTTCCCCAACCAATCCATGTCCCACAACCGATTCCTCCACCACCAATGTCCTATCCACCTAGTAATAATGGATACACCTCCACTTCCTACAACCTATATGGACCCCCACAAGGTAACCCATACTATCCCTTCCTAGGTCCACCACAACCTATCGCACCCCCACATGGACAACACCAGGTGGGGGTCAATTTCATCCAACCTTCCCCTCTTCAACAAGTTCAAGATTTTAAACAGTTAAATATGGCCAATCCACCTCACCAACCCAACAATAGCCGAAAGAAAGGAAATAATAGGAACCAGGGACAAGGAGGGAACCCCCCTCAACAAAACCCCCAATATGGGGGAAACCAGCACCAACCCAACCAAAACTCCCAAGGCAGAAATAATAATGGAGAACCACGACAAGAGGAAAATAAAAATCTTCGAACCAATTACCCTTGTGCATTATGTGGTGAATATGGTCATTACACTCACCATTGCCCTCAAATTGTTGACTATAAACAAATGAAGGAAGCCATGAATCCTCAATGGGATCCCAACCCTCGAAGTCCACCTCAAGGAACTCCCACTTATATGCCACCACCACCACCAGTGGTATTACAAAACCCTATCCCACATCAAGGAGTCATTAATACTCAACCATAGGGGGTCCAACTCCCATACCCACAAGGGCATTTCTACCCACCTGAACAACCACACTGATCTGAAAATGAAAAAGGTTTGTGTATACAAAATTTTGCAAGTGGAGAATGTATGTGTCTTGGGTAATTGGATCAAGTTGCAATCACATAAACTTAATGATTTTTTTACTTAAAATGAAAACATAAACATACATAAACAACCATTAAAAGAAGCACATAACATAACAAAATGATAAAAGAGTTCACCCCTCTCTTGGGATACATCTCATAGTCCAAATTCCAATGGATCATTTTCATTATATGCTCAAAGTGTTAAAATTAGTGCTTTACAATGCTCACAATGCAAAATAGATGTCTCCAATGGCTCCAGAATCTCCAAAAATCCCTCACTGGGATCTTCCTGCACCTGGTTTAGCCAAAAAATGAGAAAAATACACCTCTTGGAAGTTTTTCCCAATAACTTGTTGTACCTTCTTGCATAAATGCACCTTTGTGTGACTGAACCTGGCCTTTGTGTGTTTCCCATTCCTAAACCCAACAACACGTGTCATTTCGCAAATCGAGAAAAATTGTCGCACCGTTAGGGAGGTTAATGCCTTGTCCAGTGGAGATCTCGGTCGCATGACCCCCATGTGGCCTGGCGCCGACCTAACACCTGCACCCTCTGGCTTATCGTTGGTTCTCTGCGCTTAAGGTCACATGGTAAGTCCTATTTCCATGGGATGGGGCTAGGCCCCAACCCTTTTTCCCGACGGATTGAAGTCTTATTCAACTTTAAATATTAGTTTTATACATAGAGGTTAAGAACTACCATTATGCGGGCTAGTGGCCCGGCCTATGCAAGTCTTTGCCCATGCTCGAAGGTCGCGGGTTCAACCCTGGTGGAGTCCAAACAAAATTTTACCCAACAAAGGGGGTGCCACGTGGCAGCCTCTGGCTGGTCCACGTGGCACTCTTTCATTCGCCCATCAAACGGGCAAGTGTCGACCATCGGTTGGTCCACATATTACCCCTGCATGGTTAGCCTACCACATCACCACCTGCCATGTTATCTGCCAAGTCACCTTGCCATGTCATCTATATGGTCGTACATACTGTACGGTCAACTACCACGTGGCATGTATGGACTGTATAGTCAACATTTTGCTTGTTTGGGAAAATGAACAGAACGTGATATCTCTCTCATAGAAACTTTGTTTGAGACCGTTCAAGTTGTTTTGGGATCGTGAGGACGAGATTTACACAATGAATCTATTTTCGAGCAATTCTGGGCACTTTGATTTTTGAGCATTTTTTGATCCCCTGGATCACTCCTCCCCATTGGGAATATTTTGAACCTCCAAAAGACTACTTTCAATCAATCTGAATATGAGGGTACATTTCCCTCACCTTTCCAACCTCAATCCATTTATCTTTGCTTGGATTTGTGCCTTTAATACTAACACGAAGGTACTCCACATTCCCTCGTTTTGAAGTTCTTATCTTTTTGTCAAGGATTGTATCCTCATGCAATTCTGAAAGATATTTTGGTGAGAAGTCATCTATGGAAGGAATATGAACATACTCTCCTTGATCATCAATCAAAAGAGGTTCAAACAATCTCAAATTCTTAACATTAAAAACTGCATACATTTGCATATAAGGAGGCAAATCCAAATGGAAGGCATTGTTACCAATCTTATCAAGAATCTTAAAAGGTCCATACCTAATTGGTTTAATTTTTTTACCTTCTTCTTTAAGCCTCTCTTTGCTAATGTAAAACCAAACTTCATCTCCAACTTGGAAACTGTGATCAACACGATGCTTGTCATGTCTTGTCTTGTACTTGGCTTGGCTCTTTTCCAACTGTTCTTATACCATTTGATGCACCAATTGAATTTGTTTAATGAACTTCTTTGCTCTATCAATGTCATAATGACCATCAATAGTGATATCCTTCCCAAAGATAAAATCTAAAATATATTTTGGTAAATAACTAAAACATGCCTCAAATGGAGATGTTTGAGTTGATTAATGCTTAGCCCAATTATAAGCATGTTGAATGTAGTGTAGGTGCTCATCCCAAAGCTTAGGATGTTTGTTGCAATAACCACGAAGAATATGTACTACTGTTCTATTCATGACTTATTTTTGACCATCAGTTTGTGGATGAAATGTTATGTTCTTTTTCAAATTGGTGTCCACGAGTGCCCATAAGCTTGACCAAAAGTTCTCAATAAATCGAGAATCGTGATCAGAAATAATGGATTTGGGAAACCCATACATGTTGAAATAAAATTTGTGTCATTTGTTCAGTTGTAACCTGCATCTTACAAGCCATCAAAATACACATTTTGCTGAAACGGTCAACCACAACATAAAGATAATTATGATTCTTTTTAGACATAGGTAATCCTCCTACAAAGTCCATGGAAATGCTTTCCCAAGGACGAGAAGGAACCGGAAGTGAAGTATGCAATCCTAACTTTCTATTGCTAGGCTTACTTGTAGCACATAAAGAACATCCTCTTACATATCTTAAAACACTTCCATTCATTTTAGGTTAATAGCAACACCTTTGCAAATTAGTCATTGTCTTGCCTACACCAAAGTGGCCAACAATAAGAGAAGAATGTGCTTCCCTTATGATGTTGAATCTTTCACCCTGTGGAATACATAGCTTTCCAAGATGATACAAAATCTTATCATGCACATGGTAATCCAATTCATCAACTTGGTTAGAATGACACAAAGTTGCATAAACCTCTTTAAAATTAGCATCTAAAACATATTGTTCAACATAGCTCTCATGCATGGTAGAATTATGCTTAAGAATAACTGAAGCACTAACAATAGGCCTAGAAAGCATATCAACAACTTTGTTATAAACGCTTTTCTTATACCTGATAACCAAGTGGAATTGTTGTAGGAAACCCATCCATCTAAAGTGCCTTGCTTGTTGTATCTTTGTTTGTGATTGTAAGTATTGCAATGGTTGATGATCTGTGTGAATAATAGTTTCTTTTCCCAACAAATAATGTTTCCGTTTTTTCACACTTTGTACCAATGCATACAACTCTTTATCATATGTAGGATAACTAATCACAACACCATTAAAATTTTTAGAATGAAAACAAATGGGCTTACCATGTTGCAACAAGACTGCTCCCATGGCATAATTAGTTGCATTTGTTTGTATCTCAAATGGTTGTCTCAAATCAGGAAGTGCAAGAAATGGCGTTGAACTAATTTTCTCCTTCAATACATCAAAAGCTGTTTGTTGATTGCCCCCCCATTAGAAAACTTGTTTGATGCTTGTCACTTCATGTAATGGAACTGCAATTGAAGAGAAGTTAGCAATAAACTTTCTCCAGTATTGGGTTTCTCCCAAAAATCTTCTTACCTATGTTACATTGTTGGACTTGGGCCAATCCAAAATGACTTTGACCTTTGAAGGATCTATTTTCATTTCTCCTCCTCCAACAATATGTCCCAAGTAAACAAGTGAGGTCTTTCCAAACTCACATTTAGACATCTTTAAAAATAAATTTTCTTTCTTCAAGACATCTAAATCTTTCTTTAGATGCCTAACATGCTCTTCATGAGATTTTTTAAATATCAATATGTCATCCAAGTAGAAAATTACACAATCATCAAGAAAATGCCTTAAAACATCATTCATAACTCTCATGAATGTTGCAGGACCATTACAAAGCCCAAATGGCATAACCATCGATTCAAACAAACCTTACTTTGTTTTGACAGTTGTCTTCCATGTGTCTCCTTCAAAAATCCTAATCTGATGATATCCACTTCTCAAATCCAAATTAGTAAAATACTTATCATCTTTCAATTGATCAAGCAAATCATCAATTCTAGGAAGAGGGTAATGATTCTTTATCATAATCTTGTTCAAGACTCTGAAATCTACACACATGTGCCATGTACCATCTTTCTTTGGTACTAAAACAATTGGTGACCCGCATGGCGATGTGCTTTGCATTATAACCCCTTTGTCAAACAACTCTTGGATTTGTTTTTTAATTTAATCATTCTCCATGACTGACATCTTGTACATGCCAATGTTTGGAAGAGGAAAATCTTGCTGCAATTGAATCTCATGTTGGATACCTCTTTTAAGATGAAATCATTTTGGTTCCTGAAACATCTCATCATATTGGTTAACAACCTCATATAAATCAGATTTTAACTTTGCATCACAACCTTGGAAAGCTTCTTTTTCAACATTGTCTTTGGGTTTGATCATCAAGAGTACAAAGTTCTTACTAGCATTGACTAATCTCTTCATTTGTCCAACATTTACAAGTGACAAATTCAACTTCTTTGTATGTTCTCTAACAATGTACTCAACTCCATTTTTAAACAAATGATATTTGTTCTCATGATGATGAAAGATGGCTCTCCTATCATATAAATATGGGCTTCCCAACACAATACCACACATATCCAATGGAATAATATCAAGTTCTACCTCATCTATAAAGTTTGCAGAGATGGAAAATCTAAGTTTACATCTTCTTATCACATGCAATTTGGCATTGCCACATATCCATCCTAGAGGATATGGTTTAGGATGAGGAGTAGTTTCCAGATGCAATTTCTTGACAGTGTCTTCAGAAATGAGGTTTGCTTGATATCCAGTATCAAATAGAGTATATATCTTGGTATTCTTTGAAATTACCCTTATGTGGAAAAACTCTACTCTTTCTTTTTCATGTTGAGTTTCATTGAGGATACTGCTTGAAGAACTAGTACTAGCAATAGAGTCCTTACCTTGAAAACCCATGGCTGTGATTTTTGTTTCATCACCAGAATCAGATCCTAAATCATGTTGTGTAGTTGCAACAGTGTTTAGTTTTTCTTTGTTGTTGAAATTTTTGGGTCTCATTTCAGGATGAAGTTTCCAACAATGGTCTTCATCATGGCCATCTTTTCAACAGTGTTTACATGAGAGTTTTTCTCCCTCTTTATTGACTGAATAATTCTTCTTTCCATTTCCTTTGAATTTCCTATTTCCTTTGTCTCCATTAAAAAATGGCTTATTTTTGCCCTCTTGAGGAGCATTCTTCCCTCTTGCTTCCAAATGATTTGTTTGCACACAAACTTTATCTATATTTGTAGGGTTAAACATGATAATTGTGTGTCTCAAATAGCTATGCAATCCTCCAATGTATTTGAGTAAAGTTTCTTGAGAAGATAAATCTATACCCAAAATCAAAGCTCTTCTTCTAAATTCTTGAGTGTAGCTTTACACACTTTGCCCTTTAGCTTGCCTAAAATTTTTCCAATCCATGAAAGCTTTCTACATGTCTACTAATTGATAAAATTGTCTTTTAATTGCAACAATAAAATCATTCCAAGAGGATAAAACTTTACAATGTTTATTCATGTACTCTTGAGTTTTGGCTTCCCACCAAATGAGTGTTGCACTTTCCAATCTAAGAGAAGCAAGTTGAATCTTAGTTTCATCATCTTGGATTATTTGTATCCTACAATACACTTCAATTTGATGAATCCAGATATCCAATTTCTCAGCATTACCTCTCCATTGTACATAGTAAATTCAAACTTAATATCAATCTTAAGCAAAGGAGTTTGTGGAGGAATTTTACCATGTTCTTTTGGAGAATTTGGAGGTGGTTGTGAAATGGTAGAAGAAGTGGAAAATGGAGGTGAAGGAGGTGGAGTATCACCATTTCCTCCATTCTCTTTTGGATTCTTATCACCGCTATCTTCCTTACCTCTTGGAGGATTTGATCTTTCACCTTGTAACCTTGCATTCCTTTCTTCAAATAAAACTTTCACCATTTATGTCATATCATAAAAGGATTTTCTAAAAGTTTCATTTTCTGAAGTAGGAATTCCATGAATCTCCTCATGAACCATACTTGGTGAATGCCTCCTTGAAGCTTGAGGTGAATGTATGGTTCTCCTTCTTGAAAGTTAAGAACTTGGCTCTACAAGTTGACATTCTCCTCTTGTGAGCTTCAACCTTGTAAGCATCATAAAACAAAACACTTGCAAACAATCAAACCTTCAAAAAACTTTTCTCTGATACCAAATTGATCTGAAAATGAAAAAGGTTTATGTATACAAAATTTTGCAAGTGGAGAATGTTTGTGTCCTGGGAAATTGGATCAAGTTGCAAGCACATAAACTTAATGATTTTTTTACTTAAAATGAACAACATAAATAGACATAAACAACCATCAAAATAAGCACATAACACAACAAAATGATAAAGGAGTTCACCTCTCTCTTGGGCTACATCTCCTGGTCTAGCTTCCAATGGATCATTTTCATTAATGCTCAAAGTGTTAAAATCAGTGAGTTACAATGCTCAGAATGCAAAATCAATGTCTCCAATGGCTCCAGAATGTCCAAAAACCCCTAGTTGGGCTCTTCCTTCACCTAGTTTGGCCAAAAAATGAGAAAAATACACCTCCTAGAAGTTTTTCCCAATAACTTGTTGTACCTGCTTGCCAAAACACACCTCTGTGTGAATGAACCTGGACGTTGTGTGTTTCTCGTGCCTAAAACCAACACCATGCCCTGTTTCACAAATCGGGTGAAATTGTCGCACCGTTAGGGAGGTTAGCGCCTTGTTCGGCGGAGATCTTGATCGCATGATCCCCATGTGGCCTGGTGTTGACCTAACACATGCACCCATCGTCTTACCATTGGTTCTCCACGCTTAAGGTCACATGGTAAGGCTTGTGTCCATGGGTTGGGGCTAGGCCCTGACCCTTTTTCTCATCGAATTGAAGTCTTATTCAACTTTAAATATTAGTTTCATACATAGACGTTAAGAACTACCATTAGGCGGGTTGGTGACCTGACCTATGCAAGTCTTTGCCAACGCCTGGAGGTCGCGGCTTCAATCCTGGTGGAGTCTAAACAAACTTTTAGCCAACAAGGGGGTGCCATGTGGCAGCCCCTGGTTGGGCCATGTGGCACTCGTTCATTCATCCATCAAACTGACACATGTCAACCACTGGTTGGTCCATGTCTTACCCCTACATGATCATCCTACCACGTCACCATCTGGCAAGTCACCTTGCCACATCATTTATACGGTCGTACGGACTATACGGTCAGCTGCCATGTGGCCTACACATACTATACAATCAGCATTTTGCTTGTTTAGGAAAACAGACCGAACACAATATCTCTCTCATACAAACTCTGTTTGAGCCCGTTCAAGTTGCGTTGGGATCGTAAGGACGAGATCTATGCAATGAATTTGTTTTCAAGTAATTCCAAACACTTTAATTTTTAATCATTTTTTTATACCCTAGATTACCAACCCAGGGAACACCACCGACTGCAGTATCCTCCTCACTACTGAAGAGGAAATCCTCTTAAAAACTTGTACTCGCCAATACGGTACATCCTTTGATCCATTACCTACCACTTCGGATTCTCCCCAACCACCAACAAGACAACCATTGATGATCCCTCGTCCTAACACTGAAGCCATTGCATAGATGCCTCATGCACCCTTGCGTAGGAATGTGCATAAACCTCACGCTAGGGTCTCCCATAGCTACAGTCTTATTGACGATCTTTCTCAATTACATGTTTCCATGTTAGTTATGGAAGTCCTTCAAACATGCCCTTCCCAACGAAAGGCATTACTTTCACAATTAGGGGCAGTAGACCCCACAGACACCCGTATAATCACATTTGTTTTAGACAGAGCTGATCTAGATGGATGTCGTTGGCCTCCCACCTATTCCAACCAGTTCATTTTGGCAGTTTTCGAGTTTGGAAAATTTGTTTTTCCTAGTTTTCGGGTCCCTGACGTGTGGGGTCGTTTTAAGGCCCTAAACAATGTTTTTAGGGCTCTCCATAGTCCAAACTTCCCTTTGGTTTATTGTAGAAAATGTGTATTCCTCGGATATACCTTTCCAATGGGCTATCGTGCACCTAAAACGGAGTTCCTATGCAAAAGTTACAACCCCAGGAAGTTGATGTACGAACTTACCCAAATGGGGCCCACAAGACTTTTGGCGCTTCATCTCCTAGGGTTACATTTTTGGATGTCTAGGGTTTTTGACATTCATGTTTACTGTAAAAATTCCTTCAGAGCCTCATTGTAATGATCTTATTGCGAATGAGTGCAGTTGTCACATCTCTTCTTAGAGATAAGCCACCACCAATCAAACAAGCTTGTTTTTCGTTGCATTTTACAGTTTCATTTTATTTCCTTATTGAATAGAAAACCAGTTTTATTGTATCTCTGTTATTTTGTGCTAATCATATTTTAATTTATTTGTATTCATTTCATTTTTCTCATAAAATATGGATCAGTGGTATCAGAGCGGTCTGCTCCTTGTCGTCTTAATGCATGTCCCCAACGAGGTTAGGGTACAAATAATTGGGTCTCAAGCGTGTTTCTCTTGAGGAAAAAATCTCTTACACGCCCAAACGACCTCTCATGGTAGGAGAAAAGAAAGATGATGGGACAGGAGATCTTTTCAAAATGTTGCTTGAGTAAGCCCTCATGCAAAAGAGGAACGAGATGATGGATAGTTTCGCACAAATCCTTCGGCGACTACCAACAGGTGACGCATCTTCCTCGAGCGAAGGTGTCGCCCCCTTCAAGGTACAAATCAACTTCGATATTCCTATATTTGAAGGTCAGATAGATGCAGATGTTGTAGACAAGTGGTTGAATCTACTAGAAGAGTATTTTTCTGTCCATAACTTTTCAAATAGAGAAAAAATTACTTTTGCGCTCCTCAAAGTCGTTCCCCATGTCAAAGATTGGTGGTAAACTTTCTGTGAGAAAAATGAAACAAAGGAACCATCATTATTTATAGTCATGACCATCTGGGAATCCTTCAGGGATTCTATTAAGGAACAATACTACCCTGTCGGAAGTTATGACGACTTGTATACTAAATGGACCACACCGTGGCAAGAAAGAGACCAAGCAATGCCAAATTTCATAAATATCTTCCATACCCTACGCACCAAGATGGGTATCAAAAATTCAGAGCGACATTTGGTGCTCAAGTATCGCGGTGCTCTACATAGATACATCCAGACCGAAATGGAATTTCTGGACATCTCATCCTTGGGCATAGCCTATCGATATGCCGTCAAAATCAAACAGAAGCTCAAACAAAAGACGCGACAATTTGGGCATGGGAACCCCTTGCAGAAAAAACCAGGAAAGGGTATCCCCAACCTACAGAACAAAGGATAGAGAAAATATGGACAGTATCAAGACAACTAGCCCAATCTACAAGCAAAGAAGGACACCATAAAGACAAAGAAGGATACCAGGAATCGGTGTGACTTCCATAAGAGCTCTTGGCATAACATTGTTGATTGCTGCTCAAAGCAGTCGCTGGTGGCCAAAGTGAAAGCCTCTGAATCAGATGCAAGTTTTGACTCTAAGTCAGAACCATAAAGGGGAAGACGAATCATTGACGTGGAACTTAGTGCCACCATTGTTACCACCAAGCTCCATCCTGGTGAACCAGACGAGCTAGAAGAAGGAGAGCGCCTTTTCCATTCATAGATGTGGGTAAAAGGCACCCCATTGCATTTCATCGTTGATAGCGGTATCCAGAAGAAGATCATATCAGCAGAGATCGTCAAGTGGTTGGCCCTACCGACAACGCCGCACCCGCAACCCTACACCATTGGATGGCTTCGCCAAAGAAGCGACCTTTGTGTCAGCCAACAGTGTCGATTGTCGTATGACATCAAGCCCTTCAAAGACGAGGTATTGTGTGATGTTGCTCCTCTCGATGTTTGTAATGTTCTTTTGGGCCAACCTTATTTATGGAAATGCCATCCTGTATATGAATCCAGGCCTTGTAGTGTTATTATTACTTTGAACAAGAAATTGTACAGGATACCCGAGGCAGTCCCTCCTAGTGTTATTTCCTTGATCTCTGTCAAGCAATGCAGGAAGGTCATCTCTCAGACCGAGAAATTTGTCTTCTTTGTGATTCGCTCTCATAGTACGCGAAATATCGCAGCCACATCCAGGGCCTCCGCGGCCGATCTCTCCACACAACAAAATCAAGTGAATAAGGTCATGGAAGAATACTCAGATATCTCCTCCTCTCCTACCGGGGTACCTCTGCACTGCCAAGTCAAGCATCCCATCGATCCGACCCTAGGTGCACCACTACCCAATGGGCTGGTCTACCGCTGCTCTATGTTATAAAATGAGGAGATCAAGAGGAAGATCCAAGAACTGCTCCACAAGGGGCACATTCATCCCAGCTCATCACCTTGTGGGAGCCTAATCGTACTAGTGCAGAAGAAAGACGGGACCTGGAGACTCTGCATTGATTACCGAGCCTTGAATAAAATCACAGTCCAGAACTGGTACTCGATTCCCCGAATTGATGACCTCCTTGATCAGCTCATGGGGGGGAAATACTTCAGTAAGATTGATCTGAAGTCTGGCTACCACCAGGTCCCAATAGAGAAGACAGATGTATGGAAGACCACCTTCAAGTCAAAACAAGGTCTTTTTAAATGGTTGGTCATGTCCTTTGGTTTGAGAAATGCTCCAACAAGTTTTATGAGGATTATGGATGATATCCTGCGACCTTTCACCAGTACTTTTGTAGTGGTGTATCTGGATGACATCCTCATCTACAACAAGACTTGGGCAGAACACTTGCAACATATTCAACAAGTTCTGCACACCCTTCCGCAACACAAACTATATGCAAACTTGAAAAAATGCTCCTTCCACATGGACAGGGTCCATTACTTAGGCTACATAGTTGATCAGCATGGTGTGCATGTGGATCCAGCCAAGATCCAATTCATCCAAGACTAGCCATCTCCAACCACACTCACTAGGCTTTGGAGCTTCTTGGGCCTCGCCAATTTCTATCGCAAGTTTGTGTTGGGATTCTCTCATATCACATGGGCCCTCAGCCAAGTAACCAGGGGTGGGGATAAGGAAAAACTTTTGTGAGGCATGTCGCAACAACAAGCCTTCGATGAGTTGAAGCAGCATTTGTGCTCATCCCCGGTACTTTCATTACCAAACCTACAACATCCCTTTGAGATCGAGAAAGATGATTCAGACTCAACACGGCCACCCCGTGGCGTATCATAGTGAGACACTTCAAATGTTGTCTGTAAGTACCCTACTTACGATAAAGAAATGTACTCCATTGTGCAAGCCTGCCTCTATTGGAGACATTACATTCTGGGGAAGGAGACAGTCATCCGCACTAATCACAAGCCACTATAGTGCATGTAGACCCAAGGAAAATTGTAGAATGACCGCCATCAGAAGTGGTCCACATACTTACAGTAGTTCCACCTCAACATCAAGTATAAAATAGGAAGTACCAACCGAGTTGTTGATTGCTTCAGCCAACCTCCATTCATGGCACTCACCACGATGCTATACTCTTACGACCATGAGACCTCTAGATGGCCCCACCTCTATGAGACATACCCCGACTTCTCCACCACCTACCAAATGTTGGGAGAAAACTCAGTGGTCGCTAATTTCCATCTTCAAGATGGGCTGATGTGTCCTCTGGGCCATCTATGCGTTCCATCAAGCAAGCGCACGAAGCTGATTTGGGAAGCTCACTACAGTCGGGTGGCAAGACACTTTGGCGTCGAAAAGACAATGGCAGTGTTGCAGAAACATTTCTACTGGCCGAAACTTCGACAGGATGTCGGCAAGTATATCAGGTCTTGCACCGCCTGTGCTATTGCCAAACCGACCACTAAGAAACAGGGCTTGTACACCCCTCTTCCTACTCCTGACAAGTCATAGGAATCCATCTCAATGGACTACATGTCGGGCCTCCCGTCCACCAAGAGGGGAAATGACTGTGTTTTTGTGGTTGTTGATCGCTTTTCCAAGATGGCGATTTTGGTCGCCTGCAAGAAGAACATCACCATAGAGGCCACTTCCAAGATATTCTTTGAATGCATCTGGGTACACTTTGGGATCCCACAAACCATTGTCTCGGATCGGGACAGTCGGTTCCTAAACACATTTTGGTCAAATGTAATGTTCCTGACTTAGCTAGTCTAGGAAACACTGCTAATGTGTGTGTAGGATCAAAGGTTTACAGCATATAAATGATCATACAAATAATAAACGCGACAAAGGACTGCAAGGTTTGTATTATGATATCTCTGTGGATTACAAAATGGTCGAATGCGGCTGAATAACTAACAATACTCGACTAGATCAACATACAAAGGATCTTAGCCGGAATATAAATAAACAACTGCGGCTGAATAAAATAACAACACTCGGCTAGATCAAAAGACAAAAGGATCTTAGCCGGAATACAAATAAGCAACTAAAAGATAATACCCGGAATATGGGAGCACTGCGGAATCAATGAAGAATGATGGAAGACCTGGATGATCTTCCTGGTGACTAGGGTGTGTCTTCAACACCGAAATTAGCCAACTGGTGTCTTCCTCCTGGAATACACTGAACTATCTCTCCTGAGATGCACCTCTTCAATGACAAGTCATAATCTGCATAATGATGAATTAGGTCGCTGACCCTTCCTTTATAGCTTTCCAAAACCCTAAATCCCTGTTGAAACCCTAATTCACTGTTGACTTCCAAAACCCTAAATCATTGTTGAAACCCTAATTCACTATTGACTTCTTCTCTCCAAGCGACTTTTACTTTATTTTATTATTCCTTGATTAAATCACTTAATTAACTAATTAATTAACCATTTTACCTCTAAAAAGTGATTTATCCATCCTTATGGCTTCTCTAGCCACTGAAAGTCACTTCTCACCATCTTATCCTGTAGTGATCTTCTTCCCGATTCCGATGAGATATCACGCTAAGAGGTTTCTCCAAGTAATATGCCCATTATGACCTTCTTAGTGAATTTAATTAAGATATGATCCATAATAACTCAAAATTACGGAAATCGTCGGAATGCAACGAAACCAAAGCCAAGCTGTGCGGAATGGATCCTGATGATGAACAATGCAAGTTAGCCCCAAATAAACCCCTCAGTATCTCCCAAACTCTCTGTCACCCCTATCTGGCTACTTGGGTAGGCATAACACTCTGAAATGTTGTAATGTTATAATGTCCCAAAATGGGGACATTATAGTCCTCCCTGTCGGAAGATTGCTTGTCCTCAAGCAATAACTAAATCCAACTACATATGATACCAGGGTCCCATATCCACCTATGTGACACAAGGTAGACTCCCCTCAAGATGTGGTCTCTCCAAGTGCTCATCACGCATGACACCCACATGCTTCTCATGAGTAGAATGATCAATGGCCAAAGAATCTTAGTCAACTCCCCGAGCAACCACTCTACTCTAAACTCAACTCCATCAAACGTTGAACTACCAAGCATTCCAATCCCCGGATCCCATATCAAAATATGAACTGCAATGCCTCG
>ML781624.1:1039542-1057451 GCA_009831015.1 Picea engelmannii | reverse complement strand
CCACTGTCTAGCTCCCCCTGTGTTGCTATCAATGATGAAAGTATCGGGAAAGGCCATCATAAATATCTGCAACCAACTGTAGGACTGGAAAGTAGCATATGCTTTGGTCAATCCAAAGGTCTTAACCAAAATCTCATCCATCGGCACCCATGGTTAATAATCACCTGTACTCATCACTGAACACCAACCATCGGGTACAACAGTAGGTATCTCTACCAACTATGGGTCAATCATTCTCCATCCATAATCAATCACGCAACTGCTTCTACGGTGAAGGTGATCTCCCATATTTGTATACTGCTTCAAGGGAGAGGAATCTCCATGCTCTATTGAGTACATCTCCTCCCTGCCATCCAGTGCATCCCCCTGAATCCCACTGTACACCTATGTATGTCTTTGTGAACTACCACTCATCATTGTGTGCCCCTGCATACTCATGTGATCTCCTGTATACACCTGCAACATCATGGATCCTAGGTGTACTACGGGGTCATCCTCTACATGAAGGTTAAGCAATCCTGGAACATAAATGGAAGTGTTCTCAAAACTGCCCCTAGCTCTGCAATCCCCATGTGTACGTGTGTGCCCAACTGTCTCACCACCCCTCATGAAGGGTGGTCCCTGTGACCTATGGATATCCTCATGTATCTCTGGATCATATCTCTCCATACTCATCAGTGATCCTGGGTACTCCTCATGCTCCTCCCTCAACTGGTGCTCCACTGCTAAACCACCAACATCCTCTCGCAATGTAGCTGAGGGATATATCTGACTCTCTGCTGAAATAGGTGTAGTGGATTTTTGTCTAGTTTCCTCAAGGAGCTCCTCTGATCTGGACTCTGATTGCTGAAGGGTTTTCTGTGTGCATTCCAAGAATCTTCGTGTTCTCACCAACTCATGAGTGAGTCGGTCCACGTCAACCTCTTGCTCCCTTAATTCCCTGTGATACATCTCGCCAACCTCCAATAGGTAATCCCTATCCATCAACAACTGTTGGTAGTTGACCCTCATCACAATCACTCTCTCCCTGAGTGTATGGAAGTCATCAATGACAAGTCCCCCATGTAAACTATCTTGTGCCATAGAGTCCCTCCAACAATAACCTTCCACCAATGCATGTGTATCATCAATGCATCTAATGGCTGCCATGATCATGCCCTCACTGACTCTCAACTGTCCTGCCAAGTGTCGTGACTCCTAGTCACAATCCTATTGAGGTGCTACCTCATGCCTCTCACTGCTAGTGTCAACAATGGAATCCCCAACAACACACTCCTCAAAATATAAGGCATTGAATTGCCCACTGTCCCCTGTGCTACTGAGTCCTCCTGCATGCCACTACACGCCATCACCAACTGCGACCCCTATCTGAATCGCACCATATCATGTATGGGCAGTTGTATCCTCCTGTGCACTCACCCTAATAATATCATCTGTGCCTGGATCCCATACAGATGTGTCCAGACATGTGCTATGGTCATTCTGACCAATAAGGATTGCATCCTCATCATTGTAGATCGATCCTGGGAGTGAGTGTCCCAACAAGTTGTCGCTCTCCACAACCTGGTCCATCAATGGAATCTCCAAGAATGGTGATTCACTCTCCTCATACTAATAGGTATGTGTAAGGTCAACTATCTCCAAGCCATACCTCTCCTCCTGGGTCTACAGATCCATATGTTCCTTGTGTACAATCCCCACACAAGGCTCCTCTACCATATCAAGAATGCCACTGATATCCTCATGTGTCGTAGCTAGCATAGGTGACTGAGAAGATGAAAAATGTGGTTCACTCATCATAGGAAGCTCATCATTCTCCATACATGACTTCCTGGAAGCCATGTCTACACCCACCGGTAGGTCATCCAACCCCCTAAGCTCATCATGTTTAAGTGCCAACACATATGAATCCTCACAAGTGTCACCACTATGCTGAAGTGTTGAATCCTCAACATTACTTGATGGGGAAGATGAAGGATATGCGATATCATCCTATCCCTCCAACTGTCCCTCAGATGCGCAAGACTCACTACCCTTATCGGACTGCTCTAAATAGGCATCTATGGTTGCATTCACATGCATCTCTTCGTCCTCATTGTCATAGTGCACCTCAACAATGTGCACCTTCCCTTTACCCCTGCATCGGCGATTTGGCTTCCAAGGAACTTTGCAACTGTAGCAACACTCCCTGCATATAATGGGTGTAGGCTCCATCTGTGCTCCTATCAATCCACTCGCTGGTAATGATGTATCTACATCCTTATCTGATTTTCCCCTTAGGCTGGCAGGAAAACCAGCTCTGATACCACTGTAATGTTCCTGACTTGGCTAGTCTATGAAACGTTGCTAATGTGTTTGTAGGATCAAAGGTTTACAGCATATAAATGATCATACAAATAATAAACATGACAAAGGACTACAAGGTTTGTATTATGATATCTCTGTGGATTACAAAATGGCCGAATGTGGCTGAATAACTAACAATACTCGACTAGATCAACATACAAAAGATCTTAGCTGGAATATAAATAAGCAACTGCGGCTGAATAAAATAACAATACTCGACTAGATAAAAAGACAAAAGGATCTTAGCCAGAATACAAATAAGCAACTAAAAGATAATACCCGGAATATGGGAGCACTGCGGAATCAATGAAGAATGATGGAAGACCTGGATGATCTTCTCGGTGACTAGGGTGTCTTTCAACACCGAAATCAACCAACTGGTGTCTTCCTCCTAGAATACACTGAACTATCTCTCCTGAGATGTGCCTCTTCTCCTCAATGACAAGTTATAATCTGCATAATGATGAATTAGGTCGCTGACCCTTCCTTTATAGTTTTCGAAAACCCTAAATCCTTGCTAAAACCCTAATTCATTGTTGACTTCCAAAACCCTAAATCACTGCTGAAACCCTAATTCATTGCTGACTTCTTCCCTCCAAGTGATTTTTACTTTATTTTATTATTCCTTGATTAAATCACTTAATTAATTAATTAATTAACCATTTTACCTCTAAAAATTGATTTATCCATCCTTATGGCTTCTCCAGCCACTGAAAGTCACTTCTCACCATCTTATCCTGTAGTGCTCTTCTTCCCGATTCTGATGAGCTATCACACTAAGAGGTTTCTCCAAGTAATATGCCCATTATGACCTTCTTAGTTAATTTAATTAAGATATGACCCATAATAACTCAAAATTACGGAAATCATCGGAATGGAACGAAACCAAAGTCAAGTTGTGTGGAATGGATCATGATGATGAACAATGCAAGTCGAGCCCAAATAAACCCCTTAGTATCTCCCAAACTCTCTGTCACCCCTATCTTGCTACTCGGGTAGGCATAACACTCTGAATTGTTGTAATGTTATAATGTCCCAAAATGGGGACATCACATCGAGCCGCTGGTCACTACTGGATACCAAGCTCACCAGATCCACTGCTTTCCACCCCCAGACAAATGGCCAAACCGAGGTCGTCAATCGGATGATCGTACATATCATGCGCATGTACAATTCCAAGCACCCCCGCACATGGGATGAGAGTCTTCCCTATGTCCAACATAGCTACAACCGAGCCCTGCATAGCTCAACTAGCCACAACCCCTTTCAGGTGGGGTTGGGATTCCAATCATTAGGCCCCATGGATGTTGCACTACCCCTGGCAAACACCTCGGTCGAATCGTCCCCTACTCCACCAGAAGCTGACAAAGCCACCCAATTCATTAAGTGGATCTAGCACATCCGCCAACAGGTTCAGGATATTTTACAGAAGTCCAATGCCAAGTACAATCAATGCCATGATCAACACCGAGTGCCACATAAGTTTCAGGTGGGCGAAAAAGTTTGGTTGCACTTGCAGAAAGAATGTCTTACAGGGCCCCATCAGAAGCTTCGCCACTCCGATATGGGACATACACCATCACCAAGGCTGTGGGTGAGAATTATTTTTCCCTCAACATTCCCCCTTTCCTTGGCATGCACCCAGTCTTCAACTTGGCTCTCCTTCGACCATATTTCCCATCATTATTGGACACTTCAAAGATAGCAGAGAAGTTGACACCAACAGAGCTCAACCATGACTGCATGCAACATACATCCAGTGATCAGATTGTGGACACACAGATCAAGGGCACCCGACATCAAAGGATCCAACTTTATCGAGTTGTCAAAGCGAGGCAGCTCCTACACCAAGGCAAGTGGCTCACCCGGTGCCAAATTCAACATAAATTTCTTCATCTGATGTGAGAACTCAACGCAATGGAGACCATTGCTTCCTAAGGGGGGGGATTGATCCAGATGGATGTCAGTGGCCTCCCACCTATTCCAATTGGTTCATTTTGGCAGTTTTCGAGTTTGGCGGTTTTTTTTTTTACAAGGATGACTAGGTCCTATGGTTGTCATTTCCACCCCATCCTAGGGTATTGATGAGCTATGCACATAATTTCCATGAGGTATGACGACTTTTGAAAACTTGGAAATGTTCCAGGCTGGGTTCCTTTGACGGCAAAGATAGCCATCGTTATATTTTCAGATGGGATATCATCCCAATTGAATTACATCCCTTCATCCATGTAGTAGTATATCAAGGGCATATACGATAGAGAGAATTGGGATGCATCTGGCTCCCCAAACAACCGACACAACATGGCTACCAGGCACTGATAAGGCCTTCTCAGGAAGCTTGTGGGGTATCCTCCTTTGGGTCTGTATTTGAACTGTCTGTCCGTCCTGTACCATTTGGGAAACAGATCCTTGGGAGTGTATTCAAACTCACTAAGGAGATCGATATCCATCTTCTTGCTTCCCTTTTCGATGTGATAGCACTTTGCAAAATATTCAAGCCTATAAGAGGTTATGGGATCCTTTCTAGCATTGCAGAATTATCTATCCTTCACATCTATATTTGTTAGGATCCAATTGATGGCATCTACACACGAGAATATTGTCGGGTGTACTGCTACTTTGAAAATGCCATACTTCTTGATTTTTTGAGAACTTTAAGTTCATCTAGTTCTTCAGCTTCAACGGAGAAATTAGACTTCTTGAACATGTGGTATACTTCTCCCCACTTCAGCTTTTCCCCGTCATTTTCTAGGAGTCCTAATGTGTCATCGTATGTGGCTCCAACTACTTTTGGTCGCCTTTCGTTGCCTGGCCAGTACTAGAGGCCTCGGTCCCAAGTACCTTACTTGTTGTCTTCTTTCGTGGGGACATATTTTGACCTGTAAGAAAAAAGGTAGGCTTAGTGCATAGATTAAAATCACAAATTATACAAAGTTGAATGCATCCTGAGAATTTTGAACTAGCAGAAAATCCATTAGGGCCATCACTAGGTAGGGAGTCGTCATTTGAGGATGATAAAATGATGGCATACATGTTTGAGCGGCTTGGAGAAGGTTTGAGGAGGAAAGGGTGAAAACTATGCTCATAAGATGAAATCGTAGGTTTTGAAGTTAACTCCTCCGATGGAAATGAAAGGAGTTGCTAACAAGTGTCCTAATGTATATCGGACAAGTTAGTGTTGAAACCTCTGATGTGGTTCAGGAGAATTTGTTCCAAAGATTCCAAAAAAGGTTGAGGAGGGTTGGTTGAATAGACTTCGATATGGTATCCACAAAGTTGATGAAACCTCCTCCGATGCGAATCGGAGGAGTTAACTCCAAGTGTTCCGATAGCACATCGGAGGAGTTGAGCTCAGAGACTCCAAATTCTAGTTTGTGGGAAAGACAATTGATGAAGTTTCATAGAACTCCTTCAACCATATCGGAGGAGTTAACACGAACTCCTCCGATGTGATCAAAGGGGTTACCAAGAAGTATTCTGATGTAACTTTGGAAAAGAATGAAGGTTGCGGTTCGAAATTTGGTAGCTAGACAGAAGAGGAAGGTTTCGTCATGTTCTCTTTACTTGGAAGGGAAACTTGGATTAGGGCCTTGATAGGCTTCTGGGAGCCATTAGGATCGATCGATGAGGCTACTCGAATGATCTTGGTGTCGGCTAGGTTTGAAGAGGTCGTGAAACCCTAAACAATGTGAATGTGGGGGTTTAATAGTAGATGCATGACGTCGATCACAAAGGGGGGAGAGGTTAGAGATGAAAACAAAGTAGTGTAGAAAGAAAGATGATAAAAGAAACCTAACCCTAGCAAGGGAAAATGCATTAGGGCTTATTTGTTAATGTGTTGCCATGTGGAATGTCGTAAGAGGATATGGATGTGAAATAGAAGACTTGACGCCTTCTCCGTCTCGAGAGAGAAATTTTGGTTCTTGGTGAAATGGTGAGAAAGACAGGTTAGCTGGTGAATATATAGGAATAAAAAAAAAATCGACATTAAATGAGGTTGTTGGTTTGGCATTTATGATCGGAGGACTTGGGCTTAAGTCCTCCGATGTACATCGAAGGACTTCATGGTGCATTCTCCGTCTCGAGAGAGATTTTGATTCTTGGTGAAATGGTGAGAAAGACCAGTTAGCTGATGAATATATAGGAATCGGAAAAAACCGACATTAAATGAGGTTGTTGACTTGGCATTTATGATCGGAGGACTTGGGCTTAAGTCCTCTGATGTACATCAAAGAACTTCATGGGAAGTCCTTCGATGTTCATCGCAGAACTTACCTTAAAGTCTTTTGAACGCATTGGTGAACTTAGAGGAAACCCCTCTGATGGAGATCGAAGGAGTTGAAGTCAACTCCTTCGATTCCATCGAAGCAGTTGAGAACAATTTGCACAAGAAGCAAGGTTTATCAAAGAGAGTGAGGGGAACTCCTCCGATGTACATCAGAGGAGTTAAAGCAAACTTTGTCAATTTCCCCATACTTGCTTAAAATTTGCTTTTTCAAGTATTTCATTTTGCCAGTGTTTTCTTAAAGTAAGTAAGACTTCCAAAATAGGCTTGAGGTGAAAAGAGAGGCTAATGGGAGACTCTTTCAAAAACATATAAAAAAAAGAAGGCTCTGTTTTCTCGAAGGAAAATTGTGATTGGATTATGGAAAATGGAGGGTTGTGATCCCTGGCACAACACCTAGCAATATTCTCCTCCCTATGGTTGGCACTGTTTGTCTTTTAAGTTTCTTTCAACTTCACAATTATGATGAGTGAGTTATTATGAGTTGTCTACTCTGTACATTAACAACGACATATATCCATCTTATTCTTGGATTGATTAAGCACCCAAAAAGATTAAAAAACAACTAAGTGAAAACCTTTGACAACTTCAAAAAAAGGTGGCTAAACCTTCTTTGAGTTTGATCTTTTCTAATTTACCATTACTAAAATCCTATTAGTGATTATTTTTTACCTTTTCTAATTTACCATTACCCAAATCTTACTAGGGTATCTTTATTCACATTGCAATTTTGGATTAATGAGATTGTTGTTTTTAATGCAAAAATGGATTAAACACCCTTGAATACATCTATTGCACCTTGGTTATGCAATGTTAACATCTGCTATTTGTGATTCCACCAGTTAGATTTTTAGCCATAAACACTAGTTTCCCCTACCATTACTCTAAACAACCAAATAAGGGTCATTTTGTCATATATTTAGATTATTACCTTCAAAAAATCCAAAATTAAAATGAATCTATGATTGAACATAAAAATTCTCAATTAAAATAGAATTATGTATTTTTTAATAATGGTAATAATAATACTAATAATAATAGTTTAATAACAATTATGCTAAACAAAAAGGTGTACATACCCTACTGCCTTCTGAATTTGAATCTGTGACCTATTAAGAGGAAACATGTGTTCCTAACTAACCATTAGGCAATCTGTACTTTAATATTTTGAAATTTATATTTTTACATTTTATTTTCTTAATATTATTTATATAAAGTTTCACAAGTATAAAAAAAATGTAATTATAAAAAATAAAACTTTCAAAAAGAAGTTGAAAGGTCATTTCTTCTGTTCGAATAAACAATTTTTTTACCATTTTGAATTCCATAAAAAACGAATTTGGGAGGACAAACTCTCTTAGAGCCACCATTATATATTGAATCTTTCGCAATGAGCCACTAACTCTTTAGTTTTAGATATATTGTCGAATAAGGAAAATTTGTCTTTACGAAAATACAGATCACTATTTTTTATTTATTTTGACTATAAGATTTGATGGTTGTTCACCGAATCAAATATACTTTTAAAATGAAGAGAAAGACACAGTTGAAAATTATCGCAAGTCAGTTTTAAAATAACATTCGAGTGCAAAATGCTGTCACAAAGTTGTATCCTTTGAATACGAAGTTTTTGTCTTTTGAGCACGTCATTGCTTGTATTGCAGTACACGTCAAGATTCAATGAATTATTGAGGCCTCTCTCTCACGCAACAAACACATGTTGCCTGATTCTAGCATCTCCTCAGGTAAGAGGAGAGTGCTCATCTAAATCTAATTTCTGTGTATGTATCTCGTTCTATAAATTTGAATTTTACAATACATACAGTCAATAAATACAGCAGGAGCAATCCAATCACTTTAGCGCCTTCAAAAGAATTGAATTCGCTATTTACACAATGAATAAATATATATAATTATATATCGATCTATCTTATCTCGTGCGGTCCAGCAGGTGAGCGGCGGTTGATTCTGATTTTGGGAGAAAGCTTTTGAACCAATCTACAGAAGCTTTTGGATATCTCTTGAGGTTGTCCTTGTAGTCTACGAAATATAACCCAAATCTCACTGTGAATCCCGAATTCCATTCCCAATTGTCCAGTAGTGACCACACAAAGTAACCTCGCACGTCGCATCCCTCGCCCCTGCCGCGAAAATCACTAATCACACATTAATAAAAAAATCAATCCACCCAATGACAATATAACCAATTTCCATGGAAATTTATATTGCAAAACAGTCGCCCATAACCAGCATGAAATTTGGATTTTCCTGTCAGTAGTGTGCCAGAACAGGAAGTCAAGCCGTATACACCAAACAGAACTTCAATGATTGCTTGCCCAACCCATGGTTTTCATTGTAAATGGACAGGTTGAAAGGGTTCATCTTGTCCATTCATAGTTCCAAACAAATAAAGATAGAGAATCATTGGATTTTTGTGTGGTAGATAATTCTCCATCAATAGGCAGCCTCAGCCTCAGCCAGAGTACTGTTTAAGCCCATGGTAAGTTGCAGTTCAAGATCAAAGACTTTATAGTATAGTCTAAGCTATGTTGTACTCCAAAACAAATATTGTTAGGTGGAATAAAAAGTGAGAGAGTAGCGTTAGGTAAATAAATGACGAATCCATATTTTTTATGTGGCCATAAAATTGGGGACTTGTGCCATTGGATCCCATTTATGATATTGATATTACGAAAAATTCCACACAATAAATTGCTGTCACTTATCCACATTTGCCGTACAAGAAATTATTAAAATTCCTCACAATTTTTTACTACAACATTTATCCTCATCACAGAAAATATATGCATCTTTTACAAAACACCCAGTAAATGTGTATATATGTTTTTTTTAAGCAAAATACCAAGTATATATATATAGTGAGTGTGTGTATATGTATTTTTACCCAGTCAATGTGAATATACATATATATGTATCTTTTAAAAAGTACCAGTTCATATATTGGCATGTAGATAAATATTTTGAAAATTAAGCGCTGTTTGAATAAGCATTTTACAAATAAAAAATCATAGGTATGATTCACAATATTCTAGTTATGGTCCCACCAATACCTGTACCTGATGGCAACTGACAGATTTGAAAGGTAATCCCTGTGGTAATTTATTCGCTTGCTGTCCTGCAGTGCCTTGTCCAAGGATATCAAGGGGCTATTCGGATCATCAATCCCTGCATAGGAAAGAAATATGATTATTATCTGTTACTCACAGTAGTGGTGATTGTATCATGGAGATGGACATTACCGTTCTCTGTGATAATAATCGGTGGATTTTCGTATCTTTGTTTTATGTATATCATCAAACTACGGATTCCCCATGGAACGACATAGAGCCAACGTGAGGCACCCTGCAGTAATTCATTGCTCAAACATTAATTCTCACTAAAAACAATAATTGAATGAAGATACTGATATGAATTATCTTGTTTACTTAGCGTACCCGTTCTCCGATTAGAACTCCTTTCCGAAAAGCTGGAATCACAGTCACAGTTGCCCACAGGCTATCAGCGTGAGCAATCCATTACAATACTTGCTTGCACGTAACTGCCAGGGTTAATTATTGAAGCTTACTTACGGGTTGTGATGACGGCAGAATCTGCGTATGCGTCGTGGAGCAGTCTCTTGCGAATTTGAGTTCTGTCATTTCGGGCATACAATGTTGTGTAATGATTGATGCCCACAAAATCCAAAGAATCTCTGAGCAATTTGGATTGGGCGTTGGAAAATACGGGCAATCTGTCACCTACCAACTGTCGCATGGATGCTGGATATTCTCCAAAATAAAGGGGATCCATGAACCTGATCATGATCCGATACACTGTTTTATTTATTGTCATAATTATTCAAGACAAATTTTTGCAGTGAGAATGTAAAAATTCTAAAATCACTAACCATCCAAGCTGGAAATCTAGTGCCCTCTGAGCAGCATCCTGGTCTTCAGAAGAGTCAGATATAGGTTCAAACCACATGGCATCCAGAGTGATGCCAATTGAGCCTCTTTGCTTCTCCTGCACATGAGCAATTGATTTTCAGATGACCCAAATCAGAAGAGACATACTAATTTGTGTCTATCTTGTAATTGGCCCTGCCATTATGGTGAATAAATGACCTTGAATTGTTGCCTGTAGATATCAACTGCAGCAGCATGTGACAGAAGCATGTTGTGAGCCACAACATAAGGTTCCGTGGAAGAATTTCCGGATTTGCAGAGAAGATGACCGAGAATGGAACATCTTCCTGGAGCTTGTATACCAATGTCATAACCATGAATTGAAAATCCACGGGGTTCATTGAAAGTGATCCAATGTTTCACTCTGTCCCCAAAAGCTTGGAAACACGCCTTTGCGTACCTGGCAAAGTCAGCACTGCAAACGGGCCTCCAAAGAAGTCCATATATAAAAAATTGCAAATTGCAGCAGATATAGAATGTAATATATGTTCTAAACTTCTACAATATTAACAATCAAAATGGTGTTCTTACATGATCTGTGGATTCAACCAACCATCATAAGCATCTTGGAGAGTTTGTGGCAGGTCCCAATGGTATAAAGTAACATAAGGATCAATTCCTGTGAGTCAACATTTACCCGACTTGAGTTTTCATGACTGAAAACAAATACAAAACCATTAGAACTTCATATAATTATATGTACCTTTGGCAAGGAGAGTATCTATCAAGGCGTTGTAGTGATCCAAACCAGCCCTGTTGATATCTCGACTGCCATCTGCTCCATCCAATAAAGTCAGAATCTATTCCAGGATAGAAGATCACATATGGTGAATTTGACCTGAGTGCTTACTGAGAAAAAGGCGTGACCATGAGATTGAGAATCTGTAAGCGTCCATTCCCATATCCACCATAAGATTGATGTCTTCCTGTTTACTTTCAATTCAAATGTTAGCTCACACCATGATGGGATCTCGACTATTTAATTTAACATTTTAGATGGGCATCTCACCTGTAGGAATTTTCACCCCATAAGAACCAAATTGAGTGGACCGTACCTCAAAACGATGATACTGATCAACTGCTATATCTCCATTGCTAAAATCCATGATTCTCCCTGCCGAGAAGGTACAGGATAGGAGGAATACAATTCAGCCAAAGATAAACTTCCAAATCAAATCCCCATTTGCCACAAATTTGAAATCTGACCTGGTCTATGCGTAAAAGTGTCCCAGATGCTATCTGTCCGGTTTCCTTCATTCACAGCTCCTTCAAACTTTGGGAGATAATTGCAAGTTCAAATTAGATCATAGGAAAGAAATGACAAATTGAATTAAGCATATACTCCCAATAAAAGCACGACCGGCGTTTTTTTCTGATTGGTACCTGGTAAGCGGAAGAAGCAGTCCCGAAAACAAAACCTGGAGGGAAGTCAGCTCTGGTGATGGCGATGCTACTATTATTATTTTCAACTTTCGATTTCAAAATCATTATACACTGGATAGTATTACACATCAACAACAACAAACATAAAACACTAGTGACTAGAGATCCAATAGAGCCCATGGTTAGAACCCCCAAAATCTAATCCTCTATTATGCCGATTTCTTTGTCTGCTTTTGTAAGGAAAACAACTTGGATAGCTAAACTCATTTTATACTTAAATTTCTTCTGGTATTCCCTATTTCTTGTTTGGTAAACTGTATCCACCAAGTTTGAAATGCTGATGACTGTCGAATCATACCATGGAGTCACACTTAATTTTCTCCTTCCTCTTCGTAGTTGTTGGAAGTTAGCGTGTTGCTGCCTTATCTACAACGGAAGTCAGTGACTTCAGATTTCATTCCTTCTAGTTTTATTATATTACTTTATCTAAAGGTTACGGTTCAGTTTATTTATTTCAAACCAAAAAACGTAACTTTCCTTTTTTTTTTTCTTGAATATATCACTGGCTAAAGAGGAAGAGGCGTCTATTGGTTGGACTCTCCCGATAATGTGGATGAGAGAACCGTTTCAACATACACCATCGTCCCTTGTATGTATATAAAAATGCTTAACCTGCTTGGAATAGGTATGTGATAGGTATGTGATGGAACTTATATAAAAGAAAATACTTGACCTTGCCAACAAGTCAGGATAAGAATATGTTCATATCTTCGGCATTCTCATAATTGAAGGAATAGATTCTCCAAAACAAAACACTAATGTCCGAACAAAACACTAATTTCCAGTGAAGACTCGACCAATAACTCATAGCGAACGGACACAAATATATAATTTTATTTTAGTATTTATACAATAGCACTATTCGTGGGCGAGTGCGTGTGATTTGCAAAAAACATGTTAATATTATAGATACCTTCGAGCCCACACACAATATTGAAATCGTAAGTTACCTGTTACGGTTTTTTTATTCCCAACAATTCCAAGAGCCCCCCAGAGAATTTATTCTGCTTTTGGTTGGTTTTTCTCTCTAAACAATATGCTTCCCACTGCACTGCCACCCTGCCCAGTCGCTTCGCACTGCACTGCCACTCTGCCCAGTCGCTTTGAGTATTGTTTTAAATCTGCCAGGAATGTTCAGTGCCATCCAAGGGGAAGTTGACATGATAAATTGATGTTTCTCTTTGTAAATAAAAAGCATCAAATTTCATATTTTTAGTTTGAAAATTTTGTACAAACTTAATAAATAAGTAGGTTTCCAGAAAATACACGCAAACAATTCGCGCCCTTTTGGTCAGAAGCAGGGTTTGGTATCCATTTGCACCCTTTTGGTCAGAAGCAGGGTTTGGTATTCATTTGCACCCTTTTGGTCAGAAGCAGGGTTTGGTATTCATTCCTATGACCTTTTTTCAGAACGAAGATTACAAGTGCACGCTTTACTCAGCCAAGGTCAAGAGCTAACCTGGCTTTGTTTACAACTTTTAGAGATATAAGTAATTGGCTGCCGAAATATCCGACGGTACTTTTTTCCCCTTTTCTTTCCGGATATCTTTCCAATCTGCCTAGGTGTCTACAGCGGATCGAGAAGCAGTGGAATCCACAACCCTCGCTGCATGTGAACTAGATGGAGATACTTTTTGCTTCTCTGGATCTGAATTGTCCGATTTATGATTCCTCTTTCTCTCACCAGAGAAATTTTCAATGGTGACTATTCATTTTCAATTTTCAGGCAGGCAATGAAGTCATTTTCACACCACCACCCTTAGAGGGAGGATGGGGTACTTCGCGTCGATGGTGCTAGTCTGGGTTTGGATACCTAAGCAGATACCGCTGGTACCATCGTTCAGTGTGCTGATTTGGAGCTGACTCTGGAAGCTTCTTCTGGATGATTGGCATCTTCTGGGCTTATTGTCTTCAACATTTTTCCGCGAAAAACCAGACCTGTTGGAAGGGGATCCTGTAAATACCCCGTGTATTGGCAAGTCCTACAATGAAAAGCTATGTTCTCAAAATCTAGTACCTGGATCCATCCAATTCTAAAACTATGTTATCTTGTATTGCGAGAATCAGGTCAAGCTAAACACAGATTTGAGTATAATTAATTATGCCCTTTTAACCCTGGCTTATATTTGACTTAATAAACTTTCCCAGTGCATTTCCAATTTTTTCTTAACTTCCAGAATCCACGATTAGATAAGGATTTTTACCAGTGTAACCCCGGTTGGAGTTGTGACATCATGGTAGTCGCGTTAAAAACAGGTAACCATCGTTTGACAAAAAGACCGGCTCTGACCCAAAACCATACTCCCTCTTCCAAAAGCTTTCTGCAAAAATACCTTTAGAGAAGAAAGTCACCGAAGTTTATGTAGCCCATGTGGAGTTGATCCATTCGCAGAGCATTGCTGCTGATGACCACGGTTCACTGAAACGGCAAATCAGGGCATGGCCTTGATGATTAGTGATGAATTCCATCTGCAAATGTAACACCGGAATATCATCCGATCCTCCGTGTCGTTCATACATTTTGTTAAACAATTGACAGACATATTCTGATCTTCGGCACCATGCCAATATTTTTCTTATAACAGCTGAATCCCCTCCTGGGATTTGCTCCATTAATCCCAGGACATCCACAAGACTCCAGAATCACAAAAGTAAAGCCTCTGCCCATGACATAACGGCGAAGGTGCGAATTACTCAATCTTCGCGCGCTATTAACACAAGATGGCATCGCTACAACAAAGGCCGCCCCTGGAGCTCTACCTGTGTAACCCTTGCGATGACTACACCGATACCAAAGATTTATGGGAGGTCGCACAGTCCAGTCGGATTCTTCAGTGACAGTGAAGGGCATACTCTGCAAATCCCTATGCACTTCAAAATTTCTGAATGGCTTTTCGAACAGGTAAAAACGGAGTTCTGCAGATTCAACAGCAACGAAGAAACCCCAGCAATGCCAAGAGACCGCTGTTCCTCGCCAAAGCAGGCCAGTCGTGTTTTCCTCGCGTATATATGTCCTCCATTCGCGCGCAACCTGGATCCGGATCATAGTTATCAGCGTCAGTGTAAGAGGCTACACAAAACATCCTTGTAATAATTAGATAATGAGTAAATGAAAACAATAACACAATTTAGGGATTGGCTCCACTAATTAATTAAGATATGAATGTATGAATGCAATTCGCGTGAAGCATTCAAACCAGAAATACATTCAAACACACAGATTGTATCAAAAAGTGTAGTCCATGATCGATTGATGAAGTTATTGTCCATGCACTAGGGCAAAGTTCCAAACACTCTCAGGTCGCTGAGGTTGAAAAAGTAAATGTGAGTGGAAATTAATCCATTCAATTCATTCGAAGAGTGAAGAAATTTTCGAAAATTCCACATTTTCCTATGTTTTTTTTAATAATTTAAAAATACCAAAACAGAGGGTTTTAATATGTTTAAGCAGGGATGGAATACCAAAACAGAGGGTTTTAATATGTTTCAGCAGGGATGGAATTTTACTAGCAAATTGGATGGAAACCCAAAGTGTTTGTTATGGGGAGGTTTGTTTATCAAATATAATTAAAACTTTTTTAAGACTTCTAACATTTTTTTTTAAATTTTGAAAAAAAAAAATTGTTAAAACTTTAAAAATGGACAATAGAGTCATTTTTATTTTGAAATTCCAACTTGTGTTGCATAAGTTTTTGAATGAAAAAATTACCAATTAATCTTAAAATTAACTATGAAACTAATGATCCCTATATGGGATGTTAGCGATGCATATAGTGCAAACCAACATGTAACAAGTAGCTTGGTTGATGTGTGTGGATGTGATAGAGTGGGAAGGAAGGAGGATATAAGCCATCTCATAGCAGGATCTTGTCATACCAAGTCACTCCATGGCAAGGTGCCTATGCTATCAATGTAGCAAGTAGGCATAACCTTACCATTAACTCTAGCAATAATCGGGGCAATAGATTTTGATCCTTGGTTCATTACAAATTGGAAGTGTAGAATGAAGTTCAAGGTTTATATAAGGCAAATGAGGTGAACTATATGGATTGGATTCTAAAGATGGTAGGCAATTTGGAAGGCATCTTCACAAGGGCGGGTGTTGTGGTTGCTTCCACCAATCCATGGGTCTTTGGGTGATCAGGAGATCAAAATTTTGCTCAATTTTCAAAGTGCTCGGAATGAGACGAAAATAGTGTCATTGCGTCCGTCTCGTTTTCCTGATTCCGGCGGTATATTTACTTTCGCAAACGGAGTCCGTATGGAGGAGATATCGCGATCTAACCGCCAAGCCAAACAGGTAAAAATTTGGGACGCTGACTGTACCTGTCCGTACAGTCCGTACGGCCACGTGGAGGGTCGTACCATCATGATGACGTGGCAGAGGGAAGACGTGGCGCATTTGTATTGGATGGTTGTCAACGAATCGGGTGTTGACACGTGTCCCTTCATTTTTGATTAATTTGGTTATGTTTAAAATGTTATGGAGGCCGCGGGGTTTGACCCCCAGACCTCCCCCAACTATAGCGACTTATAACTTTCCGCTAACCAAAGTTCCATTGTTTGTGCCTTGTTAACTATACCATAAAGAATGTATTTATGTTTAAATTTATGCCAATGGGAAAAGGGGGGTCGGGCCGGGGCTTAGCCCCGACCCGTGGACGCATTACAACACATATGACCCATATATATATATTGGCCCGAATGTTGGCGCGCGCGCATTCATTTATATTGTATTGCAATACATTGCAATTGCAATGTATTTGTTATATATGTTATGTGTTAGCGCGGGGTTTTGAACCTTTAACACAAGTTTAATATGCGCGCAGTTGTGGTAATACGTTTTGTATTCGCGTGGGAGTTACAATTCGTTTGCATGGTTTTCAAACGGTCAAACTACTTTTATGCCCAGTCTATGGTCGCATGCGCCATATGACCCAGTGTCGAGGCGGTTAGGGGCTGGAGGCGCCCTAACCGTTCTACGGTTTGTACCGGTGCGCGGTTGCGTACGGGTCTTGGTTTTTCCGCTTTAAAGAGCGTGTGTGCTAGGTTTGAAGCACAAGGGTGCGAATTGTAGAACCAGAGACAACATAGTTGAAGGGGAAGACTTCAAGGAGGCTATCTTCTTCATTTTTCGACCGTTTCAGGTGCCGAAAGAGCCCAGACAGGGGTTTTGGGACGTTGCGGAGCCATTGAAGCGGTCAATTTGTCAATTTGATCATTGTAAGACATGTTTTTAAGCACTTTGAGCAATTTAATATAAAAGATCCATTTGGAGGCTGGACCAGGAGATGTAGCCCGGAGTGGGGTGAACTCCTTTATCAAGTTGTTGTGTTTATGTGCTGATGTTCAATGTTTTATGTTGATGTCTATGTTTATTTCTACATAAGTAATCCTTTATTATGTGTTGCAAATTGATCATGTTGCTTTAAACACATAACATTTCACTTGCAATAATTATTCAAGTTTTTCAAGTCTTCTTCATTTTTAGATCAAGTTGGTATCAGAGAAAAGGTTTTGAAGACTTGATTGTTTGCAAGTTTTGTTTCTGATGCTCACAAGGTTGAAACTCACACGAGGAGAAGGTCAACTTGTGGAGCCAAGTTCTTATCCGACGAGGAGGAAGCGGTTTCGTTCACCACAGATTGCAGAGAGACATTCACCAAGCATGGCACATGCAGAAGATCATGAACGTGTTCCAGATGAAGAAGCATATCTCAAGCGGACTCTCATGTAGATGAGAGATATGATGAAGATTTTGTTGGAACGGAACATAATGTCGCAGGGTGAAGGCTCTAACCCTTCAATGCATAAGGGAGGCGGTGGTGACAAGACTCCAGGCAGAGATGGAGGGAATGGTGCTTCTC
>ML781624.1:1024889-1036483 GCA_009831015.1 Picea engelmannii | reverse complement strand
TATGGCTTTACATCAGCAAGGAGAGGCTTAAAGGAGAAGGTAAAAAGTTGAAACCAATTCGATATGGTCCCTTCAAAATTGTCGACAAGATTGGTAATAATGCTTTTCGTTTAGATTTGCCTCCATATATGCAGATGTATGCAACTGTTAATGTTGAGAATTTGAAGTTGTATGAGCCTCCGTTGATTGATGATCAAGGAGAGCATGTTCATATTCCTTCCATAGATGATTTATCTCCAGAATATCTAACAGAACTGCAGGAAGACACCATACTTGACAGGAGGATGAGAACTTCGAAGTGAGGAAATGTGGAGTATTTGCGAGTTGGTCTTAAAGGGATGAATCCAAGCAAGGCCAAGTGTATTGAGGTTGGAAGGGTGAGGGAACTATACCCTCATCTTCACATAGACTGAGATAGTATTTTGGAGGTCCAAAAGCTTCCCAATGGGGAGGTGTGATCAGGAGATCAAAATTTTGCTCAATTTTCAAAGTGCTCGGAATGAGACGAAAACAATGCCATTGCGTCCGTCTCATTTTCCTGATTCCGACGGTATATTTACTTTCGCAAACGGAGTCCGTATGGAGGAGATATCGTGATCTGACCGCCAAGCCAAACAGGTAAAAATTTGGGATGCTGACTGTACCTGTCCGTACAATCCGTACGGCCACGTGGAGGGCCGTACCATCATGATGACGTGGCAGAGGGAAGACGTGGCGCATTTGTATTGGACGGTTGTTAGTGAATCGGGTGTTGACACGTGTCCCTTCATTTTTGATTAATTTGGTTATGTTTAAAATGTTAGGGAGGCCACGGGGTTTGACCCTCGGACCTCCCCCAACTATAGCGACTTATAACTCTCCGCTAACCAAAGTTCCACTGTTTGTGCCTTGTTAACTATACCATAAAGAATGTATTTATGTTTAAATTTATGCCAACGGGAAAAGGGGGGTCGGGCCGGGGCTTAGCCCCGACCCGTGGACGCATTACAACACATATGACCCATATATATATTGGCCCGAATGTTGGCACGCGCGCATTCATTTATATTGTATTGCAATACATTGCAATTGCAATGTATTTGTTATATATGTTATGTGTTAGCGCGGGGTTTTGAACCTTTAACACAAGTTTAATATGTGCGCGGTTGTGGTAATACGTTTTGTATTCGCGCGGGAGTTACAATTCGTTTGCACGGTTTTCAAACGGTCAAACTACTTTTATGCCCAGTCTATGGTCGCATGCGCCATATGACCCAGTGTCGAGGCGGTTAGGGGCTGGAGGCTCCCTAACCGTTCTACGGTTTGTACCGGTGCACGGTTGCGTACGGGTCTTGGTTTTTCCGCTTTAAAGTGCGTGTGTGCTAGGTTTGAAGCACAAGGGTGCGAATTGTAGAACCAGAGACAACATAGTTGAAGGGGAAGACTTCAAGGAGGCTATCTTCTTCATTTTTCAACCGTTTCAGGTGCCGAAAGAGCCCAGACAGGGGTTTTGGGACGTTGCGGAGCCATTGAAGTAGTCAGTTTGTCAATTTGAGCATTGTAAGGCATGTTTTTAAGCACTTTGAGCAATTTAATATAAAAGATCCATTTGGAGGCTGGACCAGGAGATGTAGCCCGGAGTGAGGTGAACTCCTTTATCAAGTTGTTGTGTTTATGTGCTGATGTTCAATGTTTTATGCTGCTGTCTATGTTTATTTCTACATAAGTAATCCTTTATTATGTGTTGCAAATTGATCCTGTTGCTTTAAACACATAACATTTCACTTGCAATAATTATTCAAGTTTTTCAAGTCTTCTTCATTTTTAGATCATTGGGGTTGAATGAGGTCGTCGTTGTAAGTAGCCAACATAAAAAAGGAAAGGGCCCTCACCAGGTAGGAAGAAGGTTCCACCCACAACTGCTTTCATAATGGCCTACAAGAACAAGCTCTCAGACAAAGTAAAAAATGAGGTGGAAGCCATAGAAAACAAGGTTTGGTTGAAACTAGGCTACACTTCAAGTACAAAGATTGATGAGGAAATAGGACCTTGGATCCCGGATACTTGTTTTCCAAAAAGTAGAAAGATCAAGTACTCCAAAACAGTGAACCTCTATTGGCACATATAAGAACTCATAGTTTGTGCAATGGAAGACAAAGTGAAACAAGACAATGAAGTTTTAAGCAAGTTGGACCAACTGGAAAACAAGTATGAAAGTCTTATCAATACAATATAGGGCTTGAAAGTTGGTAGTGGGGACACTAAGGCAACTTGGGGCAAAGGTAGAGGCAAGGGAAGAATAAAAGGGAGTTGAGAGAAGAGTTGAAGAGGAATTGGAAGAGGTTGATGTTAAAGTAACAGCTGTAGAAGATGGAACTTAGGTCCAAAAGAGAGATGTCAATCTACCACTGCCAATAGATGTGGACTTAGGTTCTCAAGAATGATCTTAAGTCCTTTTAGGTCCTTGTGTTTGGGTTTATTACCTATTTGCATCTATATTTTGAATAAGGCCCCATGAGTTTTTTTCTATGTCTAGGAATAATTTTATAATTTCAAATTTGCAGTCCCAAAACAATGCCCCGTGATGTGAAGAACATAACACCAAATAGATGCATATATATTTTTATAATTGTGGTGCATTCTCCTTCAAGAACTACCCACAATTTGACATATTCTATTTTCTCATATATATCTATCTTTAATAGACAAGTAACTAACTCAAACAAGGGCTGCATGGTAGCTTAGTCCATGCCAAGTAGATTTGGAAATGGAGATGATAGCTGACACCTTATAATTATTGATGATGATGATTACTGTGAAACATGAACAATATGTTAACTAGGGGCTAGTTTCATAGTCTTAAAAGAAATCAATTTGTAAATATTTTAAATGAAAAAAATTAACACTAATAACTATACCGTCAAAAAGATTGGAATTCAAAGAATTCGACTTAGACTCACAAGGAATGGAGGAAGAAGTGTTGCTCCATGACACTTAGTTTATAGATTTGTCATATGTCGTATTGTCAGGATCTATGACCACATTTTTACTTTAATGTGGATGTTGTATAGTTTTAGGATTAACCTAAATTTCCTTCCAATTAAGTTAAGCTAGCCAAATGCAAATTACATTTTAAAAATATTCAATTTTTCTTTTTGAAAATAAATCTTTCAAATTTAATAATAGATATTTTTATATAATATTTATTATATTACATAATAAATATAATCTGAAATATAATATATTAGATAATATAAATATTATAAATACAATAATAAATAATACATTAGATAATAAATATAATAGAAATATAATAATGCATAATAATAAATATATAGTACAACTTTTTATATTTAGATGTGGTGATTGGTGAAATTCATTGATTATGCAATTAATTCTACATATTGAAAGAGGCGGAGGGAGCAATAACACTTCAATTCTATCAATCAATTAGAAATGAGAACCCAAATATTTTTATTATATCCAAAAATATATATTTGTTTTTCTATATTAAACATTACATTGCATACACAAATTTATGGTAAAAATCAAATTAATGTCACATCAATATCACATCAAAAACAAACTCATTGCTATAGTTCCATAGCAAGACTAATAAAAAAATATAATTTTAGACATACTAAATACTTTAAATAATGATTTTAATTGTGTCTCAGCATGCAACCCGTCATACTCATACATCATTCTCCTCTCCTCAAAAAATCTAAATCTCCTTATTTAGTTTCCTATTATTCAACTTAATAACAATGTTAGTGTTTATAACTTGATAAATAATTAATCCTCTTTAATATCTATATCTTCTTGTATTTTAACTTGCTATATTTACCTTGTAGATACCTTTCTTTACATATATGAATTGAATTATTATTAGATCTCCTCGTAACACATGTTCTCTTCAAAATCGGATATTTCTCATTTTGTTATGATCATATTTTTCATACATATCATTTCAGTTCTCGAATGTTCTCTGATCTTTACTAACTCATACTCCAAAAGTCAAACAAATCCACTATTTCTTTCGATCAATTGTGTCCTTAAACAATTTGGAGAGGATAATTAATGGCGGATCTATTAATTCTTTGAGGCATATGCAAACTCAACCTACCAAAACTATATTCCATTTTCTTAGGCTCTTTCCCATTAGACTTCACAGTAAATTACCTAAACTTTAGTCCGCTAACTTTGTCTACCCATTTGTTTGGAGATGGTAGGCTGAGCTATATTATAATATGATGTCCAAGTTTTTCCACTCATTGAATTGTAGACTTTGGATTTGAAACTTTAGTGAATGGTAAACAACAATTTTAGTTTTTTTAAATTAACGGTTTTATGGTTATAAGTTGTTTTAAAACATTTTCTTAGATTAAACATCTTTTGTTTTTTTATTAATGAATTTTTTAAAACAATAATGAGATTTTTTTAGTTTGTGAATGTTTTGAAAATTTTATAATTTTTTTTTAAAATTAATATTTTTTATTAAATCTTTTTTATTATAAGGAATTTAAGAAATTTGTTTTGTGGCCAGAGTGGGTGGGGTTCTCATTAATTCATGAGGGAAAACTTAATGTTCCTATGTGTTGACAAGCCTGAATGCCCTGTAAGGGAAAACGCTCGATGGTAGGCCTTAATTAGACCCACTCTTGTTTGGAGTAGTGTTTTCAACTAGATTGTTGGCCTAGTTACCAATCTAACTAACTAACTCTCCAAATATGAATCAAGTAAAACCTAAAATTAAATTAAAATGGTCCTAACTGAAACTAACTAAGATGCACTTCTACACTAAATTAAACCTATCCTGATCAGGAGTTAGCTAATTAAGATTAAACATAGTCAGGAATGATATCGTCTGAATAAGAAGTAATTCATACATTCAGAAGAGGAATAAAATTGTAATGCAACTAAACAAGTTAACAAGAAATTGCGCCTAGGTTTAATAGCATTATGATTGCATTTAATAAAGGAAACTAGCGATAATCCTTGCTCAAAAGAAGACTGTGGAATTAGTTCAGAGAAATAAACTCATAAGACACAAATAAACAGTAAGAGCATCAAGATAAATCTCAACCACATTCACCAGAGTCACTAGTCTCCCAAAAATGTCTCTTGCACTTTTATTCATACAAAGGTAGTAATACCATCCGAATGGAAAAAATACAAAAGTCATGTTCTTTTTACATTCATCCATTTTATAGAATACGAAGGGGCTTTTTGTATTCTTCTCACTTCCAAAATGTCAGAGGATTGAAGTGACGCTTCATTCTCTTTCTCGATTAAGATATTACAATTATTCCAAGACTATGATTTATTTGCAAAATTCGGTTACAATGAGATAATCAAATGGGCCTTGGTGGTTGCAATTTTGTATCTATGAATCTCTTCCAAGTTTTGAAGTTCTCAAGTATGGTAGTCACCCAACATAGTTGTGTTGTTTCAAGGTATGTTTCGCTATTGCAAATGGGAATAGTAATTTCGGTCTTCAATTTATGCTCAACACGTTGCACATAATATTCAGTTAGCGAAATTAATCTGTTGGGTTGTATTAATCTTTCCTCTATAACTTCCGCGCTAATTTCGTCGATTGCTTCAATGGATTTCATACTGAGATTTCTCTTGATTTCCACATCTTTGACCATTGTTTGAGTCGATGATGCCTTTTCTAAATCCTGAGGGGATCCATCCCGAACTGTGCAAGTAGATTGTCAGAAGACTTCATAGCTCTTTGCTTATTATAATGACTTGTTCCTGTGTCCGCTTGATATCCGCAATCGTTTCCATCCCTCCATTCAACAGTCGAAGATCTCTCATTCTTTGCTTGTATAAATATGCAAGCAGGGTCTTGGGGGAGTTTTGATGAATATCCTGTCATTATGTGACCTTGTTACAGGCTTCTTGGGATCTTTGATATTTTTCATGCATATATTTCACCTACATACTCAATTTCACTTGATTAGATCCGACCTTTAGTATTTTGTTGAGCGCATAGAAGAATTTCTTCTATGAGTCTCAAATTCTTCATTCTTCTTGATGGCGTCTACTTTAATAGTGTCTAGAGAAGTTGTATGGTTTTGGATTTTTTCTATAGCTCTCCTTAGTTCATTATCATGTTGCATCCTTCTAACTTCTTGTGATATACCTGGAACAGTTAATAGAACAAACAAATCTACTGCGCAAGTAACAAGAACATCAAATATAGAGCATAAATCTAAGATGAATATCACAAAAAACTTTGTTCACTTGCCTCTTTGAGGGGGAAACCTCAAAATGAGCAGAGCTCTCTTACAATAATCCTCAACAACCTACAATGGATAGATGCATTCTTTAAATACAGTTCACAACCAAAAATACCACGGGCCAATACCATGGGTTATCCATAACTAATTTATAACATTCCACTAACCAACCTTCTAACTACTTTTGTTCCCGATAATAATGAGGATTGACCACTTATTACAATGACAAATAACTATGACTAACTATGAGGGGTTAGGGACGGATCCTAACATGGCCCCCACACCCCCCTTCAAAATAAGCCTTGTCCTCAAGGCCGAAGATGCATAAATTGTTGTAGGATGGAAACTAGTTCCCAAGTTGCATCCTCTGGAGATGTGTCCTTCCATTCGATCAACACTTCTTTGTTAGTCTAGCCCCGCAGGTGACGCTCTCGCATGTTGAGGACAGATTTGAGCTACATCCAAATGAATCCTTCTTCATCTAGTTCAGGTAGGATGGTTTGAATCTGACAATTCTAACCAACACTTTCTTCGAACATGAAACATGGAACACCAGATGTATTTTCGAGGCAACTGGACCAATGCGTTTGATAATCTGATAGGGGCCATAAAATTTGGGTGCCAACTTGGGGTGGCCCTGAGCTTTGAGCGATGTTTGCTTGTAAGGTTGGAGTCTAAGAAACACCTGATCACCCTCTTGGAAAATCCTTTTGGTGTGTTGTTAGTTAGCTTGTTGCTTCATACAATTTTAGGCCATGTGGAGGTTTTCCTTTAGATTCGCGATGGTAACTTCCCTATCTTGCAACAACTTGTCAATAGTATGGACCTTTAATGTGCCTGGAAGATAGGAAGTATTGTAAATGGTTGTTGGCCATACACCGTTTCATATGGTGTCATTTTGGTGGTTGTATGATAAGAAGTGTTGTACCACCATTCTTCCAGTGGTAACCATTGCACCCATTGATGTTGTTTGTCTGAAACAAAACAACACAAGTAAGTTTCCAAACACTTATTGACCACTTATGTTTGGCCATCTGTCTGTGGGTGGTATGATGTGCTCATCTTCAATTGTGTGCCCTGTAACTTGAACAATTCCTACCAAAAGGTGTTGGTGAAGGTTGGGTCATGGTTGGATACAATGGATGTTGGCATGCCATGCAGCTTGAAAATTTGATCAATGAAAACTTGTGCAACTAGAGCTGGCGTAAAAGGGTATGGTAAGGCACAAAAATGTGCATACCTGGAGAGGTGATCTACCACTACCATTATGACTGACTTGTTACCCACTTTAGGAAGGCCCACTATAAATTCCATGGAGATGTCAGTCCAAATAGAAGCTGAAATGGGTAACGACTGGAGAGCTCTAGGGGTCTTGACAGTTTCACCTTTACGGTGTTGACAAATATCACATTTGGTGACAAAGGTGAGGATATCCTTCTTCATACTTTCCAAAAAAAAAAGAGTGGTGAGCATGGGCATAGGTCTTTTGGAATCTTGAGTGACCTGCAAGAGTAGAAGAATGCAACTCGTTTAATATCATGGGCTTGAGTACGGAATCCAGAGACATAACCAAGTGATACTTATATCTGAGTACATTGGATTCCAAGTATAGCTGGTGGGAGGGCTAGTGTTATCTTGAAGTCGTTGAATTATCTGTGATATAGTGGGTTGGGAGAGACATTCATGCCAAACTTCATCAATCCAATGAGGGATTGGTAATGATAGAGAAAAGAGGGAACTTTCATCTTCATATTGTCTGGAAAATGCATCTGCCACTATATTGTCTTTGCCTTTCTTATAGATGATCTCATAATCATAGCCCAACATTTTGGTTAGCCACTTATTCTGTTCTAGGGATGACAACCTCGGCTCGAGGAAATACTTGAGATTATGGTGATCAATTTTGATTTGAAAATGATTCCCCAATAGATATGGTTGCCAAGTGTGCACATCATGGAGAATGGCCATTATTTCCTCTTCATATGTGGATTTTCCAAAATTGCGACCACTCAAATCCTGGCTAGTGAAAGTAAGAGGTCGACTGTATTGGGTGAGAACTGAACCAATACTAGTGCATGAGGCATCTGATTTGACCATAAAAGTTTTTTTGAAATCAAGGATTTCTAAGACGGGGTAGTACACATGGCATGCTTCAAATCTAGGAAGGTTTTCTCAGCTACAGGGGTCCACTGATATGCATTCTTCTTAAGAAGGTCCTTCAATGGAAGAATAATTTTTCCATAATGGTGGACAAATTTCCTGTAATATCCCGTGAGGCCAAGGAAACCTCAGAGGATTTTCAAGGTCTTGGGACGTGGCCAATCCTACATGGCTTGAATCTTGTTGGGGTCCATGCGTATTCCATCACGGTCGACAACGTGTCCCAAGTATTCGACTTCACTTGCCCCAAAATAACACTTGGAATTTTTGACAAACAACTGATGGTCTCGTAAAAAATGGAGTAGTTTGTCCACATGTTGAAGATGGGAATCCCAAGTGTGGCTGTAAATAAGAATGTCATCAAAGAAAAATAGAACAAACTTTCGAAGGTAAGGCATCAAGAGTTTATTCATGAGACTTTTGAAGGTAGATGGAGCATTACAAAGCCCAAAAGGCATTCCCAGGAAATCATAATGGCCTTCATGAGTTCTAAAAGCGGTCTTCGGAATATATGCTTCCTTCATCCTAATCTGGTGATAACCGGAATGAAGATCCAATTTGGTGAAGAAACAGGCACCCTGGAGCTCATCCAATGGGTCATAAATGATAGGAATGGGAAACTTATCCTTAATTGTCAATTTATTAAGGGTACAAAAATATGGACACATGCACCAAGAACCTTCTTTCTTTAGGACCATTACAACATGGGAGGAGTATGGGCTGGTACTTGGGCGAATTACCCCAGCTTCCAATAATTCCTGCACTATTTTTTTGTTTCATTTTTTTGAGCAAAGGGGCACTGATAGGGGCATACATTGGAGGGTTGACTTCCAGGAAGGAGACAGATGTTATGATCATGATCACCCCAGGATGGCGGTAATTTTGTGGTTGTCTCAAAGACCCGGTGGTGCTTTTCCAGGATGATTTGTAGTTCAGGATGGATTGTGGGGTATGATGGCTCTTGTACCTGGATGGAATTAAATTGGGAAATCACCCCATGATGACCTTTCTTCAAGAGATTCTCCATTTTGTGAGATTTGATAATTTATGGGGACCCCGCATGCAAGCTGCAGAGGATATATGTGTGAGACTCTTGAGTAAAGCGCATATATAACTCCTGATAATCCATGGTAATTGGTTGTTGGCCCTCGACCAAGTTTTGAGGAAACGTTGGTCATGTTTGACCATTTTTGGGACTTCGATAGGCTGGTCAAAGATGGAGTGCCCATGTGAAGTGGAGGTCGCGGGTTCTTGCCCATCTTGCGGGCTTTTTGGGATTTTAGGATTTATGTAACGGGTATGGGATGTCGGCCTATGGGTTTACCCATGTCTAGGCCCTTTTTGTAATGTATAAACAAGTAGCTAGGCGATGTAAGTAGAGGTCAGGTTTTGAGGTCATGGGCTTAGTGCACGACTAGAGTATGTTAAGACTTGCAGAGCTAAGTGTTACATGTCAAAATTACTCAGTTGGACAAAGTGTCGCATGTTCCTCTCAATTGTCGTAAGTGTCGCATCTTCCTTACAACTTTCGCAAGTGTCGCAAGTCGGTCATAAGTGTCGCAAATGATGTTCGGATATACTGCCATGTCAACGACACTAAGGAGACACTTATAGCATCTCATATGCTTGATTTGAAGAAGGAGAACTGGTTTACTGAAGACAAATAACTCTTGACACCTGAAGAGGGTTCTGAAACAAAGGTTTTGAGGGGGAGCGCTCCCCTATATCAGCCTTAGGAGCGCTGGCTCTCCCCTACAAGGCTTCAGGCAGCATTATAATGCTCCCCTGCCCCCTTTGAAGGAGTGCTGCTCATCTTGAAAGCACTGGCGCCCTCCCAAAGCTTGTCAGGGAGCGCTACAACGCTCTGATGCCCCTTCTAAGGGAGCGCTACCTAATCTGAGGTAGTAGTTGGCCCGTTGAGGAGAATAAGGGGAGGATCCTTCGAGATTAGGAGGCATTTGTATCCGAATTCTTGGTTTCATCAAGAGATCCCTGATCTAAGGAGAAGGTTCCCAACTTGTTCTAAAGATAACTCAAGAGGTTAAGTTCCTCTTAACCTATATAAACAGGCTCTAATATGGTGGAAAGGGGAAGAATTGCTAGCATGTAACCTATGATCTTGGAGGAAACACACAGTCAACCAGAAGAGAGTGATCAGTGAAGCTGCTGTTATCCAAGTTGTGGATCTTTTAGGCAAGGGTTAGACGAAGAGGACTTGACGAAGCTGTCGCATTCGCATCTACGATTGTAAGCACTGCTGTCGTTATTCTCATTAATATGACACGCTTGGCATGTTTCTTTCTAGTTCGTGTCTAATGTCACATGAACTTATCATTAGTTGATAAATCTGTTTTCAAGCTAATATCAATAGAGTAGGAAGTGGTCGTATCTTGTTTGTCTGCAGAACTCAGCGAGGAGCAAAGGATTGGAGCGCAACTCGGAGCGTGTAGGGACAAACGTCGATAAAGAGGTACTTCTGTCATCCTTCCTTCTCATGTGTTAGTTTAGATAGATTTGAAAGGAAGTCAGTGTCCACGTTAAGCATTTTCTGTCTAGAGTTAGGGTCAAGCTCTTAGAGGCGATCTACCTGTCCGCAGGGAGATTTTCCTACAACAGAAACTGGTGACTCCACTGGGGAGATAGCCTCGAATCGAAACTTCTTGTTTCGATTTTCTCCTCATTGAACTAGTTCTATCCCTTGATTGTTTCAGACCTAGTTTACTCCTTTTTTGATTGGTTTCATGAGCTGATTGGCTCCTTACTTTATCACACTCAGCATAGTTGTTGAGTTTGAATTCCAATTTTTGAAATTTTTTGACATTTTTGGGGTTTTTAGACCCTGGCGCCCCTGTCCTAGTGTTAACAGAGCGCCAACACTCCCCCATACTCTTACACAGAGCGCTATAACGCTCCTTGCCTTTGGCAACAGAGCGCCAACCCTCTTTGGCCCAAAAAACCTTCTAGAATTGCTTTGTCAAGGTTTTGCCTCTGTGTCTCTTCTGCTGAGTGACCTTGTGAGTCAATGCTTCTTCCCTTTCAGCCTTGACATCTGTCCTTTTTAAAGAATAAACATCTTACTGGTTGGAGTTTGTAGCCTTCTTCACTATTTTTATTGAGTTTTTTCTGTTGAGTGAAGTTTGAAACCCATGCATTGTTTTCCTCTCCTCATCAGCTGAGTAAAAACCCTGGTGAAGGTCATCAAAG
>ML781624.1:930129-968331 GCA_009831015.1 Picea engelmannii | reverse complement strand
ATCGTGTATTACTGTATCTCTGTGTTTATGGTTGCATCTCTGATATATTTCTGTTATATTACTGGATATACGCGATATCTCTGTGCATTTATTTATTATATCTCCGCTCTCATTTCGTGCCGAAAATAATCCGGATCAACAACTCACAGAAGGTCGGGTCCTACCGGTTCCTTTTTTCTCCAACGGATCGCTCTGAACAATCCCACTATTGCTCTATCTTACAACAACATTCTTAGTAGAAGAAACATTGATGGATTTCGGCTATACGTATGCTCCTAACCTCATCCATCAGGGGGCATCTGTTATCATTGAAATTTCGTCCGCACATGGCGACAAGAACTCTGCATCGTCAAATAGTAATGAAGTCATTCATGGCACTGAATTTGTTTCACAACATTCCAAAAAGGTCAAAAACTATAAAAAGTAGTAAAAATTGAAGAGCGCTTTACAAAATTTGGGTGCGCATGCACATACGCGGAACAAGAACGTACCATGCGCGCATACGCATACGATGTGCGACTGTTGGCGCAAAAACCCGTGCACCTGCTAAACGACGCATTTATTGAATTGGTCGGCCTCCCAACCACTTATGGATCAGCTCCCAAGCTGATTTGACCCTCAAATCTGATCTAAATCCGAATGGTGGGTTGGTCAAAGACCTAATAAAGCCCTAAAGAGCCTCTTTCCACACTACAAAGGAGCTACACAATAACCCATTGCAATGCTATAAAAAGCCATGAAGAAACCTCATTTTCTCAAGGAATTTCATGTAATGTTATGCTGCCTAATTTGTTTAAGGTCTCAATCCTTGACAAGATCACTTTGGCACCATTTCATTGAGCAATCCACCTCTCCATTGAGTGGATTTGCAAAGGAGTTCTTTCATTACCATTTTTATTTTTCTTGTTGTAAGGAGAGCAAGTTTGTGAGGGTCCAAGAGCCTTCCTTTGGAGGAAGAAGGGACTCATAGTCCCCTTTCTTCATTGTGCTTTGATTTCATCAATAGATCAGCCTAAAAACATTGGTTATATTGGTATTTTTTGTGTCTTGTTATTTCTATACCCATATGCTTATGATTTTAGTTTGTATTAGTTTAATTCTTGCTTATAGTTTTGTTTTTCTTTCTCTAACTCTTTCCTCTACAGCTATCATGCTCAGCAAGACCCAACTGAGCATGTAAGCACCTCTTATTTGCTCACCAAGGTGACAAAAAGGGTGCAAACAATTAGGGTCAACCTGACACTTTCTTATTTTGTAATTTTGTTCTTTAATTATCTTCAGGGCCTACATGTTCTTCCTTCTTCAATTCACTTTGTCATCTTCAAAAATTCATTTCTCCTCAACCATGAGGATCCACATGACATGCAACATACCACCAAAAAAAACATGATGTATACTATCCATCCATGGGTGTTTTATCTACATCTGCATTTTCCTTCAAGTCCAAATACCTTCATCAATCTTGTGGTCCAAAACCCATGACTAGGGTTGACATCAATGACAACAACCAATCTTCCAACAATTTCCCCCTTTGTCATTGATGGCAACACTCATGCTCCCCCTATCATCATGATCCCAATTTTTCTCCCCCTTTGACATCAATGGCAAAGGGTAGGGCTTCTCCCCTTGAGTTTAATGACAAAAGGTAACTTTCTTTTTGGGGTTGCTCCCCCTGAACACGTGGCACTCAATAATACTTCATCCTTATTTTTAGTCTTTGGGACTTTTTCTTCCTTGGAATCCTTTTGTGTGGCTTTTGTATTCTCTCTCTTCTTCATGTCTAGGATGTATATGTTGTTCGGTCTTCTTGTTGAAGTTGAAACCAATCTTCCTAAGTTATTTTCTCTGATTTTACATTTTTGGGAGTCAAACGTAAGAGTGTATCCTTGATCACACATTTTACTAACACTGAGGAGATTATGCTTCATATCTTCAATCAATAGGACTTTTCCTCCTTTTACATTTTCACTTCCAATCTTTACAATTCCTTTTCCAAGTATTTTAGTAGATGAGTCATCTCCAAATGTAACATTTCCACCCTTTTTCTTCAAGCTGACAAATTTGCTTTGATCTCTGGTCATATGAGATGAGCACCCACTATCTATGAACCATTCATCTTCTTCTTTGCATTCTTTAGCGACCAATGTTATTTGACAATTTTCATTTTGTGGAATTTCTTTCCTTTTCCATGTTGTAGTTGGTATACAGACATTTGGCATATGATTATCTTCCTTCATCTCTCTGCAATCTCATGCTTTATGACCAAGATCATTGCACTTGTAACATACAATATTTTGATCCATTAATGGGTCAAATGGATTATAATTTATGTTGATAGGTCTATGAACATTTCCATATCTACTATTTTCATCATTCATGTAGCTTGCATAGTTATTCCTTTCATTGATTCTACAATTGATTGTCTCGTGTCCAAAATTTCCACAAGTATAACAATGTCCAAGAAAGAAATTTTGATACCTGGGAGTTAGTGATGTTATTTGTGGTGTGGTCCATTTGGGTTCACAATATATTCTTTTGTAGTTTCCTTCATAATGATTTCTTTCATACCTGATGGGGGAGGATCTTCTTGACGTCTCATTCCTTCTGAATTCTAGTCTTCTATCTTGTTGTTCAACTTGTTCTGGAGTGTTGGTTTCATCATTTTCATCTTCCTTCTCTTGTTTTGTTCTCTTCAAACTATCATTGTATCCTAGTCCCGTCTTGTCATTTGGAGATCTTTGATTGCTAAGGATCTCATCTAATTTTTCAGTGATTTTTTTGAACTTCTTCAACTTTTTTGTTGTCAATACTAGCTCCCCTTTTGTGTGATCCAATTCTGCTTCCAATTTCTCATAATCTTCTAATTATTCCTTCAAGCTAATAATGGTCTTTTCAAGCTTGTAATTCTCTTCTTCACAACTACTCAATTCACCTTTTAGTATTATGTTTGTGTTTCTAAGCTTGCTATTTTCATTTTCAACATGCTTCAAATTTTCAAGATTCTCATCTTCTTGTTCACTCTCTACATTGTCTTTGTCTCCCCAAAAGGAATCAAGGTTGGTTTCTTCATCTGAATCTATTACACAAATGATTTCTTCTTCTTTAGAATTCTTGTGATCATCATCCTTGGTTTCTTGGGTTATGAAGAGGACTTCTCCTCCATCATTATCTTCTTCATCACTCTCATCTCAGGAGATGTCATCATCCTTGGAGTAGAATATCTTTTTATTCTACCACAGTTAAAGCATTTGAGAGGAGACTTACCTTTGTATCTTCCACTTCCCTTCTGAAACCTTCTTACAAAATTTGCTATATCTTCATCAAGGTCGTTATCCTTGTCTTTTGTCTTCTTTATGGCTTTAAAGGATGCTTCATTGTTTGGATGGTCACTTTATGTACCTGTTCTCATTTCATATGCTATAAGAGACCCATGTAATTCATCCATTGTCATTTTGGTCAAGTCCCTAGTTTCTTCAATGGCGGACACCTTAGCATCATACTTCAAGAGAAGTGATCTCAACACTTTTTGTACAACCAATGATTCATCGAGCTCTTCACCTAATCCTCCGATAGCATTAACAACTTCATCAACTCTAAGAAGATAGGTTGCAATATATTCCTTTTCATTCATCTTCAAATTTCAAATTCTTCTCTATGTCGTTGAAGCTTGACCTGCTTAACTTTTGGATAACCTTTGTAGATACTCTTGAGTTTGTCCCATACCTCTTTAGCAGTGCTACAACCCATGAATTTGCTAGAAATGGTTGGTGCCAATGCTACTAGAATAACATGTCTGGATTTTGAATTACAACTCATAAGCTTCTTCTCATTTGGATCGGTTGGAGCATTATTTGGGATTACATAGCCATTTAAAACTGAGTACCAAATGTCTACTCCCAAAGACGTTAGGTAAGTTTTCACTCTATCACTCTAGTATGCATAATTTCTTCCATCAAATTTTTGAATCCCATTTGAAATGTGCTCATGGTCATCCATCTCTGCTTAGGAGTTTACTCCCAATGGTTAAACTATTCTGAAGGCAACTTGCTCTGATACCAATTGTTGATACTGAGAGGGGGGTGAATCAATATCAAGTACAATTTAAAACCTTTTTCAACTTATACTTAAACCATTCAACTATATCTGATGAGAAATGAACAATAGTATAAGAGTTACACCAATACACCACAATACACCATGCACAATATATGAGAAATAATCAATAGTTATTGTTCAATGGAAGTAATGACTTCCAAAGGTAGTTATAGCTTCCAAATGTAAAGGGGGGCATAAACCTACAAGAGGAATATACAATACTCCAATATCAAGAGAGAATTTAACTCTCCATCCTTTCCCCTTCCTTCCACCCAAAAACAAGTTATAGAGAGAATGGTAGACTTTGTTCAATTCTGGTTTATTCAGGAGACCTAATTTGTACAGAATGCCCTGCGCTCAATATTTAACATCTAATTATGAAACTTGTACAAAAGAAACTATAGTCCGTACTCTTTCCAATGAAATTTGTCCCACTTCATTTGGATTCTATATGAAGAAGTTATGACTTTTTTACATGGAACAACTGTTTATTGACTAGCTTCAGGACTGGTCAAAAACCATATATTTCACATAGTGTATATCCATAATTATAGTGAATCAAGATATGAAAATTTTACCACAGGTACCTTGATATGTCTTCTCAATACCATACAAATTTCACCATCTGAATCGTTGTAGAAAAAAAGTTACAGCGAAAATGGTCAGATGACCTGAAAATAACATACCTTAGAACATATCACTAAAAGACTTCATCCTCCCTTGATATCCGACCTTCTTTATTTCTGATTTCCTCTGAAATTTGACTTTTGTTTCAAATGAATGTATAATTATATTTATTTATACCATTTATGTCACTTCCTTTTAACATTAGGTCTGACCCGACACTTTCTTATTTTGTAATTCTGTTCTTTAATTATCTTCAGGGCCTACATGTTCTTCCTTCTTCAATTCACTTTGTCATCTTAAAAAATTCATTTCTCCTCAACCATGAGGATCTATGTGACATGCCACATACCACTGGAAACAACATGATGTATACTATCCATCCATGGGTGTTTTATCTACATGTGCATTTTCCTTCATGGCCAAATACCTTCATCAATCTTGCGGTCCAAAACCCATGACTAGGGTTGACATCAATGACAACAACCAATATTCCAACAGAGAAGAGGTATTACCCTTGAAACCTTTGGAAGACCCTCAGTAGTGCGAAGTTACTACATGAAGAGAAGATAAGATTAAGAATGGGAAGAGGAATCTAGAAATTTAGATGACAGGAAAGAAGGCAAGAAATCTCAATAAGAAGAAAGCAAATTTAGAAAAACTACAGGAAGTTCTAGAGAAGACTTCGCAGAAAGAAAGCTTGCATAACTTGAACCTCGCCGGAATAGCAGAACCACATGGAATGGAGCTTCTCCTCGACAAAGCTATATGACCGTTGGAGGCGTCCCGACCGTTAGATTAACGCTCCGAAACGGTTAGAAATGCAGTTATTGCCGAAAAGATCGGCATTGGACTGTTGATACCGCGCCATAACAGATGGATTTGTATTGATTAAGTCATTTTGACACATTGAAGGAATATGTTACAATGTTTCTTATTTAATCCGTCGAATGCCGCATCGGAACCACTTTTTGCAAACTGAGATATATGAGCTAATAGAGAATTGATCACATACCACGTTCTGTTGTCTAGACCTCACCATCCGTCTGATTTCCTTGTCTATCTGTTCGCCTACCCGGGTTATTTGACCACGAGTGTGCATGTCAGGCGAACGTAGCGCAATAGATAAGTCTGTGGAGGAGATCTTAATAGACCTTATGGCTGAGAAAGTCATGTCTGCAGGAATTCAGACATCGTGAAATGGAGGATTGCAAGAATCCCCCTCGATTGCATGTTGGTATAGCTGAACCATGATTGAGAAGAGAAGCAAGCATCGTGATGATCTAGAGAACATGAAGCAGATCATGTCGCTCTTGCCTAACTACATCCCACCTTTGGTTGGCACGATTAGTCACGACAATGTCCCGCGTGATTCTAAGTACATGCTCATCACTGTGTACCTCCCAAAGGGGATATGCACAGTCAGACCTTAGTTGGGACTGATCCCAGCTCTCAAGATCAACGATTTTAACCTCAGAGACTTAAATAACTATGTGATGCTCACACCGCATAGGTACCTGACAAAGAAGACTAGGAAGAAGCCCAAGATAGTCCCCCAGCTGTGGATCAAGGAGATTGCGAGATCAACGATCTTAAACATGATGAATATACCCCACTTTGGTAGACATCAGGAGGTTAATGCGTTTGTTAAACTCCTATTGTCATTCTACCATGGAGGTTACCTCTGGTTAGATAGGCACATCACTGTGGATCCAACGTTGATCCACCTGATTATTGGACTAAGCATGCAAGGACTAGACCCTCACCAATTCTACCTAGGGAAGACGTTAGATCGCTCCCTGGCATAGAGAATAAATGAATCTTATGATGATGTAGAGAAGGGAAAGCGAGGCTATAAGGTAGCATCCATCCAGGATGGTGCAATGCGCCTATCCTGTCAGCTGATGGTGGACAAGCTCATAAAAAAGAACCATCCTACGCAAGTCACATGTTTCGTAGTCAACCTCGTAGGGAAGTGTGTCGAAGGAATGCAAATGAATTGGGCAAGCTACATCATCAACGAGTTAGAGAAGGACTGTCGTGAAGTGCAAGACCAAGGCTACTAATTTCACTTTAGTTGGTTGTTGATTCTCATTACATTTGTCGCTTGGGATATTCTGTAGGGAGCCACATTCCTAGAAGTCGAGCCATCAGAACTGTTGGCTGCGAGGTTCACCACCATGTGGTATATGAACGATATGGTGAAGTAGTGGCAATCAAATGCAATGTTCCATGATTACTACCTACAACTCAAGCGCACCATTGAATCATTCCCCCAAATGACCCCAAACACCTTGCACACATACATTCCGCTCGCGAAGTTTCACGCAGACCGACACTTCATCTACATCACTGTGCACATGGATGAAAGTAAGGAGGAGCTGTAGTCTTACTATAAGTTGACTGATGAAGATATGGAGGAGATAATCAAGGATTGACCAGCTGAATTCCTCGTACCGGTCAAAGATGCAGAACTCTCTAACCCCGACATCATCAGAAGTCCTTTGGTCACCCGGATTGAGTATGATGGACAGAGAAACACAAAGAAGAAGAAGAAAAATGAGGAAGTGCAGGACATAGACAGTGAGGAGAAGGACAACGCATCGGAGGAAAGTACTCCTGACTCACCTGCAGGAGGAGGGGGAGATGAAGTAAACCCAGAGGAGGGAGGGGAAGAATACAATCAAGAAAAAGGTGAAGTGACCTCGCCGAAGGATCCCCTCACCACAGTAGAAGCATCGCAGAAGAGGAAGAAGGCTCACACCAACAAGCCTTAGTCGAGGAAAGTGCTCACATTGGATGACATTGATCTCATCATCACAACTATAGAAGACACCTCAGAGGATATCCTGCAGAGACACCAAGCGAAGTAAGAGACACTGTATGACAGAATCGAGAAAGAACTGAAATACATCCAGCACATTATCCAGTTGAGCCGCACAGTGTCTACTGTGCCATATTCAGTAGAGAGTGTAGAATTGGGGGATGAGCCCACCCAATTACACATATTATCATATGCAATAGAGACTCAACTTCGTCAATCCCAAGAAGAAAAGGATTAGGCCACAGAGGCCTTAAAGCAATAAAAGGAGGAAGTCCTAGAGCAACTTTGGGTTGCACAACAAGAGAAAGATGACCTTAGGGTGAATTTTGAAGGGGACAAAGAGAAAATCAGAAAGAGAAAAGACCAACTGCTTACAGAGCAGACTGTGGTCAGAGAGGCAGTTGCTAGAGCACTTCGCTCTGTGTCAGCCTTGGCAGAGGAGGAATTAGAGTCAACTGAGATGCAAGTGGGGAATCTTGCCGAGGCCATTCAACATCTTCAAGCAAGAGTATCAGAGCTAGAAATACAAGCAGTGCCGAGCACTCCGTAAGAAGTGAGATATCATAGGGAAGAAACTACCAGGAGCACAGTAGAAAGAATCGGGGTGTTGGCTTCAGAATGTAAGCAACTAAGTGACTAAAGTGCACAGACCTATGAGCACCTCACAGAAGATCCAGAGTTGAGGAGATTGGAAGCACATCTCCAGGAGGTGAAGCAACATGCATCTACAGTGCAAGCACAGATGAAACTATTGACTATAGTTGAGAATATGAAGAGGTCGCAGGAGCAGCACACAGTCCAACAGTAGGTCAATGCCATCCAGAGCAGAGTTATGGAAGTGACACAAAGACTCCAACAGATGCAGGATGAAACCTACACACTTTTTGAGGAGATCAAGGGACAAGTCTCACAGTTGGAATAGATGGTTGCAATAGTGCAACAACGCCTGGAAGGGCATGTCACCTAGCAAGTAATTCAGGAGTTTGTCGAGCAGGAGACTCTGGTGAAGTAGCAAGTCGAGGCATCTTGAGTCCTTTGAAGCAATATTACCCATATTAGAGTGACTCGAGACGAGTCACAGTTGAGTTTTGGGGGCCTGTTGGTCCTCGACCAAGTTTTGAGGAAATGTTGGTCGTGTTTGATCATTTTTGGGACTTCGACAGGATAGTCGAGGACGGAGCATCCAGGTGAAGCGGAGATCTTGGGATATTGCCCATTTTGCGGGATTTTAGGGATTTTAGGGAGTATGTAACATGTATGGGATGTCGGCCCATGGGTTTACCCATGTCTAGGCCCTTTTTATAATGTATAAATAAGTAGCTAGGCGATGTAAGTAGAGGTTATTTTTTGAGGTCATGGGCTTAGTGCACAACTAGAGTATGTTGAGACTTGCAGAGCTAAGTGCAAGTGATTGTAAGAGGCTTTGTGGACAGACTGTGTAAGGCTTTTTGATGTGACCTGATTTTGAGGAAGGTGGATCTAGTGCGCTGTGCATAGATCACTTGTTCAGTGCAGAGTGAGCTTTTTGGCTCCGTGCCTGTAATAAGATTGAAGGAGACTAATAAAGAAGAAGAGTTGGTGGATGTAGCCCCACACTGGGGTGAACCATGTATATCCTATGTCGATGTGCTTTGTGCAATGTTGTTCATGATGTTTATGTATCTATTTGCTCAGTGCATTGTTCTTGATGTGTGATAGATAGATCCATGAATTCTTAGTGCTTTATGATGTGAATGAATGTTATACCTAAGCTTATGCTATGTGCTAAGAGGTTGTAAGGGTTAGATCTTGTTTTGATCTATAATAAGGGTTAATCTGTGATGTGAATAAGAATCATAACTTAATGCATATTGTTGGATAAGTGCTCTGTTAAGTGTTGTAATCACATATCTGTGTCCCAGCTAGGTTGTAGACACCCGAGTCCTACAACCCCGCCTGCCTCTACCTCGGGTGAGACTTCATCTACTTCACAGGTGTTGCTGAAAGGGACGATAGTTAGGGTTTTGTTGGTGCTCTGTTGAAGCATTGAACCTTGGTTCTTCCCCTATGCCAACATCAGTACCAAAGTGTGCAGCCAATCAACACCCAAGATAGTATCACAACCACCCATGGTAATGGAAAACATGTGAATTTTCAAGTTATAATCTCCCAAATGGTGTTTGACATTCTCACAGTAGCCCTGACATTTCATTGTGCCACCATTAACTATCAGAATTTGAAAATTTGAAACTGTTTGATTAAAACAGTTGACATCCTCAACAACCTTGCAATGAATAAAATTATGGGTGCTACTACTATCAGTCAACACTACTACTGACCATTCTTTGAGGTATCCTTTTATATTTAATGTCCGCGGAGAAGAAATACCAACAAAGGCATGGAGAGAGATGACAGGTTCTTCCGGTTCCTCAGGAGGTGAAACGACTTCTAAGAGGGGTGGAGTGGGATCAATATCCTCTTGCTTGGGGGCCTCATCTGACATCCAATCCTCTAACCCATCAATCTAGAAGAACTTTTGTTCACAACATTTATGTCATGGCACATATTTTTCACCACAGTAATAACAAAGCCCTCTTTTCCTATGTTCTGCCATTTCTGTTGGAGACATCTTTTGAACCTTCAAGGTTTGAGTGGGAGCAGTGGTATTCCCTTGATGAGGATAGTTGGGGATTGAATAATGAAGGGGTTGTGCTTGAAGAATGGTCTCATCTTCCAATTCTAATTTTCACACTTGCAACCAAGTGATAGGATGTTCCATGCAAACATGAGCACAAATTTCCTCCTTTAAGCCACTTATGAAACATTCAAGATATAATTCATCAGATAAGCCCTCAGTTTGGATAGCCAACTATTCAAATGTTGTGATGAAATCAATGACTGAACCTGTTTGTTTTAGATTGGTGAGGTGCCCCAAATAATGAGATTCCCTATCAAAATGTGCACAAACAACTTTGGTGAACATGTTTCAATTGGGATGTCCTGGATATAATTTATTATGCCACTACCACCATTGCCAACGTTCTTGATCTAAGTATAGAACACCTACATGGAGTTTGGTCTCATCATCATGAATATCATGGAGGGAGAAGTAGTGTTCCATTTGGGAGACCCACCCAGTTAGGTCAGATCCATCAAATTTATTCATCTCCACTTTTGGCATCTTATTCCAAGAGGATGAAGAACCTCAAGGGGAGTGGAAATTATGAGTATTCTCATAATGACAAGAATGAGGGGCTTCATAGTGGTACTCATGGTGCTTACCCTTGTCAATCAATCCAAGGTGTTGGTAAATGGCTTACAGGTTGTTCTCCATGTTTTGAAAGCACGGGGTTTGTTTGATCTCAAAGACATTGTAAGATAGTTGGGTTACCTTAGTGTCCCACTCATCCCCATTCTAAGAGCAAGTGGTAGGGGCCATTGTGGAGGCTTAGGGAGAGTTCTACCACAGTGATCAACATAAGATAAGAATTTTGATGGGCTAGGTGCCAAATAAGGGTATCGTGAAGGAGATTGAGTCCACAAAAATGCTTAAAAATGATAGGTATCAATGTGATCAGGGAAAAAAGAGGAAGCCAATGGGATAGGTCGCAAACAAGAAGGTGTTGGGGTAAATATTGTCATTTAATAAATGCCCAATCATTTAATTGTCAACCTGAGGAGTTCGTAAACTTATGAAGCACATGCACAATATATGTAGGATTGAAGCTAATTTAACCTAATCTAATGTTGAAGCTACAACTGGAATTGAATTGTTAATCTAATGTGAGAAACTGAAACACATGACTTGGAGTTGAATTTTTGAAACACACGAATGAATTGAAATTGCATAAATGAAATTAACTTGGAAATGGAAAATTTCATCAAAGTAAAACAACATGTGAAGAGCAACAAGACAACACGTGTGAGCTCACACTAACAATGAAACAATCTCAATTACATCACAATGATCAAATGAAAAAATAATGAAATTATGAAACTAATCAAAGAAATGGCTATGAACCAAATGAATAACTCCTATCATTGATTTCTAATCATTTTCCAATCTAAATCTAATCTCCTTCTAATCCCATAATGACTAATTACTTTCTCATCCTAATGACTACTCCCTCGTGAAGAGAGAGAACTCTCTTTTATACATGAGAGCTTTGAAAAGAAGATAAGCATATCATAATTACAAATCCACTTTTCTCTCAACCAATTTCCCATTATTACAAAATATGATCACTTCAAATCCTCACACATATCTCTCATAAATCTTGGATAAGATATGTTATCCATTCCCCATGATCTTCTCCTTAAAATAAACTTGAATAATTATCTCCTCAAATCTTGAAATGGTGGAGGAAATATTTGAGAATTCTTTTTGAATTAATCCTTCACATATTCCTACACATTACAAAGCTCACACATTTTTGAGATATATATGAAAACATGTTGATTTTCTAATATTTAATCATAAATTCTCTTTTAATACTAAAATGAATAAAGTGGAAAATAATAAGGTGAAACCCAAATGTATTTATGAAAACGATATAATGAAAGGTAAATGGAATAATGGAATATGGATGAATGAGAGGAATAGTGAAAGGAAAATAGGATGAAAATGCGACATTTCTGAGACCCAACATTTCCCCCCAATTGAACTTGTTGCATGTCCTCATGCAACTGTGCATAATTTTTTTTTTCTTTTCAATCTTTGCTTTGCATGATTATATTTATTAACAATAAAGAGGATGAACCCCCCCCCAACTGATCTTGTTGCATGTTCTCATGCAACCTTGCATGGTTATTCTTTAGGACTTTTGGCTTCTTAATGAAATAATTCCATGATGTGAAATACATGAGTAACACTGTGTTTCTGATGGTTGGTTCTTGTGTGACAACCATGGATATAACAAATTTTGGTTCTTGTGTTAACAACAATTATTTCCTTTACTTGTTTTATTGGTACAATAATATTTTAAGCACACATGCATTGGAAATGATAAGCCATCAACGTGCATAATAAAGCCTTTTCTTCATGTTATGAATCATGGAAAGATAGATCAATAACTGGAATAAAAGTGAAACAAAGTGTAGTTCAGAAGAAACATGTTGGTCAATCGTATATGAGGTGATGAATGTGTAAATGGAATCAAATGGTAATGGATATCCCCCCCAACTGAAGGTGTGTTATGTGTACGAAGAGGAGAAAGGCAATGGAACATGGTGAGGGAATTTTCCAAATTCATTCATTCTAGCATGTAAGGAATTGCATGATTAAAGAGTAGAAAATAACATACCTCTACTTACCCAAAAAGTAGATGAACTATGCAATAGGTATGTAGTTATTGTTGGATCAGAAAAATGTGACTATTGATGTCATTGGGACTGGATCATGGAATGTGAAGTGAAAGAATCTAAACTGCTGATTGGTTGTATGAATCAAAAGATGAAGTCTGAAAGTGGAACTATGGTATTCTAACATGGTTGGAAAAATACTATTGCAATTGATGATGGAGTTATGAAAAAGTGTATAGTGTTCACCCGCTACTAAACCCGTTGGTGCAATTCTAGTCATGCGAATGAATGTGTCGATGTCGAGCATGAAAAGAAGTCATTGGATTACCATCCATTGGTGAATGTAGTTAAACAATGTGAGGAAAAATCACCATTGATGTCAATGAGTGCCAAAATACCTAAGTACATCTTGCGAAGTGCGAATAGATGTGCTAATTTAGAGCCACTTGTAAGACCTAATGATCAAGGGACATTGATGTATTCCCATGATTGTCATCGAGATAAATTTCCATTAAGGCATGTAAACCTCAAGGTACTCATAAGGAATCTACTCTCTATCCCAGATAAGGTGTTGAGGTCGATGGGGCAAGACTTGTTGAAAGGTGGGCCTTAAGGAATCCTACACAAGTCAACGTGAGTTCATACAAAATGATTGGTAGGACTATATATGAAAAGATCCTAGTAGCAACAGGTTTGTATGGCAAGGAAAAAAAGGCAATGTAGTCATGGAAAGGAACTGAATGGTTTTATTCATAAGGAAAAATGAACTGCAAAATAAGAAAGAGATGTATGTGACTCAGAAAGATAGGTGTGTGTGAAGTCATGACGGATAAGGCAATGAAAGGTGGACTTCAATACATGGATGGTGAATAATCTTGGAAGGAGAAAGGTAAATGATCATGTCATGGTGTAATTGGTTTTCTAAAAGACGGTGGTGTAGTGACAAACGTCATGACATGTGCGATGAAAAATTTATCTCCTTCAAGATTTTAATAAAGCATGCTTTTCTAAAAAAAATTGCAATTCTCAAAAATCACTTCGACAATTGATCGTCTTTGAGCCTGTAAAAGGTTAATATCAATCTTGCATGAAAAGTGTGAGAACTTTGAAAAACTTAAAGTGCAGGATTTAGAACTAATGCTAGCAACCAAATAAAATGGAATGTGTCTTTACCTGTTTCCTTTGCGTGCTAGCTTCTTCGTTGCTTTCTATTTTGAAGTGACTCAAGAAAACCGATATTGTGAATGTAAAACATTGTTTTGATATCGTTTTCAAGGATTATTGAAATGTCCATTTGCAAGATTTTTATGTTATTCATTTTTGTTTGTTTTTGTTTTTAAGTTTTAATTATTTTCTTTTTTTATATATGCATGTTTTTTTATTGTCTTTTATTTTTACCATGACACAAAACAAATGGAATAAAATCTTCAATTTTTATGTTATTCATTTTTGTTTTTTTATGTTTTTAAGTTTTAATTATTTGTTTTTTATATATGTATATTTTTTTTATGGTTTTTTCCTTTTACCATGACACAAAACAAATGGAAAAAAAATTTCAACCAAAAAGTGCACAATCCACCCATTAGATGATAAACACAAGGAAGTGTTGGAAGGAACGTCTTGAATTGAAGCAATAAAACTCAACTCTTTGATGCTCATTCCCTGGAGGGAAGTGACCAGTTTGCTGAAAAAAACTCACCGACTTTCTTATCCAATGGAGGAGGGTGAAAGACACATCCTTCCCATACTACACATATACTAGATCAAGTTGATTGTTTTCATACTAAAGCAGACCACTATATGAACATTTCATTGAAATCAAATGGAATTAAATCATTACGCATAATTTCTCAATGAAACTAATATGAATTAAAAATTAAAAGAAATCAGTACGAATGTGAAATCCACCCATTGGATAACCAATGCATATTTGGCTCCACTACATTCTATGGCAGACACTATAATGTCTATGTATGTAGGCCGATTCTTGATGCTTTTGATTAGCTGCAACTTCAGGCTCTGCAAAATATCATCAATTATGGAATATAGAGCAAATAAATAAGGAGACTGAAAACAAGGAGACTGGAACGCATATAAAGTAGACAAATGGTAGCTTGGATACAAAGAAAATACTGTCCCCTCAGTCCATATAGATCTCCATCTCTAAGCATTCACGAAATTCATGTACACTGATGTATTGTTTCTTTGCTGCCATGGGTAATATGAAATATTTAGCATGAGAATGAATGGTAGTGTGAAGTTTTTCTCCGAATAGATACTCTATATCTTGTTGTGCCTCAACATCTTACTACAACCAAGTTCGAGTGTGTATGCTTTCATGATAATCAAACCTGCATGAATTTTAGTGTATTATTCAGCTGTGAAAAGAACATGTTATTTTCTGGCTGGGCCTTAAGGCTACTAGCCCTCCTAGCTCTCTCTTTCCCCCAATGATTTTTGACCAGGACTGTTACACATTATTTTGGTCACCCTGGTGATGTTTCTACAAGCATGTGTTCAGGCTCCCAAAAGGATCTTTCTCATGAGAAAAGTGATTGATTTCCTCCTCTACAAAAATTGTTTTTAGAAGGATGTCGCAGGCTAGACATAATATACAGTGCGTAAATGGCTGATTTCCATAGGTTGTCCTAAAATTAGCTTGCAGAGTTCCCGCAGGCTATTCTATAGACAGGGTGCGACAGCGTTTGAAGACTAAGGAAAGGATGAAGTTCACAAAGGTTCTAGAAGGGAATCTTCTAGAATATGAGGTGGCATCCATATGGTTGGGATCCTACTAGCTTCTTTGATTTGGGGGGATCATCCTAATCTATTTAACCATCTCTTCTTCTCTTATACAATGATGGATTTATCATGGAAAAGGTTAAGAAAGTAAGCAAGAGAAAGAAATATCAAGTAAGGAATTTATGAAGGAATAGACTGAGAATTATGTGAGGGACTCTATTTCAATTGATGTTTGAGGTCTCCATTTGGCCATCAAGCTATTGTGGACCATCTTCATACAAGTTTTGAGCAAGTGTGCATGTTGCAGCAAAGGGCCACCGAAAGGGAACCTTGCGACATTAAGGCTGTTTGGTTGTATCTTCCACTTTTACTTAATATAATACAGTGGCATGTTTCTTTCCCATAAAATCATTCTCATTTTCTTACATGACTCCTTGATCACATGTGTAAGTTTTCATTGAATATATTATTATTTCTTTCACTTTGGTTGGTTTGTGTTTCATTGCATATCCAATATCACAAGAGCACCGAAGCGGAGAAGGAACAACAAAGATATAATGAAGCGATATTCAAAGGTATGCCATTCATCTCTTGTTTGATAGTAAACTCAATGATTAAAACTTATGGAAAGCATCATGTTCTATCTTGTTTTGTTCTAGATCCAGGTGGATCTAGGAAGATTAGTTTATGTCCACATTCACCGATTTATCCAATAGAAAAATTGACGACTCCACTGGGGACATGACTTGTTTTGGTTTTTTGTTGTCCATTTTCCTTTAGCCTACCTCTTTTCATTTTAAACCAATCTATGAGTCTGTGGGGGATCCATCTAGACTCTCTAGATCTGAAAGTTCTTTTAGACTCTTTGCCCTTTTTCCAATTTTTCTTTGTTTGTAGGCATTTCCACACTATATCGCATATTTTTCTTGTGGAAACCTTAGATACCCGCACCCTAACTGTTTAGACCAATGCGAAATTTCCGCAACCTACCCCATAGTTAGCCTACAGAAACCTTTAATCGCCAAACTGTACCCTACTACTGGGTTGCAACATCTCCTGTAGAATTTTTGGATTAAGTCTTTTTGTCTTTTGAGACCCATTTTTTCTTTGATCACCTGGGAAGAACTTTTGGTACCAGTATTTGACTATTTTCTGAGTGTAAGACTTGTTTTTGAGTGGTTTTTAGGGATTGAAAGCCCTTCTTCATCATTTTACAAGTTTTACTTTCTTTCTTTGCATTAGATTGGGGGCATCTTTGCATTTGAAGTAGCAAAATTGCATGATTTTTGGCATTTTTTGGTCTTGAATTCTGAAAATTTATCCCCATCATGGCTGAGGGGGCCAAGAATCGTGTATTGGTGTACAATCTCTTTTTCTCATTTCTTGAGAATCTTGATATTGATGAGTTTAATAAAATTTTGGGACATTGTGCATATGGGAATGATACACGTTTTCTCCTTCTCGTAATATAGCTTTCATCGAAGTGAAATATTTGCATTGTTTAGAGTCGGTCAAAACATCATTTAGTCCACGTCGTTTTCCTCTTGAGAAACAACAACCTTAAAAATAAAAAACTTATAAAAATTGATTAGACATTTTTAATATTTTCTGGTAGCAAACCTACATTAGATTAGTTGTAGGGATTTGGAATAGGCATGAAAGATAACTTTCCAAAGCTACAAACAAACATAGTATCTTGTGACAGGGAGAGTTCAAATCCACTTACTACATTTTGTCCTGGGAAGCCGTTATCACACAAGGGTCAAACCTAAGGTCGCATTAAGGCTGGCAGAGTTACTCACCTTGCTTTGTTGGTCTCAGTGTAGAGATTGCATGTATTACTGGGGTCACTTGAAGGTATACCCATGATTATGAGTGGAAGCCTTTCAAGCTGATTTCAGGCTAGATACTTGACGCAACCCTTCTAACCCGTAGGTCAGAATTCCACGTACATAGAATCGTTCTTCTTCCACTGGCCCGAAGAGCTCTTGGCAATTGGCTCTTCTATTTCCCTTTCGGGAAAATCTACGCCCACAACAAAACCTCGTGGAATTCCCCCTTCACGTTTCGGGAGTTCATACTTCGCGATTTCGTGAATCCTGTAATCATGTGTCTTATCCCTCAAACCCCTCAAACCTGAATTACCAAACTCGGATATTTGGTCACCAAAATAAATCAATGGCTGTGATTCCTCGCTTGATCCAACGGTCAACGTGACTTTCGTGTATCGGGAGCTCGAGACTCTCGATACCAAAATATCTTGTCAACGCAAACCCCAAATTCATGAATCCCAATATCAATTTCGGCTATTCAGCTTTCATGAGTTCGCGAGTTGCGATGTCATGCAACTTTGCTCCACGACCTCTGAAATCTCGACTCTCTATTTCCATGACGTTATCAGTGTCACACAGTAGGAGTGTCAGAGTCCATTGGTCGACTTCTCCGTAGGGTTGCCCAGGTAGTTGTGTGTTACCGTGAACGTCATCCATGACGTCACTTTGTAGAAGCCATGAGCTTCATATTTTGACATTTTGGTCTTCGGACATAACTTTTTGTAAAAACCTCTTTTGATCGTTATATATACATACGGCTTCTACCGGTTTATCTTGTGTTGTGTGAATTGATGTGATTGATTTATAAATGATCCAAATGTCTATCTAATACATAGTTAGCCAATGCATCAGTTAATGTATTTAGACATCTAGGAATATGTTGATATTCAATATAATCAAAATAACGTTCCAAGAGGCGAATTTGCAAATACACTCGTAAAAAAGTAGGACTTCGAATAGTATAGACATTACTTAACTGTAGTACTACAAGCTGTGAATCGAGTCGCACAACCAAATGACGGATTCCAAGTGAGATAGCATCAACCAATAATTCGATAATGGCGCTATACTCTGCAATATTGTTGGTTGCACGACTGAGACACACACCTCGTAAGGAGACAAGTTTGTTTGTAGGGGCGTAAATTGCCCATGCAGCGGAAGCAAGGTTCTGAGTACTACGGCTAGCACCATCAGCGAAGCCAATGTAGGGTAGCGAAGACTCCAACATCTGGAAATAAAACAAAACGTCACATAAGGGCAGAGACCAAATAACGACAAAAACAAGCTATAGTAACACACAAGAAGTATGATACAATAAAAATACAAGTACTCATGCATAGATGATTTTATGCATAGTACTTCTTCAAGTATAACCCATTCCTGGGTTCACTCAAAGGGATACCATCGTAATCTACTAACTCATAAGCCCCTTTTTCCAAAACTCGTCGAACAATATAAGGACCTCGCCACATAGCTTCAAATTTTCCAGCTCCTAGCATATCTTGATCTTGTTCATAGAGGAGAACGAGATCTCCTTCGGAGAAAACGCAAGGCTTGACATGTTTGTCATATTGGGCCTTGACACATTTTTTCTGAGCTTCTATGACTAGGGTGGAATCGCGTCGAGTTTCATCTAATCGCATAAGATACAATAGACGTTCTTCCTTAGTAGAAGTGCTTGGTAGGAGTTCAACAACTAGTTTTAAAGAGGGTATCTCGCATTCAATTAGAAGAATGGCTTCCAAACCATAGACTAACTGAAAAGGTGTAAACCCAGTAGCGGACTTGACGGATGTCCGGTAAGCCCACAATGCTGAAAACAACATTGTGTGCCAACTTGTTTTGTGAATCCCTATCATTCGTCGGAGCATAGTTATGAGAACTTTGTTAATTTCTTCGACTTGGCCATTGGCTTGTGGGTAATAGGGTGTTGAGTTTTCATGGTGAAGACCCAACTTTTCAGTAAGTTCAGACACCATGAAGTTTCTAAAGTGGCTACCATGATCAGTGACGATAGACTGGGGAACACCAAAACGAGCTATGATGTGATTAAAAATGAATAATGCTGCGGTCCTTCCAGTGTTGTCAAATGTCGGCATTGCCTCGGCCCATTTCGTAAAGTAATCGATGGCTACAATAATGTAACCATGCCCCCCGACCGAGTGAGGGTGACATGACATGAAATCGATGCCCCATTTCGCAAAGGGACCAACGGAGACCACAGGGTGAAGAGGAGCGGGATGTGACCGTATCTTTTTATTATAGGTCTGGCAAGCATGGCATTTGTGAACGACGATGATGTAGTCATTAAATAAAGAAGGCCAAAAATACCCTACTTGTAAGATCTTCTGGGCAGTAGCATACCCAGACATATGACCACCATAGGCTCCAAAGTGGCAGTCATTCAGAGCTCTCTCAGCCTCGTCGAATGTGAGGCAATGTCGAAAAATAGAGTCAATCCCCCGATGATAAAGAGTATCCCCGAGGATAATATATTGACGGGCTTGGTAGCGTATTCGACATCGGTCAATACTGGACAAAGTTGGATGGAAAGTCTGGGTTTGGAGATATATAATTATATCACCATACCAAAGATCATCGGTGCTGATGAGGAAAAGGGATTCATCGGGTAATGAATCAGCTGCTACATTTTCGTTTCAGAATAGGGAAAGTCGCATATCAACTCAGCAAACACTAAGGAATTCTTGGACTTGGCACATTCGAATTCCAAGTCAAACTCCTGGAGTATCACAATCCATTTGGAGTATTTTCCCCTAGTAATTGACGTGTAAGAATGTGTTGCATAGGGTTGCAGTTAGAAATCACTGTAGTTTTGTGCAAGAGGATATAGTGCTGGAAGCATTGGACGGATTGAACAATAACCAAGGCCAGTTTTTCGACATGTAAATACTTGATTTTGTTAGGCGTTAGACTTCAACTCAAGTAGTATATAACATGTTCATCGTTAGCATCATCCTCTTGGATGAGAACCATACCAATGGTGTAATCTGAGGCAGGAAGGGAAAGGAAATAATCACGACTATAATCGGGGGGAAAGAGAAGTGGAGCATGCATTAGGGACAATTTCAAAGTGTCGAAAGCATTGTTGGCAATGGTATCCCATACGAACTCAGATCCCTTTTTGAGGAGCCGCGTAAATCCACTAGTTATCTTGACATAGTTTGGGATAAAACGACGAAGAAAATTTTCTTTCCCCTGCAAACTTTGTAACTGGAAAAGTGTAGAAGGAGGAGGGAGATTAAGGATTGCCTCAACCTTTAAAATATCCACCCTAATCCCTTGACGCGAAATGATAAAACCTAGAAGTCGGCTGGATTCCACGCAGAAAATGCACTTATGAGGATTCAAACGTATATGGTAGAACTGACAGTGGACGAAAATGGATCGGAGGTGGGTTGGGTGATCGACTCAGCGCATTGAGTGAGCGGGTAAATTGTCCAGATATGGTTGAACGATGTGCTTGATATCATGGAAATCATAAGACATAGTGCGTTGAAAAGTTGTGCCAACATTCTTGAGACCAAAAGGAAGTTTCCGATAGGTAAAAGTATCCCAAGGACAAATAAAAGCAGTCTTATGTTGATCCTTGGGAACAATGTTGATTTGAATATACCGGGAGAAACCATCCATGAGAGAGAAGATTTCACTTTCGACGTAATCATTGAAAATCTGATCGACAAAGGGGGTAGGAAAGTTGTCTTTGGGACAAGCTTTGTTGATATCCCTATAATCAACGCATACACAAATGGTGCCTTGTTTCTTGTCGATCAGGACAAGATTGGAAACCCAGTCAGTGAGAGCCACCGGATAAATAAAGCCGACTTTAAGAAGTTTCTCGACTTCGAGCTTGATAGCATCCGCTTTACATGGGTGAACTGGACGAAGGCATTGCCGGACAGGTTTAGCGTCGGGGTATGTCTTGATCTCATGTATCACAATCTCGGGGTCAATACCCGACATTTCTTCGTAGCTCCAGGAGAAGATGTCACAAAACTCTTTGAAAAGGGATGTGTAGGTGACTATTTTGTCAGGGGAACACGAAGCTCCAATATGGACATTTTTGACAATCCCAGGTTTGATGGATATGTTAAGGGGAATAGTGGGCGAGATATTGCTTAAGTTCCCTTCGGAGAACACATCGTGTGTGGACCCGGGAATGGTTGAGATGACAACAACGGTCGACGGGGTCAATATCCGTTGGTAGTTCTCAATGGTATGTTGCTCTAGAAAGAGGATGGAACGATGATGTCCATCATCCCAAGGGGTGTCCTCCATGATAGACATGATCATTTCGTTAGTGGGGAAAATGACATGGAAAGGATCTGGAGACAACTCACCAAGAGAGAGGGTAGAAGGGGTTGCTTGTTGAATGACCTGATAGGCGGATTCAACTGGACTTAATGGCATTTCGTCGCCATAACGAAGATAATCTCCAGGGTCAGGTACTATCTAGGGGTCGTGAAATGCAGGAAGTTTGTGAATTGAGGTGGAGATCATGTTGATTGAAGCAACAGATGAGCATGGAACATCAGGCGGTGGAATGGGGAAAGTACCCATTAACAAAGAGTCTTTGATAAGGCCTACACCGACGTTCTCATAACCCAGTGGGGTTTTAGCGATGAACGTTACATTGCCATTACGGGTATCGGAGTTAAAGAAGGCTAATTGGTCGACGATGATGACCTTTCCTTGATGTGGGAAATGTACCACACGAAAAAGGGTCGACACAACTGCGCGCATGGAATCGATCTAGCTGCGGCCAAGCAGAAGATTGTAATCAAGAGGAGCGTCAAATACTTCCACTTCAACTTGGACCGTTTTGCCTTCTAACGTGATGGGCAACAAAGGAAGGACACCATAGGGCTTAAAACTAGAGCCATTGAAGGCTTTGAGAGTGTTCTGGGATTCGTTCAAAGGGGGAGAGCCAATGGATTTCCAGCAAGTAAGAGACATGACACACGTCGAGTCACCCTCATCAATAATGGTTCGGAAAATGTTTTTGTTAGAGACAATCACTTGGATCTGGAATGCGATTCGAGGGGGTAACCTTGGAATGTGATCTTCCAATTCAAAGATTATTAAATTCGTATCCGTCGGGGTGATTCCACCGATAGATTTTAACAATGCCTTCCGTTGTGTGGGACAACTTTGAAGGACTTCGAGGGATGACATCGCAGAAGGTGCTTGGGCCAGATCTTCAACAATACTATAGTTCTGGGCAGCACGAGCATGAGGATTGAAAGTCGATTTCCGAACGACACCCTTTGGGGGGGGGGTCGAAGAACTGTGTCAAGGCTCGGTCGTTTGAGATGAAGAGGACTGTTGGTAGGTGGAGTCACGGGAGAGGGTTGTACCAATGAAGGAGGTAGGTCATCAACCTTCTCTTTAGAGGGAGAATAATCTTTGGCTCGAGTGGTGAGGGAAATGTCGTTTTGCTTTGAATCACCAGTACACATCAATACATAAGATGTAGTAGAAGATGAAGGTTGGTCATGAATGACCAACTGAGCCTGTTGTTGAGACGGGAAGGGTTGGGACAAAACGGCTGGAGCAGGTGGTTTTGGAGATCCTTGAAGGAACTTAGTGACCTCAGCGCTTCGTGGACAATCCTTTTTGTAGTGATCATCACCACAGATAAGACAAAGGTAGTGTGGTTTGTGCTTATCCCGATCGTCAATAGGTGTAGTTTTGGTTCACTCTACTTGAGAAGTATTTTTGTCCTCCTTATTCTTACCCCTTCCCTTTTTGGATTTGTTTTTACCGGATGGGGTAGATTGAACGACATTTACCTTAGAAGTCTTGCCGGTGGGAGGGGTAGGAGACAGAGCATTTTGAACATTAGAAGAAGCAGGTTTGGGGTTGGTGCTTGAGGCGGAATGTGGTTGGGCCTAGAAAGTGCCAATCACACCATCGGCTGCATGCGAAGTAGCTGGAGTAGTTGAAGTGGCGGAAGTGGAAGGACGAGGTAAGTCAGGTAGTAAATCGTAGAGGGTACCTGTTTGTGAGTAAACGAGGTCAAGATATTGAGCACGACTTACGACCTGTTCTTTCGTGACTACTCCACCCATAGAGATGTCATGACTAATGTCATTCACAAATGATTTTGTGAACCATTCTGCCAGCTACTGATCAGGGAGTTCGAGTTTAATGAGACGACGTCTCCGTCGCCACTCATGAATGTGATCGGATATATGAGTGGATTTGTTTTGCTTAAAAGAACTCAAAATATTGGTCCCCGTTTCATAATGAATTGGTAACTGGTAGTATGTGAGGAAAGCCATAGCTAGGGTGTTGAAGTCAGAGAAGAAACCTTGTGGCAATTCTATATACCACTTCGCAGCAAAACCTTTGAGGGTTCGTTGAAAAAGACATAAATGAATAGAGTCATCCATCAATGAGTTGGATGAACACCATAGGTGAAAAGTCATAACGTGATTATTCGGGTCCTCTCCCACTTTTCCGTTGAATTTAGGAATATCCGATGGTATCTTGGTTGGTATAATGGGCCATTGGGGAGAGTGACGAATTGGATCATTTAAAATCCTTGACAAATCTGGAAGATCCAAAGTGGCCAAAAAGGGTAACTGTCGATTCACTTGTGGGTACTGGTGGCTTTGGGGAGGAAGCCCCCTCGAGAAACCAGTAGGACCATAAGAAGTCTGCATATAATATGAAGACCTAGGCAGATTTGGTGGTGGTTGAAGAGGATAGTATCTCATGGGGTTGTACCCTAGAACAGGGATGTGATTTTGAGCAGTCGAGCCCCAAATAGGATTGAATGAACCTGGATATGGTTGGCCCGTACTAGGGGGTATTACGGACGCAGCTGGAAACTGCTACCCCCCAGTCGATTGAGGAGGATGTTGTATCAACTGATTCCAATACTGGGCCAAGGATGAAGGTATGTTTTGTCCATAAGTTGGGGTCGGTCCTCCAATCGAAGGTGGTGTCCCAATTGGGGGCAGTGTTCCAATTGGGGGTTGTGTTCCAATTGGAATTTGCGTGCTAATAGGAATTTTCCCGCTGAGAGGGGGTTGAGTCATACCACCTTGGTGAAATTGTCCACCAACGGGAATATGGTAATTTGGTGTGAATGATGGAATAGTGTCACTAGGATTAAGAATGCCAGTAGAAGACGAGGAAGGTCCTCCAAAAGGAAATTGAGGGAGTGTCGGAATAAAACTGGGAAGAGAGTGCCCAGAAGAAGAAGGACCACCAGGAGAGTCAGATGGGGTTTGCGTAGGAGTTGGAATGGAAGCATTCAATGCACGGTATCCAGGTGGTAGTGTCAGGGTGACGCTGGGCGTTCGCGGTGTGTTGATGGGAGCGAGACTAACTACGGTAAACCTGGTGTGAACACTCATATTATCTGTATGATGGGCCATTTCGATAGGGACGGTAAAGTGATAGGCGGTAGTAAATGGTACTGTCTTTGGACTAGAGATTTTGGAAATCACAAGTGAGCCTGGACCAAAAAGGTCCCATCAAAAAACACCCGTAGACCAAAAAAGATCTTGTCCTTCGATGCCTGGAAAGGGTCCAACCGGTGATCCAGAAGACGTAACAACTAAGTCTCCGGAAGAATTCAGTTGCATAAATGGTCGCTCAGAATCAGGGTGAAGTCGAAAGTCCTCTCAAGTATTGGTGATTCGAAAATGTTCGAGAGAGTCAATTCATTCCACTTGTGGTGTGGCGACGTCTGGGACTTCACTCCACTAAGGAGAGCCCTCAGGTGAACTTGTAGGCAAGGGTTGAGAACCTTCCAGATGATCTGGAGATAAACCCTGCATTCTACATGAACGACGTGGAGGAGCTATTGTAACCGAGTGACAAACTTCATGAAGAAAATCTTATGGTCAACTTTGATAAACAAACAACACACGCTAGTAAACAAAATCTAGGAAGCAACACCAAGCAAACAAGACCTTCTAATTCCGAAGTCACTAGTTGGTGATGAAATGCAATGTCACAACAACGAGACGAGAAGGGGCTGGGCTAGGGTGGAAAATTTACGCTGACGACCTGCTTAATGGACTTACACCCTGGTGCAAGCTCCCACACATAATCGTGGGTATACCCTCCAAGGAGCCCGAGTGAGTTTGGTCAACGTCGATTATAGGTACCATGAAGACTTTCCCCTTCACAGTCACCTTGTGTAAGACCCTAGAAAGATAGGCTGCTAAGGTTACCACTGACAACAATAAATCCTGGGGGGACAATCGACAGTCCAATCCACACGCAAGGGCAGGGTATCTAGCCCGAAATCAACTCAAAAGGCTTCCACTCATCATTGTGGGTATACCTCTGAGTGACCCCCGTAATGCGTGCAATCTCTACATCGATATCAACAAAGCAGGGTGAGTAACTCTGTCAATATCAATGCGACCTTGTGTTTGACCCTTGTGTGAGAAGGGCTTCCCAGGACAAGATGTTGTAAATGGAATTTGACACTCCTTATCACAAGATGCTATTGTGTGTTTTGTTCTTTAGAGAGTGTATCTCTCTACCTATTCCAAAGCGCTAGCCTAGCTAAATGTTGGTGTAATAGAGCCCTAGAAAAGAGTTACTAGTTAAAATTTACAATTGCGCAATGTTATTAAGGGATGTTGTTACTCAAAGGAAGCGGAGATGAAACTGATGTTGTATGAGACTCTGACCCAACGATGCATGGATAAGAATAAAATATAGCAATTTTCGTTCAATGAATCCTATGTATGGGAGGGAAAGAGAATTTTTCCGGATCAAACTTGAACTACAAGACACAATTTCCTTTAAAATGCAATTGCAACAAATCACGCAAAAATAACAATTCTCTATTGTTTCTTTTTCAATAATTTCAACAATTGAATTTCAATACCTTCGAAGACGAAAATGTTTTTTGAAAGAAAAAAGTTTGTTCACTTTTCAGAAAGGACCTACACCATGATGGTGAGAGTGCAGAAAATCAAAAACCAATGAACAAACAATAGATAAAAAAACCCAAACCACTCTTTCAATGGAAACAAAAATAACAAGCAAACCAAACTAGTCTTTTCAATTGCATGAGAAAAGTGATCTTTCAAAAAATGAGCAAATGATAAAGACAAAGAAGCTCGACTTTCAACCGATCACCGGTTCTTAACCAAACAAGCACACTCAGATTCCAAAATCAGAGAGTATATCTTTACAGAGAAAAGTCAAGAAACGAAAGTCAATAAAAATGGACAGGAAGAGTCTTGATTTCCTAAGACTGTTCGTGCACAAGAAAGAAGACAAGAAAACATCAACCAATGGTCCAAAACACTCTTGTTAGGAACTTATACTAGATTTGGGTAGTTGATCATGCAAAAGTCTTAAAGCCAAAATTTTGAAAAAATGGGTTCGCAGGCTGAGAGTATTACATAGTGCGAGAATAGGTCATTCTTGCAGGTGAGCTTTGAGCAGAGTGAGAGAACCTCACACTGAACCTAAAAGTAGGGTGCGAACTTAGTATATTCTCGCAGGCCACTGTGGAGTGTAGTGCGAGAATGTCTGTAGCTAATCAAATTTTTGGAAAAAGACACAAAATTTGAAGAGGCCTATGGACCTAGAGGGTCTATCAGGGTATCCTGAAGACTCAGAGATTGATATGAATGGAGAAAGGTAAGGCAAGAGTAAATGGCCACGGAAAAATACCAAAAACTATAAAGAAAATGGGTTATCCCCAGTGGAGTCGCCAATTTTGTTATCGGAAAAATTGGTAGGTGCGGACACTAATAGGATTCCCTAGCTGGTCCACCTGGATCTAGAACAAAACAGGATAGTACATGACTCTTTCCCTAAGTTTTGACCATTGAATTAGCTAGTAGGGAGGGACAAGTAACATACCTTTGTATCGCTTCCTAGGGTCTCTGTTGATCCCGCTTCTCTCCGGTGATCTCGTTAGGTCAAGACCAAGACAACACAAACCAACCAAAGTGAAGATAGCAAAATATATTCAACTATCAACTTATGTGTATGATCAAGGAATTACACAATAAAGTGAGAATGACTTTATGGGAAAAGGACATGCCACTGTATCATACTAATTGAAAGTAGAAGATTACAACCTGATCGCCTTGATGTCGCAAGCTTCCTTTCGGTGGCTCTTGGCTCCAACACACACACTTTCTCAATCCTTGCATGAAGAAGATCAAATCCCTCTTGATAGGCTTACTAGAGTCTCCAAGCTCCTGTTCAAGCTAAGTCCTTCACACAATTCTTTCACCAATTCTCCAATGAATCTTGCTTAACTTTTTCCATGAGAATTCCATCAATATATAGGAGAGAATGAGATGGTTACTTGGATAAGAATGATCCCACAATATTAGGGAAACCAGTACAAGGATAACCATTCGAATGCCAACCCATTCTTCTAGAAGATTCCCTTCTAGAACCATCGAGAATCCATCTTTTTCCAAGCTTTAAAATGAGTTCGCACCCTAGCTATGCAACACAGTGCGAGAAGTTCACACCCTAGCTTAAGGAAGCCTACGAGAATGGGTCATTCTCGCACCCTAGGATACTAGAAACCTGCGAACTCTCTTCAAAAGTAAGTTTTCTGGGAAGAGATGAATGTAACTTTTCTCAGGAGAAAGTTCTTATGAGGAGCCTGAGTACACCATCATCAATACACCATCATGATGACCAAAAACATGGGTAACAATGTTCTCCCTCTACTGTCATGGTAGACTGGGTCTCTTCTCCCCTAGATCTATCAGGGGTGTGACTGGTTTTGGGATTTTTCTTGTGAACCCAAAGATCCTCTGCTGATACTTCAGTAACTGACGGGGAGACTTCCTTCCTAGGCCTTTTATCTACTGGTACTTGTGGAGTAGTGGTTTGTGAAACACTGGCTGAAGGAGGCTATTGTTCTGAGTCTTCCAAGGTGTTCATTTCCCACTGTGTCTGGTTCATGAATTTCTCAATTTTTGTTTTGGGAACATGAGCATATGGAGAGATTTTATTCTTTAGCTTGGTTTCTACGATGATGCCACAAGGATAATAGTGCCATGGAAAACTGGTGCTAAAATTCATCTCCTTCAAAAGTTTTATCGACCATTTCCCCTGTGGCTCGGATGTTACAGATGAAAGGTCATATCTGTCCCTTGATCCACAATTGTTGTTTCTTCTTGAAGGCTACAAAATGAATATCATCTGAGTTAATCGTTTGCCTAATATATTCCAAGGAAAATATCCACACGAGAAAATATCTAGGAAGTTTGTAGGGGGCCAACTCACATACATAAATTCTAATCTCTATGTGGTTCTAGTATAGGTACCAGTCTCTGGTCTTGGCGAGGTCTGAGAGATGTAGAATTCATTGGATTTCTTCGTTTATCCTTTGTTCTTGTCTGTCGCTGAGCATGCTTACCACTGGGTGGTAAAATTTTTCTATGAATTGATTAAAAGTGAATTATTGTGAATTATTTCTTAGTAGTGACATCCAGAATGTGATCAGATGTGGTTTTCCATTCTGATCTAGCTTCTGCATGGAAAACAAAAACTTGTCTTTTTGGAAAAATACGAACAAGTATGCCAGTATTGAAGAATACCAGAACATGCCTTCTATGGGAAATTTGAAAAGTTGTTCGTGAATATTCTTGGCTAGAAAAATGTTGTAGTCAAAATGTATTGTGTCCCTTTCCTCGATAGAGAAGATAGATAGATAACCCAATATTGTCTCATCTACCCACTCATCTGAGTAGTATCCAAGTAGACTACAAAGAGAGGAAATGATTTGATTTCCTTTTACAGATAAAATGGATGACTGATATGGGGGGCTTGCTTTGGGTAATGGGGCACTCTCGAGGAGGAAAAGCTCGAAAATCTGAGCTCTCTGGGGAAAAGACAACTTTTGATACATTTCGGTTAGGATCTCAATGGTAAAAGGAGAAAAGGTTTCTTCCTTGGGTATTTGTACCATCTCGTCAATGGATTTGGGCATGAATGTGAACAGGGTCTCTCCAGAGGATGAAACAATATCTCTCTGATTGGGAAGATAATGCACTTGGCACTTGAGGGTGAACTCGGAGAAATGGTGGATTTGGGGAAAAAGATACAGTGGGAGGTTGGACCCCCAGAGTCCAATCTCATCACTTTGGTATAATAAAGTATCTCTGAACAATGAGTGCAACTCGACAAATTCAAATTCACATTTGGGCTTTGAGATCGGGTAATTTTTGTCAACCAGGGGGATCCAGTCGAGGTCAACACGAGGCGGGAGGAAAGGATTTTCATCAAGTTATGACTGTTTGGACTTTGGTTCCATCACTTCGACTGATACTTATGAATTTTGAGAAAGAAATGACATTGTCTGTAGATTTCAGGAGTTAATGGAGGTTGTAGATGGAAAAAAACACAGAGAAAAGTGGTTTCAAAGGTGTCTGGATTGTAATGAATATAATATTTTCAATTTTTTGAGAGGCAATAAGACAAGAGCAACTACAAGCTAGGGTTTGGTAGTCGTGGCTAGAGCAGAGGACAAAATGAGTACCAAGGGGGGCAGTAATGGAACCCCCTCATACAAGAAGGTAGTATTACACAGAGGGAAAGGCCCATGAGGCATAGGTTTCAAGGCACCAATGAGAAGCACCTTGAGATCAGAACCGAAAAAGAGTCAGGAAAGTAACCAGAGGAAAAGTGACGACACGGGGGAAGAAGCCAGAGAACCTCAATATACTGCACAAGAAATGATGAGGCCCAATGGAGCAGAAGGGTGCAACCCATGTAATCCAAAGACAACAATGATACCCAAGGTAATATTGGAAGATCCAAAAACCAACTCTATAGAGACTAGATGAAGACGCATGCGCTAATATGCAAGTTTATGGGGTTGTGGTCCACAAAAAGAATGTTGCGCAACTGGATTAAATATCAATGGAAGCCAAGCGAAGAAGTGGATATTCACCTAGGATCGAAAGGCTTCCTTACACCAGTCTTCATGAACTTGGAATATAGGGATAAGATCTTTGAGAGGGGCCATACTTCCATGCCTCAACAAGACTGTACATGTGACCATGGAAGGAAAAATTCTCCCCAGAAAAAGGAAACCTTTAAAAATGTACTGATATGGATGAGACTTTACTCCTTGCATTTAGATTATTGGTGACCATCCACCTTTGAAGCAATAGGGAATAAACTGGGAAAATACATGAAGACATTAGAAGAAACCCTAAAAGGACGATACACCTCCTATGCAAGAATCTACATAGAGACGGATGTGTCGGGGGCACTCCCAGAAGCCATAAGCCCAAAATTCAGGGACGAGGAATGGATAAAAAATATTGACTATGAGAAGATCCCCTTCAGATACATGAGATGTCATGAACATGGACACCTAATCAGAGAATGTTTGATCATTAAATAACAAGAAGCAGAGAACACCAAACAACAGTAGAACGAAGATGGGTTTATAAAACCAAACCCCAGAAACAGAGATAACAAGAAGCAAAGAAAATCCACAATAAGGAGAAACCCGGAGGCCAGGAATAAAGCAGAAGGACGAGACAAGACCAACAAAGAGGAGGGAGGAGGAAAGAAAAAAACAAAAGCTAAAGAAGATAGGGAACAATCTACAAATGAGGGTACAAATAGCCCAAGAAGAGGGATGGGACATGGGAGTAGCACAAATCCTATGGACAAAGGAACCATAGATACACCCACCCCCATGCAAGAGGAAGACGAATATGTGGAAATGACTCCAAGCGATGTAGGAACAAAATATCCCGATCTCAGAGACATTGTGGAATGGGATGGGATCGATCTCCCAAACATACTAGAGCAATGGAAACGGAAGGGCATAGAAAATGTACCAGTGGAGCAACTAGATCGCATCCAATACCTATTCCTCCTAAGGGAGAAATCCAAATCTAGAGGGTTCAAGCGCACACATGGGGATATAGGACACCTAGGAATCAAAGTAGGTGAAGGACAACCACAACTCTCACCCAAGAATATGAGAAGGAAAAAAGGAAGGAAATCAAAGAACGTCACCCTACAGGAACTAGGAGCCCTACTGATTAACTCAGGTAAGATAAAAAATATCTTTCCCAACTCCCCCAAACTTGTCTAAATGAATATTATAACATGGAATATAAGAGGCCTAAACAACCCACGAAATCAAAGAATCCTTAGAAATAGACTTAGGAAGGAACAACCAGATATCTATTTCATCCAAGAGATAAAATGCATTGTAGACAAAATGAAATAATTTGGAAAAAACACTGGAGCAAGTACAAGATGTTGGTTGTCGAAGGACATCAGATGGCAGGATGAATCCTCACCTTGTGGAATTCACAAGTGATGAACCTTATAGTAGCCGAGGCTACTAGGCACACACTTTCGGTTAGCATGCAACTCATTGGGAATACATAGATGATTCTATGCACTAATGTGTATGGACCCCAACTACTAGAGTAAACGAGAAGAATGCTTCTAGACCTAGAAGACATAAAAACCTGCTCCAAAAATCTCCACTGGATCTTGGTAGGGGACTTCAACATCATCAAATCACTTGCAGAAAACAAAGGAGGCACCAGGAGGTTGGACAGAGATGCAGAAGAATTCTCAACCTTCATAGACACAACAGAGATGGTGGACATCAAAACCAATAACATACACTTCACTTGGAACAATAAATGGATAAATCAACATCAGGTTGTAACAAGACTAAACAAATTCTTGATATTGAAATCCATCATTATGCAAGGGCTAACCTTAGATTGCAACATCCTTCCCTGGGGAGGTTCTGATCATTGGAGATTCCAACTGGAAGCAGACTTCCCAACCGCCCTGAATAATAGACCATTCAGATTTGAGAAATTTTGGATTGAGCACCCCACCTTCAAGGAGAAAATCAAATAGTGGTGGAGGGAGGAACAACCCGAGCAAGGTACATGGATGTTCAAACTCTATAAGAAACTAAAGTACATCAAATATAAGCTCAGGGAGTGGAACAAGGAAATACTTGGCAACATAAACCAAGAGAAGAAAAATATTGAGGATAGAATGAGAAGACTCCAGGAAGTTTGCATAGCGGAGGGCTACACAGAGGACCGAAAAAAGGAAGAGATCCAAATGACATAGGAATGGGAAGGAAGATGCCAACAGGAAGAAATTCCATGGTGCCAAAAGTCTCGAATCAGATGGCTAAAGGAAGGAGAGAAGAACACCAAGTTTTTTCATAGAACAACCATTGCCAAAAGAGCCCACAACAAAATCCTGAAAATTAAGGACCAGGACGGGATCGAGTGAGAATCCCACAAGGAAATCGAAAATACCCTAGTAAGTCACTTCCATGGGCTAGCCCAGGAACCCAACAAAGACTGAACAGAGGCCATCTAGAGGATTACACAACACATCTCCCGGCTAGTCATCGAGGAACAAAATAACAACCTAAACAAACCCACAACTAAGGAGGAAATAGATCAAGTGATCTAGGAGATTCCCAACAGGAAACCCCCGGTCCAGATGGTTTCACAGTAGAATTATTCAAAACATATTGGGAAGTGGTCAAACACGATGTTTACAGGGTGGCGGAGGACTCTAGACGGTCGACCTCCATCCTAAAAGCATTAAATTCCATAATGATTACCCTAATACCCAAAGAAAATGAAGCAAGGACCCCTGACCTCTATAGACCCATAGCACTGTGCAATGTAGTTTATAAGATAATCTCTAAATTCATAGCCAATAGATTGAAGCCCCTCCTACCCACACTGATTTCACAAGAACAAACAGGTTTTGTGGAAGGACGACAAATCATGGACAACATCATCCATGCTCATGAGATAATACACACCCTAAAAATCCAGAGGAGAGGGGGGATGATATTTCAACTTGACCTAGAAAAATCCCGTGACAAAATTAGCTGGCACTACATGGTTAAGAATTTGGAAGCCTTTGGTTTCACCCAACACTAGATCAACTGGGTTGTCAGTTTAGTCTCAATGACTAGTTTCTCGCTCCTGATAAATGGAGCCCCAGCCAAACCCTTCTGGCCTACCAGAGGCATCAGACAAGGAGAACCACATTCCCTCTTCTTGTTCATCCTGATGATGGAAGGTCTCAGTCGAAGCATAAAAAGTGAAACAACAGTAGGAGAAATCACAGGCCTCAAACCTTTCAAAAAATTCCCTACTTCCACATACCAATAGTTCATGGATGACACCTTACTCCATGGAATACCCACGGTCAAGGAAGAAAAAATGTTCAAAAGGATCTTAGAGGATTTTGGGGAAGCCTCGGGAGCTGAGATTAACCACTCCAAATCAATGATCTACTTTTTGAACACCAACCCTGCAATCCAAAGGAACCTGGAAGATATCTTGGGCTTTGAGCGCAAAAATCTCCTAACTAAATACTTGGGAATCCCCCTGACAGACATAACTTACAATATGAAAATTTGGGAAGGAGTGATCAACAAGCTATAGGAAAGGGTGAAAAACTGGACGTACAGATCCCTCAACCTAGTGGGGAGATTGGTACTGACCAAGGCAGTTCTGCAAGCAATTCCAACCTATATGTTGTCTGTATTTCTCGCCCCCAAAGGGATTCTACAAAAAATAAGGACCATCCAAAGGGACTTGCTATTGCGAGGAGTGGAAACTAAGAAAAAATGGGCCCTGGTGTCTTGGGAGAAGGTTTACAAGCAAAAAGGAAAAGGCGGACTGGGGCTACAAGACCCACAAGTAACTAACAAAGACTATGGGGAAAAACTATGGTGGCGATGGGTCAAAGAAAATTATACCCTATGGAAGGCCAAGTATGCCTCAAACATAAATGACCAAGACCAAATTTGCTTTATGGGCACCAGGGAGGGATCAACCATCTGAAACCTAGCTTGGGGAAACAAGACCTGGGTCCAAACACACAGCTTTTGGGAAGTAAGGAATGGTAAGACAACCAGATTATGGGAGGATGCCTGGCAACAAGAACCCAATATGGGAAACTCGGAAAGGGAGGAACTCCAACAGGACAATATCGTGCAAGGAAAAACCAACTTCCACCACTATTGGAAGTAAGAAATAGATCGAAACAGATGGAGAATCTGGGAAAATTTCAATTCCCAAACTAGCGATCAGAACACAACCATTGCAAAAGAGGTGGAGGAGGAAATGAGGAAAAGGAAAATTGTAGTCTTAGATGGATAAGACCAATTAAGATGGGGCTAAAAAAATTGTGGGGAATTCAACCTGAATGAAGCTCGACATTACATCATGGATCAATACCAAGAAAACCCAACGCAACTATGGGATAAGCTCTAGAGCAGCCCCCAGTGGCTAAAAATAAATTTTTTCAAATAGTTAGTACTTCACAATTGAATTCTAACTTGGGAAAACCTAAGGAAAAGGGGATTCATAGGCACGTCACGATGCCACCTCTGTCAAACCAACGAAGAAACAACAAATTATCTCCTTGATGAATGTATCTACACAACTGAGATCTGGGATTGGGTAGTAGGTATCTTTTGGAAGTCCAATATGACACGAGGTAACATATGTGCAACCATCAACAACTGGTAGGAGAGTTACAATGGAAAATGAAGAGGTGAATCTTTGCTGGACTCTCATTCTGGGGATGATCATATAGAAAATTTGGAAATAAAGGAACCGACGCATCTTCAAGAATGAAAGTCTTCTGAAAGGGAAAATCAAAGAAAAAATAATCTCCATGATCAAAGAAACGGTGCAGAGCCTCAACTACCAAAATGGTAAAGCGTAACTTGTAGGTCAAGACTCAAGAGTTCTAGAAGCTTTCCATCTAAAAGACGGGTGTAACCACACACAAAATGGAAGACCACCGCAACTCCAACTAGGTGTGCACAACTGGAGCCCCCCTCCAATAGGGTTCCTCAAGTTGAATTTCGATAGGGTGGAAAAAGGAAACCCAAGCATGACATGAATCAGTGGGGTTATCAAGGATAGTGGCGGCAACATAATTCGGTTGTACACCAGGAGTATGGGAAAGTCAACTAACAACGCTGCGAAATTCGGAGCCCTGGAGATCGGCATTGAGTTTATAAGACGTGAAAGGATGAAAAACACTATCGTGGAAGGTGAATCCACTCTGGTAATCAACACAGTGAAGAAACTCCAAAATGGCACCAAGGTGGGCAAATTCTAGAGACACTGGCACTTGGTACACTCCCTGCAAAAAATCCAGGAATATGTGCAAAAGATGAACACAATGGATTTGCGTTGGGTATGTAGGTCAACGAATAGTCTGGTGGATAGAATCGCCAATGAAGGGGTTAGAAAGGAAGGATCAGAGTTAGACACCCCCTGGAGAAACATCCAAAACAATCAATTCAAAATAGATTGCACACATCTAGCGATAAAAGACCATGGCGGAATCTCAAGTACGGAAGGTCACATCGAGAGGAGCGGTGAAAGGCTAGTAGATGGGCACGATGAATCCAGGCATAATATTCATGGGAAACACCCAATTGCAAGGGACAAAGCGGGATCAAACCACACAACAGATGGAGGTACGACCTCCAGGTCATATTAGTAGGATTAAATGTAGGGTTAGCACAGGGGAAAGTACAAATGGGACTTAGCAGGATGTGAGTGACATAGGACAAAAGAGGTTACCATGCACCAGTAGGGTCACTCCCCATCCAAGAATAGGTATGAAAAAGAGAAAATGTGGTTACACAAAAAGAAGGGGAAAGGGATGGTGCAGGGATAACGATCAGACTGTCATGATCACACATACCGAGACAGGGAAAAAGGACGGGAAGTGTTATCACTCCAAGAAACTCCTTAGGGTTGTAAACTAACGATTCTTGGTAACTTAGAAATAATGTGTAGATATGCTTGGGACAATGGGGTCTTTAATGATCAATGTAATAAACAACTCATCACACATCTAAAGAAACAGTTCTTTCAGGAAACAATAATCAGATCAAGTAATTTGAAAGGAGGGGATGAAGCACACTATTCTTGATTGCCAAATACAACTGAATGTAGGGCTTAATGCAAGATATAAAGAAATCCTTTACTTCAAGTCTATGAGCTCAATAAAGAGATAACAATCTTCATAAGCTAAAATAAACTGAAACAAAGTACAGAAAGAGAAAGATGGATATTTCTGATATTGAAAATGAAAGGAAACTGAACTTTATTTCTGCAAATAAGAGTCTATACAGTAGCACAAAATATCTCCTAGTTTGAACCCTTGTCTCTTAGAAAAGATAGGCATTTATAGCCTTTTACAATCAGTTTTAAAGATCCTAAAAACTTGGATCTGTGTCTAAAAATAGCAATTCAAATCTAACTAAACAACTTGATAATAAAGACTTAATGACTAAACTAGCATTCGAATTGTCTTCAATCTCAAACTTCGACATCTGTATTCTTCAGCTTCTGGAATCTGTGGTATCATGGAGCATGCAGAGGCACCTGTCTTGGCAACTTGATTTCTTCAGTTGTTCATAGTAGATACTTTAGGAGATTTGTTTAGCATGTGGTTCTCAAAACTCCCTCGAATCTCTGATGCAGAGTCCTTTGTAAGCAAGTTTTTATCCCCTTGATACTCTGGAACTTCTTTATAACCTGTGAAAAATGACCTGCTCCATCCTTAGCTTCCAAAAAATTATTTTTCTTCTTTCACCAGCTAACTCGCCTTATGATTTGCTAGTTAGCTGGTGAAAGCGCTACCTTTCACCAGCTAACTGGTTGTAAAATTATGTTGTGCACTGGTGAAAGATCTGCCTTAGCCCAAAATGAACTTTCACCTCCAAAACTGTGATTTCAACAAAAACTCATTGTGTCTCTGCTTTATCCCCTTGCATGTTCACAACAACTTGAGCAAGCACTTGCAAATCTGGGTGTGATTTTTGCTTTTGCTTCAATTTTCTGATTTTCCTTTTAAGGCACTTTGCTAGCCACCATAGACTATTGTAGTCTTTGGTGATCTTCTGTTTTCTCTTCTTTTCCTTGACACTTTCACGAGCCAACTTTTCAAATGCAGCATTGGTTTCTGCAAAATTATCAGACAACTTCTTGTATCTTTCTTTTATTACCCTCTCTAAGACCTCCTGCTGAGCGATCACTTCTTTGAGATGCTTGATTTTCTGTGTTTTCTTTGACTTAGTGCTCTTTGATGTTTCCCATTCCTCGGTGTGAGTAAAGGTCTCATAATTCTGTGCAAAACTCAATTGAATGTTCAGGACTCTTGATGACAGGGCTCTCATCTTCTTGCTCTGGTTCTGAATCTGTATATGGCAGGTTTAAGATATTTGTTCTCCTTTCTGTAGGCTATGTTATCACTCCAAGAAACTCCTTAGGGTTGTAGGCTAAGGATGCTTGGTAACTTAGAAATAATGAATAATGAAAGTGTGGATCAATGGGATAACTGAGAATAGCTAATGAGAAGACAACTCACAATGCAATCGAATGAAAATGTTCTTTTAGGAATCAATGAATAGACAAAGTAATATCAAAAGGTATGGAGAAAGCTGATCTAGATAATCAAGTAGAACAGTGTGTAGGACCATACAAGCCATCCAGAATTCCTTTAGTTCAAGTTTATGAGCTAAATAAGAAGATGACAGTTCTTAATAGCTGAGCTAAACTGAAATAAAGTATAGAACTTGGAATAGATGAAGAAATCTGTCATTAACAACAAAAGAAGACTAATTCTGTATTGAAAAATAAGTGTCTTAGTACAATAGCCAAAGAGTATCCAAAATTGAACCCTTGTCTCTTAGAAAAAAGAGGCATTTATAGCCTATTACAATCAGTTTTCAGATCCTAAAACAATGGATCTGATATTCTAAAA
>ML781624.1:886507-911056 GCA_009831015.1 Picea engelmannii | reverse complement strand
ATATATATATATATATATATATATATATATATATATATATATATATATATATATATATATATATATATGTACAAGAATCCTAGATTACATTTTGAAAACATCATGTAATGAATAGAAGACTAATAAATGAAGAAATGAGTATGTTTGACTGAATAGGATTGGTTGAAGCCATGTTAAGAAAAGGCAGTGAGGCCTTAGAGATAACTCAACTGGGCTGAAAAGTCCCAGGTGGTGTATAAAGAATTGGAAGAAGGGGAAAGCCCTCAATTCTTTTCTTGCCAAGTATTGTGTTTTCTCTAGGATGAGAAAGTTGGTACGCCGATGAAAGTAAAAGGTTTTGACACCATAGTGATGATGGTTTGATTGGTGTAGAAACAATCGATATCTGTTTGGGTTGCACTCATGGAAAAATTAAGGATAATGTGATGAAGTGCATAAAGATATGCTAGGACGTGTCTAAAAATGTTTTAGTTTCTTAATGTTATGAAGGGAATTTTGAAAGGGAGTTGTATGCCATGGATACCCAATCAGAGATTGATTCCGGAAGAAAACCTTGATCGAATTAGGTTAATCAAGTACCTGACAGAGGATATGAATGCGAGTCGTTGATCGGAGAGAAAATCGATCTCAGTCATCAAATCAACTTCAATATCCACTAGAGTTAACGGATCAAACACCAGTTGTTTGGTTATATCAATGGTCGGGGATCATTGCAGAACGTGAAGGAAAAATTAATGGATGTACTAGTTCATGGTATGCAATCAACCAACACCATTGATCTCGTCGGGCTAGAGGATCAACAACCACGATTAAAAGAGTCGGGCAAGAACCTTTTAGATTACAAAGGTTGAACTCTCCGCTAAAGAGAGAGCATATTGGGGTTCTGCAATCGTTGTGAACCGCCAGTCTGTGAACGATTGACGGTGAACTTGCAAGGAGCCCATGCATTAATGTCATGTAAAATCGTACTGTGATTGTGTTATGTGGTTGAATTTAGAAAATCGAAGCTCTGAATTATTTATCAACCACTTATGTGTTGGAATTATTATTATCTTGAAATCATGTGGTTTAAAATTGATCGAGGGATAAGATCGATGGCCCGTGATCATTGTAGAGATTTCATATACACACAGGTTAACATCGAGATCTGTAACTATAATTTAAACTCAATATAGCATTGTTTTGAGTTTGTGATCCGATCGATGATCGGACAACCCATATTCATTGCGGAGATTGGGAGGAGAGTTAAACCGCGAGCTAGTTGAGGTTTCACAATCCCTTGTCATCGTTGGATCTGGGGTAAGATAGATCTACACCATTGATTTGTAGATAAGGGATTAACCCAAAATCATAGCTCCTGGATACAGGAGTTGAAAGGATAGTGCTTGAAAGGAATAGAGTCGAGGTCACATCTCTTGGTCACATGGAGAGAAAACGAAGTTCCTCTAGGCCAGTGAAGGAAGATAGAGTTTATCACTATGCATTAGATTGTGGTCATGGGGACTAGTTCTATGTGAATAAAGGTGCTCATAGTTAGCACATTGCATGGAATAGCTTCGAGGAAATTCATTTTTTCATAAAGGGAAGACAATGGACCTTCCAAAATTTTACTTACATTGTATGGGTGTCAAAGAAAAGAAAATTTGGGTGGCCATGAGTGTGGGAACCTTGCTTACTAACGAAGAAATAATTCTTGGGTGCATTCAAGAGAAACTTATAGTTTCATATGTGTCGACTTGGGATCATGATCAACCTGTAGCAGGAAGCACTGTCCGACTGCAATAATGAACGAAGATGAATAATCCATATGGTGAAGAGCTTGGCTAAGATCCAACACACCATGGAAAAGTGCTTGTCATAAAGTGTGGCAAACTTTGAAATCAATGCAAGGGTGCATTGGGTATGAATATGTCCACAAGTGTTGGAACATTCATTAAAGTCAATTGATATATGAATTACATTTTGAAAATTTGGTAGGCTGAAATGATGCATATGTAAGGGATGATGTTTCCTTCCATGCTTATATAGATGTGATGCAACTATTAGAATGCACAAGTTAAGAAGAGTTGTGATGACTATTAGAATGTGGTGAGAATATATATATATATATATATATATATATATATATATATATATATATATATATAGAAACTAACAATTTTTTTGGTTGTGTAAAGAATGAATTGCAGGAAGAAAGAGTCTTGGATATGGAAGTATTGTAAGCCCATAAGGAAAACCAATTGCCTACTGAGATAAAATGCTATGGGGAGGAAAGTCCCATGCTTGTGAATCTATTCCCTATGTGGAACAAATCTGGAAAACCAAAATGTGGAATTGGAAATCTATAGGTGACAAATTTGCAATAAAATTTTGAAATTTAGAATTTATGATGATGTCTCATGAATTTTTGTATACCTGTGATACATGTGAGAAGAAAAAATATGTCTAGAAAGGAAAGATCAAGGATGTCAAACTGAAAAGCATGAAATATGGCTACTGTTGAGCCATAAGAACCCTGTGGTAAGCCATGATCACTTGGAATATGTTGTGTTAAGGTAACAAAATCCGGATGGATGCCTCGACAGAGAAATTATGAGGGATGCCTCGACTGTAAGTCTCAATGAAGTGTCTGGAATTATTTTTGTGCGAGAAAACCTTGGCAAGGCAAGATGGATCACCCGAGGAACTGTATATAAGAGAAGGGAATGACTGAGCCTGGGCTTAGAGGGTGAGTGACCAAAAAGAAGAGGATACTCCGATAGTCTTGTAAACTATTGATTGGGATCATGCACACAATGGGTGTGTCTGGGAAAAATAGTGAGCCTGGATAAAAGACATCCATGTGGATACAAATCCACAAACTGCACAGACAAGTATTGTGCTAACTTGTGAAATTTTTTCGCATGAAACTATGATTAATGTACTTGTTGTCCAAGAATTTTTAAAGGCGGGAAACGAAGGCTGAGAGGCTAAAAAGGACATAACCAAAAAAGAGGGTCAAGACTTCTAAAGCAAAAGAATGAGAAAGGCCTCACAGGTGTTATTGAGAAAGAACACCGAGGATGATGTCCTTTTAAGGGGGAGGGGATTGTAACACCCATGTTTCCCAAAACTTGTAATTAGTCATTAATAATAGTCAGCATGCTATGGCATGGGAACATTGTAAATGTATTATTGTTTGAATTTCAAACAACTGATTGTGGGGGTGAAACCTTGAAAGTACTGGCCATGATATCACTAGAGGAAAGAATGTGAAAACTATAAGAGAGGGTTCATTATATCTAATGACCCCAAATTTCCCTTGTTGAGGATAACAAACCTCCTCCGGTTCCCAATGAGGAATCAGTTAATGAAGAAAGGAACAGTGGTTGAACCATCAACCACCCCCATGAATGGAAGCATGGTCTAGCTACAGAAGGTCATCCCGAAGTACCAAAAGGTCCTGTAGACCCAGACTCCCGAGTTTCCTTCTAACAGAAGGAACAAAATATGAAGGATAACCTTCTCAAGGAAGGATGTGCATGCAAGGAATGAAAATAATAAAAGATAAGAGAAGCGAAGGCAGGGAGAACTCTAGCATAGAATGGGACCTAAGCAGAAGGATGTGAGATTGATGTTGAGGAAGCATTTGATAAACCTCGCAGAAGCTGTGAAAGAGAAAGGACCTTTGAGAATTGGCATAAATTCCCTAGTGATAGCATGTCTTGGCATAGGTGTGGCTAGAGCACTAATAATAAATGCCTCTGAGCCTATGGCTGGGTGGAAAGGCAGAAACCCATAGTTAGTTAGTTGAGTGCAACCTATAATAGATAAGTATTCTCATATCCTGTGTAATTGAACTGTAACTGTAGATTAAAGTTCGATATCCTTTGAATTTTGCAGGGATGTTCATGTTTTCTTGATGACTAGACTGTATCCCTTTATATTTGTTTGATTGTTTATTTAAGCAAGTAAGGAACTATATGTTTTGTATATGTAAATGGTCTAGCCCTGTAGTGGATCAAGTTTAAGCAGATGAACTGTGAGTTCGTCGACCTTGGGCATAGTTTCCTTGTATGCATGCCAACACTCCCTATTTTTTTGAGTCTACTGGGAAAAGGAATTTGTTAAGCTCGGGAGAAAGAGTGCAAAGCACATGCCAATGCCTAAGTCCTTCAGAACTGATGAAACTCAGGAAGGATAGCAAGATTTAAGTCTCAAAAGGAAAGATCCTTTCGTTTGGAAAGACAAGCAAACAAGATCTGTTCGGAAAGACCCAAGGTCTGTCATGACCGTTGGATTTGGAGAAGGAGCATAGGTGTTAAATCCTAGACTCCTTTAGTATTCGCAATTTCGGCAAAATTTGGTATTTGTCATAAGGGAGATAGATCCTCTGAAGTCCCAAAGATCGAATTTAATATGGGCCATAGAACTAAGGACGCTCGAGAAATTTCCCAACCATCGGATCTACGATGTATTCAGCCCGACGTTGACCGCTTTAGGAGGACAGGGGTGTTGTAATGTCAAACCCCCCGAAGGCCATAGTCACGAAGTAATGGGGACCGTGGATATAAGAATCCTTCAGGAACCCTCTCAACTGTTCGATCATGGGGATTCATTTATCATGTCGAGAGCACGTGGGGGCCCACATGCCGAGTGGTGACGTTTCAAGGTATGGCGACCTCATGGAAAGGTAAGGATACATCGGTGACCGGAGGTAGGTGCCACGTATTCTTATCGGAGTGTTTTGGGATGACAGATGTCCCTCTAGGAATGGCCCAACAACGGGATCCAAGGGACCCTTGAGTGGAAGTTACAAGTCGTAGATATCTGGGGTTATGTGGATACCATCAAACCATCTGATCTAGGATGTGGTAAGCCCGACTCTGACCGACTCCAAGAGAAAAGAGGAGTGTGCGTCGCAAAAATTATGAAGCCTGGAGTCACAAAGTAATGAGGACCACTGATCCTTGGATCCTTCAGGATCCCTCTTAGTCGTTGATATGCAAGAGATGTGTGGCGCTAGATCCCTTAGTATGGAGGATTTAAGATGTGGTGTGTCGATAATCTCCGAAGCTCGAAGTGGTGAGAGCCAACGATTTGAGGATGCTTAGGGACTTTTCCTAACCATTAGATCCAGGATGTGGTCAACCTAGTGTTTCAAATCTCAGAGAAAGGAGAAGTTTACACCATGAAACCCCCGAACGTCGAAGTTACGAAGTAGTGAAGGCCGTTGATACAAATGTTACGTGGACATACCTTGGCCACGAGATCGAAGAGTATGAAATATGATCAGTTCGTAGTGATGTCATGCAGTAACTTCACCCAGGGTAACTTGGACCCAAGTTTGACGTGCCACATGTCATTTGGATTCTCGTGTATCACATACCCTATAGACCCATTGATACATGACACGTGTCATCCCCTGGTATGTGCCTTCCTAGCCAAAGTGGTTGGGGAAGTTACCGGAACTTTGGGAGTCTGAGACTTCGAGACTCTAGAGGGTTTGGAGTGCAATATTATAGAGAGACCAAAAGGCTTGAACATCAAATCCACGTGGAAATATTATGGGACTTCAGAAGTTCAGGACTCTGGGAGGTCTTGTGCATAGATAACAAAGAGGCGTTCAATGCAGAAGCATCGAAGTGCCAAATTCCCCACTGTCATGTGTGCTAGACATGGATTGGGTCCAGTCGTGGGATTAGATGGTGGATGGACTTCCACCATGGATGTAGTAATTTGGAGATGATACATGTGAGGTGGATCCACGTGGGAGCCACATGGACCTTGACCAATAAATGCAGGAAGTACTAGGAAGGGTGTATCTTCCAGTTTAAATATCAGATTTGAGCATGGAGGAAGAGGTTGGAGAGTTCTGTACGAGAAGGATTTGATACAAATCATGAAATTAGGATTTTAGATAGTTAAGGAAAACAAAATTATGATGTCCCACCCCTTAAAAGAGAATTTAGGGGTCGGGTGTGTTACAACTTCTCAACATGCATTCTGGGGTTAGACTGCCCATCGAAAAATTGCATGCCATGAAAATCCATGTCTGTTTCTATTGTCACCTGATCACTTATGAGGAATATGTATCATATAGCTCTCTTTGCATCCTCCCAATATAGAAGTGAAGCTCTGTGAGTGGCCCACCACCTGGCTAGGGTATCCTGCAAATTTATATCCAAAATCAATATCCTTTACTCCGATGAAAAATTTCCATATATATCATTGAGAAATCTATTCAAATATGAAGTACCATCGTATGTTGGGCGATCCCTCATCTTAGTCCCAATCCATATCGTTGCCCTGATAGTTGCGCAACATCTTGAAAATATTTCATATGAACCCTTCTTCCAACTATAAAAATCTAGTTATGAGTCCTCCTTAGCTGAATGTATACTCTTCCAACTTACAGATACATCTGTAGTGGGGTTGATGTAATATTGTGTCATCCCTGCTGTTACAGTGTATAATTGGTCGAGAACTTCTGATTCAACGTTATTATCCATTGGATCAATATATCTAGGTCCCATGTATGGATCTAAGGGCTGGACTACTTTTACTCCATTTTCTTCAAACGTCATAGTGTCCCTCTTTAAATCAATGACAACATAATTTTCATAAGCCCAGTCAATTCCTAATAAGGAAGGGTAGGGGTCTTCGTCTCCCATCATTTCAATTACTTCAAAATCAACTATCGTTTTAACTCCTCCAACATATACCTCCACATATTCCAACCTTCCCACTTGAAAAATGCAGTATTGGTTTTCTATTCTCAGCTGGATGGTGGAATATACTAATTGAGTTTTCCCTAGAGCCTCCCAAGTCTTTTTCGATAAGATGTTGACATTTGATCCCAAGTCTAGCATGACATCTTTAATTTCAAATTCGTCTAACTGGGCTTCCAACGTAAATTATTTTCCAGTTCACACCTTCCTTATTTGTACTCTTTGTGTATTCGTATTAGGGATATTGGTGGTTATAGTGGTCTCTAGGGTTCCCTCATCCCCCAGGATTAGTTACAAGGTGTTCTGCAATTTCTCAAAAAGTTGGTCATTTCCCAGGATCCCAAAGAATAATTGGAACCAGAGGTTGATTACATTTTGAGACTGCTCACGGGGTCTTCTTGAGTTTACATTATTTTGGGGTGCATGAGGTGAGGCAGGAGCTTGAGAGGTCTTGGGTTGAAGGGTCAATTTAGGAGGGGTTTCCTTTATTTTTGGGGAATATTCACCTCTAAATATTTCTACAGCATCTTTGAAAATTAGTTTTTATTTCAGAGGATCATACCTGTCATCCTTGGGGGATTCTTTTTGAATCTTGGGAAGATTGTCTACATCTTCCCCTAGTTTTTCTCCTCCACGAGTGATGATGTTGAATTTGGGTAGCCTCCCTTCGACTTCTCTCTTGAATTTTGAGCCTATGAAGTTAGATCCTCTTTGACGAGCCTGGTCCTCCCACTTTGTGATCAGATTTGGGCATTCTTTAGTTGTGTGGGAATTATTTTTGCAATGTGAACACTATGGCCATATAAGATGAGGACATTCTCTGGAAATATGTCCTTGTTCATCACAACTGTAACATTGACCTGGTCCTTGTACTTCATTCCTCCCTCCTCTAAATCCTCCTACACCACCACTTCCCTGACCTCTTCCCAGACCTTTGGGTGTTTCATTTATGCAATCCAATCTAGTCTGTCGAAAAGTGTATCTAATGCTTGACATTGGTTTTTAGCATGTATCATGGACCCGCAGAATTTGCAATGTATTATATTGGGTGCATGCGAGTTTTTCTTCAATATGGGGTAGTGTCTTGGTGCATTCCCCTCAGTCCGACATATTTCAGAGTATTCGGTTGTCTGAGTGGGTTGGGTTCTTGGGAAATCATTTTATTGAATCAGTTCTTGAAATGGTGGAGTTGTTGATACCTACACAACTCCTACCATTGTTCTTATAGGGGGGTGGCCCATTCCTCTTACCTGCAGACACTTAGTTGCTAGATGCCCCTCTGTGTAGCATCATGTACACCAAACTTGTGGTCACACTGGCTTGATTAGAGTTAATTCCTGGATATTCTCTGTGAGTGTAGATATGTCCTTAGAGTTTCAACATGTGTGAATCAACTGGTGGTCTGGTTATCCTCAATCTCCTTGGGTATCCCGCTATGCCTTCAATATTCATTGATTGTTCCAAAGCCTGTGTCAGCGTGGCTATTCATTGTTGCTTCAAGGGGATTCATGTCAATGGTAGAAAACATTGGGTGTACCATTCCCTTTGATGGTATTCATTAATTGGGTGTGCCAATATCCCAATAACATCCTTAAACTTCTGACTATATTCCCACATGGACTCCCCCTCTCTTTGCTAAATCTCACACAACTTGGAGAGATCTTGTTTTTCTAATTAAGGTAATTTGAATTCGACAATGAATTTCTGATGCACCTGGTCAAGGGTAAAGGCATGACCTTGCACCGCAGGCTCAATATCCTTCATGTACCATTTGAGGGAACGACCCCTCAAGGTAGTCTGCAATTCTACTAACTTGTTCGCATCCAAGGCCCCTTTGGACCTCTAGATGGCCTCACATAGAAACCAATGTTGTTATATGTTCTTATCCCCTCTATCCCAGAACTCTGGGTATCGGGCGATTCATCCTCCCATGTGTATAGTCATTGTTGATGTTCTTGTTCCTATCAAAATAAATCCTAATGGCCCTGGTTGCGAGCTACCAAGAGACTCTACTATCCTTCCATTTTTTTAGTTGTGGGTCTTACTGAACTGACTAAATTCAAAAAAATTGAATTTGAATGAGTATGAGGTACTAAGTATACCAAGGGTATTGAAGGTTCCTAGGGGACGGGCGAATCGAGGCCGGTTCCACTCACTTTTGGGCGAGTTTCTTTGATTTGGGGGGTATCTTTTTCTTGTACCAGAGAAAACTGCTTCACTTCGTGATCGAATCCTCCTAAGATCAGGACCGGATATTATCTGTCTTTTGCAAGATCTATATGTCCTTCATCCTCTCTTTCTTCTATGCCTTCCTCATCTCATCCACTCTCCACGAGACTTCTTTCTTTCTTCGCTTCTCTTTCCTACAATATTAGAATGGTTATTCTTTCTTGTCTCTGCAACTTCCACAAATCCTCTGACTTTATTTAATCTATTCTCTTGTTCTTATTTCTTTCTGCAACCCTTTGAACTGCTTTATTTCTCTCTTTATCTTTCCCTTCCACCATTTTTCAACTATGGCAACTCTCCTTAGGGCGTGCTCACTTCTTGCAGTTTTCTCTTCCCCCATTTGACAAAGAACCTATTAACCTTCTTAGGTCATGAACTTGCCTCAAGATCTCCCCACCCCGAGCACATGGGTTTAGGCTACCATATCACACGAGGGAACAGATAACATCCCCTCTTCCACCAAAAAGACCTTGATCCAGAGGGGAATTTCCCTTAGTAATCTTGCCCGTTCCCCTTTCTTGAATATTACTTCGACTCGTGAAAAATATTGGTGGTTCTCCATTACAAACTCGGTGATATAACCTTCTAGGTACATGTCAACCTAGAAATCCACCGCTCGAGTAAATTGGTGATCTAGTTGGTGAAGGTCTACTAGAATTTTTGTATCCCAAGGACTAATTTATTTTACCCATTCTTTGAAATTTGGTGCTTCTTGTAGGCAATCTACCCACTGGAACAATTTTTTGGGGAATTCTACCCAAAATATCTCATGCTGGTCACTTGATATTTCCGAGTAGAAGACAAAATCCTTTGCATCATCCCAATTCATATTCTGTAACTCCACTTCCTTTAGTATGTACGCATCACACTTGTGTTCCCACCACTACCGAACGTCAGATTTGTGGTTTCGTGGAAACATTCTCCTTATAGGTTCCCTTGTAAAATTAGGTTCCCAACAATGAAACCATTTTGTTGGTGCAAAGTTGTTAGACCAGGGTCCTCTTCAGGTTACCAACAAAAGGGTACTAATGTAGTCTAGTGTGCTAGCATTTTCATCTTTCTGAAAGGAAAGAAGTCTCACCCGAGATGGAAATGAGAAAAAGGAACTTAGGGAAGGGTAAAAAGAATGATATACAGATCTATAACACATCCATGTTATTACAATTCTTAATAAAGATAGATTATTCCATTCAGGTCCTTTAATACAACATACACTAGATACATGAGAACAGAGTTGTACAAAGCATCAAGAAGTGATAAATACATGTAATTCATAACAGACAACAATGTAATGAAATTTCAGAGATAAATAAGTAATATAAACTAGGATCATTTTCAAAATTTGATATCCATTATCTTTCTATTATATTAGAAATCTTAAACAACAAGCATTCACAGTTTTACATTGATCATCTACCCTACTAATTGTAGAAGAGATCAGTAGGAACATATCAACACACCACTAAATTTGATCGTAATCAGTCTAATCTCTTCCCTTACTAATTACATTCTAGATCTAGAGTACATATCCAGTTCTTGCCTCTCATTCCTCTCTCCTATATCCTTCACACACCCACCCATTACAATACAATATGATTATCAATTACCGTCAATACAATACAATTGTTTTCTTTCTCTCCTTGATAACCTGTAGGCCCTCTTCTCTTCTTGATTATGTTACAATTGTATTGTCTCAAAATCTATTCGAGCTGGTCTCAGACTATATTTTGTTCCAACTTCTTTCTATTGTGCTTTTTCCTTTCTCAGCCTTCTTCACTGGATGGGTTGTCTCCTTGATAAGTTGTGCAACTTCTCTTATTAAAATGAAGGGCCCAACAATGTTCTTAATGTGTATTTATACTTTTTCAAGTACCTCCTTTACTGGACTTTAGGGCCGATTTGTAACTTCATGTTTGCAACAACATTTTCTTCTTTACTTGACTTTAGGGCCAACTTATAACTTTTTGACCTTAGATTCGGGGCTTCCTGACCATACTTTGGGGCTTCATCTTTAAGAGGATAGAACTACTCAACCATGAGGAACCACATGGAGTGCCACCCACTGTTGGAGATGGCTTGATGAGGACTATCAATCAATGGATGTTTTTCATGCATTTTCAATGTCCTTCACACTTGTTTTCTTTAAACAACATTGAGCTTCATGATCATGCCTATGGGGATTATTAATCACTTAACCATATTTACAGGTATTATTGTATTCTTCTTTAAAGCATCTTCCCTTGAGGTCCATGCTTAAAGCTATGACATAAGGGGACCACTTTGGATACTTCTTCAAATAAACCCATCACTTCTAGAGGCTTCCAAACTTGCTTCAGGGCTTCTTCTAGGGTTGACATCAATGACAACCAATTTTCCAAAAATTATCAGAATTGACTAAGGGTTGCCATGAATGAAAAAGGAGGAGATTGTTGGAAATATTGTTTTCATTGATGCCAAATATAGGGGGAGACTACATATGTCAAAGATAAATATTTCACGATGGAGATTGTTGGAAAATTTATATTTGGATTTTCAATGCTCATTTTGGATACCCTATATTTGAAGGATATTTTACTATAAATACCTATCTCAAATGGGATAATGTGACATATGGTTGGAAATATTATTCTGAGAAATTTCCAATGATATATGACACTCCCTCTAACTATTTAGGAATGAGGAGATATGAATTTTTCTGTCAGACAACCCAACCAAAAAGTTCAGGTCAACCCAACAAGTCTTTACAGGATGGTCCTAAAAGTGATCACATAAACACTATAAATACAAGAAATATGTGTGCATTTGAAGAAAATCCAAGCAATAATATCAAGTCTTAGGTGCACAAAAGAGACATGAGGTGCATGAGAGAAGTTGGAGAGTGTTCTTGGGGTTTAAAGGTGTGCAAGAGGAGTTTTATTGTAGTTTTAAGGGTGCATTATGAAGGACTAAGGTGTATGATGCCACAAAGTGAGTTGTTTTGAGGTTGTGATGCTACTGTCTCGGATTATATTTTTGGAATGATCTTATGAGTTTTTCTAGGGAATGAAGGGAAAATATGACTAGGGTTTGAATCTATGTCTGGTGTATGAAGCAAAGAGAGGCATTGGAGCATGAAAGTTAAGGGTATGATGATACTATGAAATACATGAAATATGAAACATACAGGTGAAGTCAGAAGTACTATGTGTATGAATATCTTAGTTTCGTACCTATACAGGTATTAGTGAGTTGGTTCTCAACTGAGGAGATTGGTGTCTCTAGTAGGTTAATGGTGCCTACACAATATCTTATTGAGGTGGCACTCAACTGAGGAGATTGATGTCTCAAGTAGGTTGGTGCCTACAATATTTGTAATAGTAGGTTGGTTCCTACAAACATTTATAGATATAGGTTTTTATGGTTTTATCCCACAAGGATTTCCACATTAAATTTTGTGCATTGTGATTTGGGTTTATTTGTGCTAATGAATGATTGGTGAATGGTTAAATAAAGTAAAAATTATCTTATACTGATTCACCCCCCCTTAGTATAAGAATAAGTACAACATAGTGATGATGAAGAATGCTCTCCTAGATACCACTCAAGGTATGAGGAATATGCTCTAGATTCTTTAACCATAGGGATACTTTGGGCATGCTAAACACTACAGGAAACATGCAACCTAGTTGGTGATCCATCAAACATGAGGAGGAGACATTCACAATTTTAGGGAGCTCTACATGCATTTGTTTCCATTACTATAGATCCATTATCTCTTCATGAGGCCTTTGACATTCTTCAGTGGGATGCAATTGTTGGTTTGTTATTTTCTTTGCAGTGGAAGTCCATTCAAGGTAGATCGGCTGATGGTTGAAGGTCGAGGTGGATCGACAACAATCAAGATTGATGTGGATCAACAACAAGTCAAAGGCCAAAGGATTCGACTGGGTAAAGTCAAAGTCAAAGATATTGATGGAAATTCAACCAACAAGAGGTGAAAGTGCAAGCGTGAGATGAATGACTAGATACTGAATGAAGTTTGAATGGTAGTTGACTGGTAACACGATTTGAAGTCGATTGTAACAAAATCCCAGGATTTGCGGGATTTGTAGCCAATGATATGCATGGATATGTAACCGTTTTTGGGAACTAATATTTAGGGATTTTCCTGTTGTAAAGCCTAGATCAATGAATCTTAGGGTAGTCAGGATATAGATAAATATTTAGATGTAGGTTGATGGTCATGCATATGTACGATGGATTGGCTACAAGATTATTCTTGCAAAGAAAAGAGGGTATGATGTCGATTGTGTCTTAGGTGTGGACCAAGGTTAGACATGTAACCTTTTATTTAGATTGAATAAGACAACAAGAGACAAAAATGCTCAAAGGATTGTTGGTTTTCCCGACTTAGGGTTTCCAGGGTAAAAACTTTGTGTACTGTGTGATTGCTTGTGTCATTTACATTCTTGATTAAATTCTTCTTCTCTTCTGCTAGGATTAGTATGGAAGTGTCTCTCATTTCCTGACAACAACTATGTAGAAGGGATATAAATCATTAACAAGGAACCATACATGGGATCTAGTTCCCCTTCCTAAAGGAAGGAATTTTTTTTGATGTAAGTGGATATATCAGACAAAATGTTCAATAGATGGGCTGGAAATTAAGTTTAAATATTAGCAAGTGGTAAAAGGGTTTTCAAAAATTCCCGAAATTGACTACAATGAGACATTTGAACCAGTTGGAAGGATGGATACAATCTGACTCATATTATCCATTGTTGAATCTCATTGCTTGGAAGTTCATCCAATGGACATATAGAGTTCCTTTCTTCATGGGAATATTGAAGAGGAGATTTACATGGAGTAACCACCGAGGTTATCTCAAGACTCTTCTATGGTGTACATATTTAGGAAATATATTTATGGCCTCAAATAGGTTGCTCAGGCTTGGTATGCCAAGATGGATTCCTTCCTTCTTTCTTTTAGATTCTTCCAATGCTATTCTAATCCAAATGTCTACACTTTGTGACAAGACAATCCTCTCTTATTTGTAGTCTTACATGTAGATGATCTATTGATCACATGAATTTCTTTGGCATCCATTTCTATTTTGAAAACTTCCATACATGACAGGTTTCTGATGATGAACTTGGGTTTGCTGCATTATTTTCTTGGGATTGAGATCACTCAGCCTAATTTCAAGATGATTGTGGTAGAATACAAGTATGCTCTTGATATGTTCTCATGAATTCATTGGCTAACTTCAATCTTGTTGTGATTACCTTCTTTTCTATATTTATACTTGAGGCTAATTTCTCTTCACCCTTGGTTGACAACACCTTATATCAAGAGCTAGTGGTTAGCATCCTTTATCTCACTCACACCAGGCCTAACATCGCATATGTTGTGGGTATAGTCTGCTAATTTATGTTGGAACCCTATGAGTTACACTGGAAGGTAGCCAAGTGGATTCTTTGTTACATTTAGGGAACATCGAGTTTTGGGATTCATTATGCAGTAGTTATCAACCTTGATTTAATTGGGTATACAAATTATAGTTGGACAGCTGATGCTATAGATCACAAATCCACTTTAGGCTACTCTTCTCTATTGGGTCCGATCTGATTTGTTGGTTAAGAAAGAAGAAATCTACGATTTCTATATATACCACATAGGATAAGTAGCATGGAGTTGTCAATGCCACCATTGAGGCCATTTGGATTAAGCACATTCTCACCGAATTTTGTATATATTATCGATGACCATTTGTCGTTTTTTGTGACAATCCGAATGCCATTTAGATCTCATAGGATCCGATTCACTGGTAGCAAATGAAGCACTTTAATATTTGTATGCACTTCATTTGGGAACTCATCCATGGATATGTTATTGATCTTAGATACTGTCTAATTATGGAGTAGATAATCGATATCTTCACCAAACATTTTATAGAAAGCAAGTTTCATCATCTACAAACTATGTTGGGGTGTGGGAGGCTTCATCTCCATAGTAGGCTACTTAGTTTTCTCTTCCATTTCCTCTCTAGGGTGGGGATGGTTCCACTAGGTTTTTTCTTTTCCTTACTTCTTGAGGGGATTTTTTTTGTACATCAATACCTAATATGGTGTCACATTTGTTGGGCCCCATCTCTCTGTCTCCAAATACCCACTTAAGATGAACTTATGAAAGGTGTTGGTGACTATGGTGCATGATAGTTGTTTAGTTAAACACTTTCATGCACACAAGGAAATTTAAGCTTAATTCATTGTCTTTCCTTGATTTATGGAAGGATTCATGGCACATGAATTTCTTTTGGTGATTTTTCTTGAATCCATAAAGCATGCCATTGTATATGTATTGCTGATCCAGGTGGATATTGGTGGCCACCCACCTTTTTCGACTGGCTCAAAACTGTTTTTTGGCAATTTTGGCAATTTACTATTTTTAGCAGGTTTTAACTTCTAGGGCCATTTTGAGGGCCTAAATGAAGGTTTTTCGAGATAAATGTTCTCAATGATAGCCGAAGGCATGATTGAGCCCCCAAAATGAATCTCCTCGATGATACCTTTCCAATGAGCTATCACATGCCTAAAACGGAGATCGTATGCAAAAGTTACGACCCCGAGAAGTTGATGTACTCACTTACCCAAACGGGGCCCACATGACTTTTGGTGCTTCATCTCCTAGGGTTAGGTTTTTGGATGTCTAGGACTTTTGGCATTCTTGTTTATTGTAAAAATGCCTTCAGAGCCTCATTGTAATCATTTTTCTTGCGAATGCAAGTAGCCGTCACATCTCTTCTCAGAGATAAGCTGCCACCATTCTAGCGAGTCTTTCACTCTGTATTTTTACAGTCTCTGTACATTTCTTTGATTAATAGAAATCGTGTATTACCGTATATCTGTGTTTATGGTTTCATCTCTGATACATTTCTGTTATATTATTGAATATCTACAATATCTCTGTGCATTTCTTTATTATATCTCCGCTCTCATTTCGTGCCGAAAATAATCCGGATCAATTGCATTGGATCAAATTTGGTGAGGTTAAAGAGATAGATCAATACCTATTGCAAAAAAATTGTCTTACTTGTTGGGACCCATCTCTCTATCTCCACATACCCACCTAACTTGCACTTATGGAAGGTGTTGATGACTATGGTTCATGCTAGTTGTTTACTTCAACACTTTCATGCACACAAAGAAAGTTAAGCTTAATTCTTTGTCTTTCCTTGCTTTATGGAGGGATTCATGGCACTTGCATTGCTTTTAATGATGTTTCTTGAATCCATAAAGAATACCATTGTATATGTGTTATCACTCCAAGAGTCTCTCTAGGTTGTAGATCGAGAGCTTGGTAACTTAATCAAATGCTCAATAAAATATATGAAATTGGATAAAAAATGAATAATTCTCATACTCATTCATCCATTCAAGACACTTTGAACATAAGGCTCTCAAAAGGCATTTATCAAATGGTTTTTAAACTCATATGGATGGAGAACAGTCACTATACCAACAAGATCATGTATATTGAAAATATAGATGAAAGGCTGACTATAACAAAGAATAATACTTATATTTCTTCCTACGAATGCAATGATTAAAAGACATTAATCAGTCACTGTGCAAACAAAACAAATGAATATGACGTTCAATTATAAGTATAATAAAAGAAAAATCAACAGAGGTATGAACAATAATAGTGAAAGAAGCTTATGATTCCAGTATATATATATCAAAGTATTTACAATAAAAGAGTGTGTAAATCTCTCCAAAATTGACCCCCTCGGTATGGAAGACTGAACCCCCCTTAATCATTACAATTTCTAAAATATATATAGAGAATACATATTTGTTGTAGATCCTAAAGAGATGGATCTGGAAAGCCATCTGTCAAAATAAAAAAAAACTGTTTACTAGGATTTAGATCCTAAATCCAAGGGATAAAATTCTTATCCAAATTTAAATCTTCGACTACCCCTTAGGCTTTGTTGGAGGATAGAAGAGTCTTCTTCAACCTTTCTTCAACATCTGGGTGTTAGATGTCAGCTTTTAAAACCAAATAGGAAGTCAAATTTGACTTAACTTCCTTTTTGAAGAAAACATGCCTCGTTAGGGTGCAACACTGAAAAATCACCTCTTGCGCTACCAACTTCCTGTAGGAGGCTTTTTTAGATAGTTTTGTCAAATTTGCTATAAAAACCAAAATGAAGGCTGGAAAAGGCTCCACCTTCTTGTTGCTTGTAAAGATGGACCTCGTCATTTTTTTTCTTTAGATCTTCAGCTTCAAGCTCCTCAAACTTCAATGCTTGTGTCTAATTGAATACTTTGTTTCCATCTTGCTAAACATGCCATGCTCAGGGATGAAATATCTGCAAATGTTTCTACCGTGCCTGCATTGGATCCTAGCCAAAATCTCATCACTCATTTGTCTTTCTTTAATGCCTTGTCAAATCTACCAGCATAGCACAAATCCTCCAATATTCTTAAAGCTACAAGCAATCAAAATCGGCCCTATGTCTTTGTTTTGATAGTTTGATATAAAAGGTTCTACTTGCAAAAATTATGGCATAACAGATGCATAATTTGAGAGACGTTCCATCAACTGTGACATCACAATATTTATATCAACAGTTAGCTGAAGCTGAGGGAAAGCACTAAGGAGTCTTTCCAAAGTTTGCAAATGGTAATCATCTGGAAATACTTGGATGATACAGTTCATACGATAATATTGTGCAAGCTCATCTTTTCAATTAACAAATTGCTCCAACACTCTTCCGTTTCTCTTTCTTCCTCAAGTCCCTGATGCTGTGTTCAGACCCATAGTTTATTCATCTCTGTGAATTTATGAAGTACAAATTCCACTGCATCCATTACAGTTTCCCCCATCGCCTTCATACTCGGATCCAACATTTGGTAATTTGTCCCTGCTCAGGCTACTCTTTACACTAAAACCTCTGCAAAGACATAATATTTTTCAAGAGCAGCCAAGTCTTCCCTGGCCTCGAAGAATTCATATCCTTCCATCCCTTCACCAACATACCAGTGTACAAGCGCACGCTTTTCAAACATTAGATCGAATTTATGGTCAAGATGGGAGGATCTTCTACAACTGCTATGTTGTTTCTTATCATACATATTGCTCTTGGGACTTTACATAAATCTCCTCTATACATTAGATAATAAGCCATGTATTTTGCATGCCTGGGATCACATTTGGCCATCATGTTGCTGGCCTCAAACATAGAATTCGTTATTTCTTTCACTGACAATGCTTCATGATAGGTCTCCTCTTTAGCCACTACTAGTGCATAAGATGAAAGCATAAAAAGAATTTTAAGAAAGGGAACAAGGTTCATTTGAAACTCATTTATATCTACATTTAAGGCTCCTTGAAATCAGAGAGAAATTTGTTTAATGAAGATATAACTTGCGATATTAGTCTGTTCAAGTTTTTGTATCTAGATCTTTCGATGTCTAGACATCACTTGAAAACATCATAAATGGATTCATTGTCCAGAATAATTGCCACATCTGTATGCTCCAAGAGAGAATGAGTTGACAGAACATTGTTATATGGTTCTACAACTATAGTGGAAATCTGAGGAGAGGAGTATATATGAAATCCCAGCTTCAATTTTCATCCATATTCAACAAAAATGCGTTCCAAGTGTAAGGATAACAAACCAGATCCAGTAGCTCCTCCAACAACATTAAATAATAAAACTCCTTGCAAACTGGTGCCAAATATCGCAGAGCTTCCGTCTTTGCGCGCGTGGGTGTGACACAACCCTCCACTTCTGCAGATTGACACCTGTGACTTCAAATATATTAGCTGGGTGCAAGACACATCAATCTATGCAAAAAATTGGATATCGAAATCGGCTTCTTTGACACCGGGACGCAGATGATTATTGATGCCGACAATGCAAATACAACGAGCGAGAGAATTCAATATCATAAACCCACTGTTGTTCTGGCTAGATCTGGCGCTTAATTCATGGCGTTGATAAAGAACCTCAAAATAACACATGTACAAATGCATTCAATCGACTAAAAAATTTAGATCTTAATCAAACACATGGATTATTGGGATTCAACATCTGTTTGTTTGGCGCTCCGATTCTCATCTACCTGCAAATTCTTTGATAAAAATTGACACCTGCACAATCGTTTGGCACCTGTATCATAAATCGAGCACCTGGCTACTCAACGTTGAATTTTTGGCGTCTGGGCTGGGCTTTGTGTTGGTATATATGTTGACTAGTTGATCTAGAATCGGATCCAGAAGCCTGACAAGGTTTAAAAATGCTCAAAAATGAAAGTGCTCGGAATGCGACGAAACCAACGCCATTGCGTCCGGCTCGTCTTCCTGATTCCGACAGTATATTTACTTCGTCAAACGGGCTCCGTATGAGCAAGATATCGCGTTCTGTCCGAAAAGGCAAACAGGCAGAAAAAAAAAAAGGATGACTGTACAGTTCGTACAGTGTCACGTGGCATGCTGACTGTACAGACCGTATAGTTCGTACAAATGATGTGGCAGCTCCAGGAGGTGACACGTGGCAGGCTGATTTGGCGTACGGGCAGACAGTTGGACCAATCCATGGGTGACACATGTCACCACTGTAAGGGTGACATGTGGCACAGATGACGTCAGCAGATACGGTGGCAGACATGTGGTAGGATGACAGGACAGTACGGCATTTGACGCGTTGCAGGTGACGTGGGCCAGTCGACAATTGACACTTGGCAATTTGTGGTTGGTTGTTGAGGTGCCACGTGGCACCCTGTGGTTGGTTTATGGTTTTATATAAAATTTATATGGCTCGGTCGGGGTCGAACCCGCGACCTATACTCCGGGCAACGGACTGGCAAGACCAGGCTAACTGCCCAGCCCGCGGGTAGTGCTTGTTATGTATACGGCATATATTACATTTATTTTTGGTTAAGTTTTAAAATGGCGGGGAAAAGGGCCGGGGCTTAGCCCCAGCCCTCGGCACGGTTTCATTGCCACACGACCATTGATCAACAAATGAACCATATAACCGACGGCGCAGGGAGTTGGCGATAGGGACTAGCCCGTGGTTCCCGAGCAGGGCACACATGACCCGGAGCCGATCCGACGGGAGCGCGGGGGGTTATAACCATTAGGCCATGGACCTATGCCAACATGCCATGACCAGGAGCTAGTGTTAGGAGAGGGCCAGCACATGGGCGCGTGGCCACATGGCCCACCCATATGACCTAGAGCGCGCGAGTTTGGGGGGTTGCGCCCAAATTTATTCAAAAATGGGTTTTATGTATAGTTTTTGATTTTAAAAAGATTATATTCCTGTTATTAGTTGATTTTTTCTATTTTTGGGAGATATTGGGAATTTTTTGAGCCCAAATTTTGGGAGGAAGTTGGAGATGAACAACCAACTTCAGATCTATATAAACCAAGCCTATTTGAGGCCATAGGAGGACAATCAAGGACAGAAAAAAGAAGAGTTATGCTGAAGAGAAGCCAAGCCAAAGCCATTTTTATGCAGGGAAGATATTGAGGAGCAGACGCTTGTGGGCCATTTCTGGGAGCTTCGGACGTCCGTTTTGCGTGCCGTTTTCTTTGCAGGGTTCTAGAGATCTGGAAAAACATGACTAGATCAGTCTTGTAGCCATTTGACATTGCAGCGATGTATTTTTGAGCTTTTTGAACAGAAATAAAGAAGCCTCCCCCACAGAGACAAAGGCCCGGAGACGTAGGCAAAGTTGTGTCGAACTCCGTTATCAATCTGCGTGTTATGGTTTGCTGTCTATTATTTCATTTCAGATCTGCATATGTGTATATGGCTTTCATAATTCCTCTTCTTTCCTCATTCTTTCACTAAGTTTCTCAAATGGTTAATTAACGCATGCAAAATTAAAACTCAACCATAGTCATTAAAAGATCCTACGGATCAAGTGGTATCAGAGCTAGTTGACGTTTGTATTTGAGTTGTATGTTAACCAGGGAAAAGCTACAACGTGGTGAAGACGAGCTTGTTGCAGAGAATCCATTAATTGGATTGAGAAAGAGAGTTTCTCACAGCGAGAAGATGGCATCGGAAGAAGTGATTTCTCAAGATGAGAAAGAATTCCGGAAAACATTCCTTGCTATGTTGGAGATGGTGAAAGTTTTGTACGAAGATTACTTGGAACGAAAAAGACCAATTTTGGGTGAATCTTCAAAGGGAAAAAGTGAAGAGGAAGAGGACCATCCGCAGATTCCTCCTTCACCTCCATCAACACCTCCTTCTTCTCCTTCTTCTTCAAGTTCAAGTTCTAAATCTAATGGAAAGAAAAATGTTCATAAGAATAAGAATAAAATGCCATTGTTAAAACTTGATGTTAAATTTGAGTTGCCCATATATGATGGTGAAGTAAATGCAGAAAAACTTGACAATTGGATCAAGCAGATGGAGGTATATTGCAGTGTGCAACAGATCAAGGATGAGGCCACACAAATCAAGTTGGCATCTTTGAGACTTGTAGGTACAACTCTTATCTGGTGGCAAAGCAAGCTGCAAAAGGGAGCACAACATGTGGGTAATGTATTTCCATCATGGAAGATTTTCATTTTGGCACTTAGGAAACAATTATATCCTTTGGGTTAGAAAGAAAAAGCATTAATTGAATGGCAATGTTTAAAACTAAGAAAATGACAAACAATGCAAGAATACACCGATGGATTTCAAAAAATGGCATTAATGTTAGACATTCCTTTGAAAACAAAAGAAACTCTTATGAAGTATATAGGAGGTTTACCTGCGCATATTAGAAACACTGTTTTCATGTTTGGACCCACTAACCTTGATGAGGTTTCTTTTCAAGCTACATATATTGAAGCAGGGAAAGCAGGTGTGTCAGGGGAATCATCGTCTTCAAGGAAAGAGGACAAGAGGAAAAGACATGGCAAGAATGCAAATGCAGTGACAAGGAAAGAAGGAAAGCCCTCTTGCAAGCATTGCAAGAAAGAGGAACATGATGAGGATAGATGTTGGCAGTTGCATCCCGAGAAGAGGCCAAAGTGGTTCAAATAAAAGAAGGGAACGCAAACAGTGGCAATGACATCAAAACCCACAGACTTCTGGATCCGATTTTGGATCACACCTCCCCACAAAAAGACCTTTTGGTCCCCAAAATGTTACTAACCAGTCAACAAGCTCGGGATAGGCCACCCAGCTTGTCCTCTGTCTCTGAAATCTGTCCTGTGCACCTGTCTCATCAAGATCAACTGTAACACAATCATGACAACTGATAGCATATTATTAGCCATTTGAACCCTGTTACATCTTACTGAAGCCACTATCATCCATGTAGAAAACATTACTAATGACAGTATCAAGAAGACGACTGCAAATGAGCTGATATACTTGCAATATATGGACGACATGAGCTTATCTTGAAGCAACTTATGATTGATTTTCCATTCAACAATCATATCTTGTTCTTGCTTAAGATCAATTACTTCATTTGAAACAATTATTGGTTTGTTGCTTGCTTGCACTGCCTTCTTTAATTGTTCTATTATTTGAAGTGTTGTATTTGCTTTAACATGATGAGCATGAACCACATAATCTTGACCTTCTTTAGTGAATTGATATCGATTCTTTGTCCCGTAGAAGATTGCCTTACGATCATATAAATATGGGCTACCTAAGACCATTCCACATTCTCTTAACAACACTACATCACATGTTACTTCGTCCACATACTTAGATGAAATTGCAAATTTGATTGCGCATTGCTTTGTTATGTGCATTTGATGATGATTGCTTATCCATTTAAGTGTGTAAGCCTTATGATGAGTTTGTGTTTTTAATCCCAAATGCTTAACCAATTCTTCTGAGATTAGATTAGATTGAGATCCACTGTCGTTTAATGTGTCTATCTTAGTGTGTCGCATGATTACCCTTATATGAAACAACTTGCTTCTACAATCAACGTCTTCACCAAATTTACCCGTCATACCAACCAATGAGATCTTTGACTCATCACCTGAATCCGATCCCAAGTCTGTGGGTTTTGATGTCGTTGCCACTGTTTGCATTCCCTTCTTTTCTTTGAACCACTTTGGCTTCTTCTCGGGATACAACTGCCAACATCTGTCCTCATCATGTCCCTCTTTCTTGCAATGATTGCAAGAGAGCTTTCCTTCCTTCCTTGCAGAGAATCCATTGATTGGATTGAGAAAGAGAGCTTCTCATAGCAAGAAGATGGTATCGGAAGAAGGGATTTCTCAAGATGAGAAAGAATTCCGGAAAACATTCCTTGCTATGTCGGAGATGGTGAAAGTTTTGTACAAAGATTACTTGGAACAAAAAAGACCAATTTTGGGTGAATCTTCAAAGGGAAAAAGTGAAGAGGAAGAGGACCATCCTCAGATTCCTCCTTCACCTCCATCAACACATCCTTCTTCTCCTTCTTCTTCAAGTTCAAGTTCTAAATCTAATGGAAAGAAAAATGTTCATAAGAATAAGAATGAAATGCCATTGTTAAAACTTGATGTTAAATTTGAGTTGCCCATATATGATGGTGAAGTAAATGCAGAAAAACTTGACAATTGGATCAGGCAGATGGAGGTATACTGCAGTGTGCAACAGATCAAGGATGAGGCCACACAAATCAAGCTGGCATCTTTGAGACTTGCAAGTACAACTCTTATCTGGTGGAAAAGCAAGCTGCAAAAGGGAACACAACATGTGGGTAATGTATTTCCATCATGGAAGAGTTTCATTTAGGCACTTACGAAACAATTCTATCCTTTGGGTTATAAAGAAAAAGCAGTAATTGAATGACAATCTTTAAAACTAAGAAAAGGACAAACAGTGCAAGAATACACCGATGGATTTCGAAAAATGGCATTAATGTTATACATTCCTTTGCAAACACAATAAACTCTTATGAAGTATATAGGAGGTTTACCTGCGCATATTAGAAACACTGTTTTCATGTTTGGACCCACTAACCTTGATGGGGTTTCTGTTCAAGCTACATATATTGAAGCAGGGAAAGTAGGTGTGTCAGGGGAATCATCGTCTTCAAGGAAAGAGGAAAAGAGGAAAAGGCATGGCAAGAATGCAAATGCAGTGACAAGGAAGGAAGGAAAGCCCTCTTGCAAGCATTGCAAGAAAGAGGGACATGATAAGGACAGATGTTGGCAGTTGCATCCCGAGAAGACGCCAAAGTGGTTCAAAGAAAAGAAGGGAACGCAAACAGTGGCAACGACATCAAAACCCACAGACTTGGGATCGGATTCAGGTGATGAGTCAAAGATATCATTGGTTGGTATGACGGGTAAATTTGGTGAAGACACTGATTGTAGAAGCAAGTTGTTTCATATAAGGGTAATCATGCGACACACTAAGATAGACACATTAATCGACAGTGGATCTCAATCTAATCTAATCGCAGAAGAATTGGTTAAGCAATTGGGATTAAAAACACAAACTCATCATAAGGCTTACACACTTAAATGGATAAGAAATCATCATCAAATGCACATAACAAAGCAGTGCACAATCAAATTTGCAATTTCATCTAAGTATGTGGACGAAGTAACATGTGATGTAGTGTCGTTAAGAGAATGTGGAATGGTCTTAGGT
>ML781624.1:866943-885969 GCA_009831015.1 Picea engelmannii | reverse complement strand
CTTGGAATGCGATGAAACTAGTGCCATTGCGTCTGGCTCGTCTTCCTGATTCCGACGATATATTTACTTCGTCAAATGGGCTCTATATGAGCAAGATATCACATTCTGTCTCAAAAGGAAAACAGGCAAAAAAAAAAAAGGATGACTATACAGTCCGTACAGAGCCACGTCACATGCTGACTGTACAGACCGTATGCTCCATACAGATGATGTGGCATCTCCAAGAGGCAACATGTGGCAGGCTGATTTGGCATACGGGCAGACAGTTGGGCCAATCCATGGGTGACACGTGTCACCACTGTAAGGGTGACACGTGGCACGGATGACGTCAGTAGATACGGTGGCAGACACGTGGCAGGCTGACAGGGCCATACAGCATTTGATGCGTGGCAGGTGACATGGGCCAGTTGACAATCGACACTTGGCAATTTGCGATTGGTTATTGAGATGCCATGTGGCCCAGTCATGGGCTACCACGTGGCACCCTATGGTTGGTTTATGGTTTTATATAAAATTTATATGGCTCGGCCGGGGTCGAACCCGCGACCTATACTCTGGGCAACGGACTGGAAGGACCGAGCTAACCGCCCGACCCGTGGGTAGTGCATCTTATGTATACGATATATATTACATTTATTTTTGGTTAAGTTTTAAAACGGCGGGGAAAAGGGCTGGGGCTTAGCCCCAGCCCTCGGCACGGTTTCATTTCCACACGACCACAGATCAACAAACGAACCATATAACCGATGATGCGGGGAGTTGGTGATAGGGACTAGCCCGTGGTCCCCGGGCAGAGCACACATGACCCGGAGCCGATCCGACGGGAGCGCGGGGGGTTATAACCATTAGGCCGTGGACCTATGCCAACACGCCACGACCAGGAGCTAGCGCCGGGAGAGGGCCAGTGCATGGGTGCGTGGCCACATGGCCGACCCATATGACCCAGAGCACGCGAGTTTGGAGGCTGCGCCCGAATTTATTCAAAAATGGGTTTTATGTATAGTTTTTTATTTTAAAAAGATTATATGCCTATTATTAGTTGATTTTCTCCATTTTTGGGAAATATTGAGCATTTTTTGAGCCTAAATTTTGGGAGGAAGTTGGAGATGAACAACCAACTTCAGATCTATATAAACCAGGCCTGTTTGAGGCCATAGGAGGATAGTCAAGGACAAAAAAAAACAGAGTTATGCTGAAGAGAAGCCAAGCCAAAGCCATTTTTATGCAGGGAAGATATTGAGGAGCAGACGCTTGCGGGCCATTTCTGGGAGCTCCGGATGTCCGTTTTGCGTGCCGTTTTCTTTGCAGGGTTCTAGAGATCTGGAAGAACATGACCAGATCAGTCTTGTAGCCATTTGGCATTGCAACGATGTATTTTTGAGCTTTTTGAACAGAAATAAAGAAGCCTCCCCCACAGAGACAAAGGCCCGGAGACGTAAGCAAAGTTGTGCCGAACTCCGTTATCAATCTACATGTTATGGTTTGCTGTCTATTATTTCATTTTAGATCTGCATATGTGTATATGGCTGTCATAATTCCTCTTCTTTCCTCATTCTTTCACTAAGTTTCTCAAATGGTTAATTAACACATGGAAAATTAAAACTCAACCATAGTCATTAAAAGATACTACGGATCACTAGTGGACTCGGAGTTGATGTTAGCTCGATATGTAGTGTGGCTTAGGGTTAGAATTAGGTCACTTGTGCGCACACACCGCCCTTTTTTGAATTAAAAAGGCAATAAATTCCTTTAGTAAAAAAGGGAAAATATATATATATATTTTTATTTTTGACATAAGAAAATAAAGATTTAGGGAAACTAATGAAAAAGTTATTTTTTGGTCTAGTAAAAATTGATAATAGAAGCTCATGAGAGTCGATGAAGATTTAAAAAGCTATGATACAGGCAAATGATCAAAGGGATTTGATAATGCAAGCACAAATTTTCTAAAGATGCTCAAAATTAAAAAAAAGCATTTTCAACGCTAACATCTGGCTCCAACAGGGATGGATACCTCCCTGAGAGGCTCCAAGAAATGACAAACCATGTGCCTTTACCATTGGGCTATGGAGTCAACTGTGAAACCTCTCTGAACACCTTCAAATCCTACCACTTATTCAAGCAAACTAGCTACTATCTCTGCTGAAAAACTTGAAGGAAAATAAATACTCGAGAAGTGAACTCTATTTCCTATGCTACCATACTTCTAACTTGTTCTGCAACTTGGTCAAGTAAAGGAAAACTTCCATAACAACCATTCAAGTAGTTTCAAAACTGAAAAGATCTTGTCCATACCACTGATCAATAGATAATGTCTGAAATATAACAACAGTGATAAAAATTCCTTCAGGAAACAAAACTCACCCGGAAGTGTTGGTGAGTTAAAGTAATCTGAAATTTTCAGGTAATATGAAACATAAGACTCCAAAAAGACTGCAAATGGATCTTTGAAACTGAAATCAGAAGAATGCTCATCCACAAAAAACAATTGCTCATCCACAAGAAATAATTGCTCATCCATGACTACCTCTTTGCTTGAAAACTGATAACCCTCTAGTCCTCTTGTGATCAGATTTTGATCATCAGTAACAACAAATATCTCTTCAAAATCATGATCATAATATGATGATAAAACCCGGTTTAAATCATATTGATTGTGGTCAGCTAGAAATATGTAATTGTCTATGCAATCATCAACTATCTCATCCTTAAAATGGTTTAAAAACTGATCAACAACTTGACATACATACCTGTCCATAGAAACATCTACACACACTAAAGAATCTGATTCCAAATCTGACATATACTTACATCCTTGTTGTTGTTCCAAATCTTCTTCATACTCATTGCCTTCTTTTTCAAAATCTGAAACATACTGACAGTTCCCTTGCTCATGTGCATGCATATTTTCAAAGTAAGATGGAGCTCAAATTCTCTTGGAATCACGGATGTTCTCCTCAATTTCTTGGGCATCTTCAAATAAGCATGCTAAGGATGAAGAATTTATTTCTCTCAGGAGAAGGGAAAGGTCTAGATACTGAGCCATAACATAGAAAACCATGGCAACAGTCTCTGTAGGCCGGATTTCCAAAGGCATGTCATGATAAATGTTGTAGAACCTTCTATTGAAGACATACAAGACTTCATCTTCGCCTCTCCTCAAAGAATAAAAATCAACGAGGTACAAATCAAGAGATTTGTTCTCACCCCAATGCTTTAAAAAAACATTGGACAACTCGATCCAAGAACTAATGGAATCAATTCTCAACTCCTTAAACCATACTGCAACATCTCTAAACAATTTTTTAGAGAACAACCTCATAGTAACATCATCATGAATAATCTCGAATTGATCAACAAAATTTTCAAAGGCCCCCAAATGCCTCTCAGCTGTGACATGATCCTCTCCAGAAAACTAGGGAAGATACTCAAGGAAATCAAGAGGATAAGGATGAAGGAGATATGACAACTTTAAAGGCTTGAACATATTCAATTTGATTCTAGTTTGAAAAGCAGTGGGATAATCATGAGGATTAACAAGCTGATTGGAAGGCTCAATAGTCACTAAATATAATGAGATCTGAGAATTTTTTGCATCGGTTTGAATATCCTCAAGGTGACAAGGATGATTAGATTCAAGAGGGATTTGAATGCAAAGCTCATCTTTATGAATAGATTGTGGTGAAGATATAACATCAACATCAACGACATAAGGAGGTTGCAAAGTTTCCTCTTGCAAGGATGGATACACAAAGGTAGGTTGATGATCATAAAAAAAACAAAGCACAAGATGATCCTCTTTCTACATGAAGGGAAAAGCAAAAATGAACTGATAAAGAACAACAAAAGCTCATGAAGAAATCTCATGAACTGATACCTAGATTTTCTCTTATGTCTTTTCATCTTTTCTATCAACTGGATCCTCCCCAGTGGAGTCTTTGATTGTGGAGTCGCCAAATAGATAGTTACAACCAATATGATGCCCAACCTTTGTCTATCATCAAAAGTTGGGACTATGTCATCTCCCAGGGATGCTTTCTTCGGAATCCTCTCCTCGGCAGCAACGCCAATTTGTTATCACTCCAAGAGTGTCTCTAGGTTGTAGATTAAGAGAGCTTGGTAACTTAATCAAATGCTCAATAAAATATATGAAATTGGATAAAAAATGAATAACTCTCACACTCACTCATCCACTCAACACACTTCAAACATATCCAAACAAGACACTTCAAACATATCCAAACAAGATAAGGCTCTCAAAAGGTATTGATCAGATGGTTTTTAAACTCAGATGGATGGAGAACTGTCGCTATATCAGCAAGATCATGTATATTAAAAATATAGATGAAAGACTGACTATAACAAAGAAGAATATTTATATTTCTGCCTAACAGTGCAATGATTAAAAGACATTAATCAGTCAATGTGAAAACAAAACAAATGAATATGACATTAAATTATAAGTATAAGAAAAGACAAATGAACACATGTCTGAACAATAACAGTGAAAGAAACTTATGATTCCAGTATATATATATCAAAGTCTTTACAATAAAAGAGTGTGTAAATCTTTACAATAAAAGAGTGTGTAAAGCTCTCCAAAATCGAACCCCTCAGTCCCAAAGACTGAACCCCCCTTAATAATTACAATTTCTAAAATATATATAGAGAATACATATTTGTTGTACATCCTAAAGATATGGATCTGGGAAGCCATTTGTCAAAATAAAAAACACTGTTTACTATAAACTAGGAATTAGATCCTAAATCTAAGGGATAAAATCTTTATCCAAATTTAAATCTTCGACTTCCCCTTAGGCTTTGCTGGAGGATAGAACAGTCTTCTTCAACCTTTATTCAACAGCTGGGTGTTAGATGTCAGCTTTTAAAACCAAATAGGAAGTCAAATTTGACTTAACTTCCTTTTTGCAGAAAACAGGCCTGTTGGTAGCGTGCAACACTGAAAAATCACCTCTTGTGCTACCAAATTCCTGTAGGTGGCCTTTTTACATAGTTTTGTCAAATTTTCTATAAAAAACAAAAATGAAGGCTGGAAAAGGCTTCACCTTCATGTTCCTTGTAAAGTTGGACCTAGTCATTTTTCTTCTTTAAATCTTCCTCTTCAAGTTCCTCAAACTTCAATGCTTGTGTCTAATTGAATACTCTGTTTCCATATTGCTAAACATGCCATGCTCAGGGATAAAAGATCTGAAAATGTTTCTATTGTGCCTGCATTGGCTCCTTCTAGCCAAAATATCATCACTCTTTTATCTTTCTTTAATGCCCTGTCAAATCTACCAGCATAGCACAAATTCTCCAATATTCTTAAAGCTACAAGCAATCGAAATCGGCCATCTGTCTTTGTTTTGATAGTTCGATATAAAAGGTTCTACTTGCAAAAATTCTGGCATAACCTCTATACTTAAAGATGCATAATTTGAGAGACGTTCCATCAATTGAGACATCAGAGTCTTTATATCAATAGTTAGTTGAAACTGAGGGAAAGCACCAAGGAGTGCTTCCAAAGTTTGCAAATGGTAATCATCTGGAAATACTTTACTTGGATGATACAGTCCATAAGGTAATACTGTGCAAGCTCATCTTTGCAATTAACAACCTGCTCCAACACTCTCTCGTTTCTCTTTCTCCCTTGCAAGTCCCTGATGCTGCGTTCGGATCCATAGTTTATTCATCTCTGTGAATTTATGAATTACAAATTCCACTGCATCCATTACAGTTTCTCCCATCGCTTTCATACTCGGATCCAACATCTGGTAATTTGTCCCTGCTCATGCTACTCTTGCCACTAAAACTTCTGCACAGAGATTATCTTTTTCAAGAGCAGCCAAGTCTTCCCTGGCCTCGAAGAATTCATCTTCTTCCATACCTTCACCAACATACCAGTGTACAAACACACGCTTTTCAAACATTAGATCGAATTGATGGTCAAGATGGGAGGATACTTCTACAACTGTCGTGTTGTTGCTTATCATACATATTGCTCTTGGGACTTTACATAAATATCCTCTATACATTAGACAGTAAGCCATGCATTTTCCATGTCTGGGATCACATTTGGCCATCATGTTGCTGGCCTCGAACACAAAATTCATTATTTCTTTCACTGACAATGCTTCATGATAGGTCTTCTCTTTAGCCACTACTGGTGCATAAGATGAAAGCATAAAATGAATTTTAGGAAAGGGAACAAGGTTCATTTGAAACTCATTTATATCTACATTTAAGGATCCTTGAAATCACACATAATTTTGTTTAATGAAGATATAACTTGCGAGATTAGTCTGTTCAAGTTTTTGTATCTAGGTCTTTCAATGTCTAGACATCACTTGCAAACGTCATAAATGGATTGATTGTCTAGAGTAACTACCACATCTATATGCTCCAAGAGAAAATGAGTTGACAGAACATTGTTATATGGTTCTACAACTACAGTGGAAATCTGAGGAGAGGAGTATATATGAAATCCTAGCTTCGATTTTCGTCCATATTCAACAAAAAGGCGTTCCAAGTGTAAGGATCCCAAACTAGATCCAGAACCTCCTCCAACAACATTAAATACTAAAACTCCTTGCAATCTGGTGCCAAATATCGAAGAGCTTCCTTCTTTACGCGCATGGGTGTGACATGAGCTTCCACTTCTGCAGATTGACACCTGTGACTTCAAATCTATTAGCTGGGCGCAAGACATATCAATGTCTGCAAACAATTGGATATCGAAATCGAGTTCTTAGACACTGGAACGCACATGATCCTTGATGCCGACAATGGAAATACAGTGAGCGAGAGAATTCAATATCATAAACCCACTGTTCTGGCTAGATCTGGCACTTAATTCATGGCGTTGATAAAGAACCTCAAAATAGCACCTGTACAAATGCATTCAATAGACTAAAAAAAATTAGATCTTAATCAAACACATGGATTATTGGGATTCAGCATCTGTTTGTTTGGCGCTCTGAGTCTCATCTGCCTGCAAATTCTTTGATAAAAACTCGACACCTGCACAATATTTTGGCACCTGTATCATCAATCAGGGACCTGACAACTCAACGTTGAATTTTTGGCGTTTGGGACATATCCCACATCAATAGAATGAACTAATATATGTTGTCTTTATATACAACAATATTCTCATAAATTAATCGAGGAGATATGTGAAAAGAAAAGGCTTAGCGCTTAAGGCTGGGGTTTGTGTTGGTTTATATGTCGACTGGGGTTTGTGTTGGTTTATATGTCGACTAGTGGACTCGGTGATGATTCTTGCTTGTTATGTAGTGTGGATCAGGGTTGGACTTCCGTCACTTGGTTTATATGTTGAATAGTGGACTCGGAGTTGATTCTCGCTTGTTATGTAGTGTGGATCAGGGTTAGACTTCGGTCACTTGTGTGCACACACCACTCTTTTTAAATTGAAAAAAGGCAAGGAATAAATTCATTTAGTTAAAAGGCAAATAAATTTTTTTTTTTTTTTTTTATTTTTTTAAATTGAAAAAAGGCAAGCAATAAATTCATTTAGTTAAGCAATAAATTCATTTAGTTAAAAGGCAAATAAAAAAAAAATTAAGTTAAGCAATAAATTCATTTAGTTAAAAGGCAAATAAAAAAAAAATTAAAAAAAGGCAAGCAATAAATTCAGGGAATAAATTCATTTAGTTAAAAGGCAAATAAAAAAAAATATTTTGGACATAAGAGAATAAAGATTTAGGGAACTAATGAAAAAGTTGATAGATTTAGGGAAACTAATGAAACAGTTGATTTTTGGTTATGTAGGATAAAAGGTGAAGATCACTAAGTGTCTAGTCAAAATTGATAATAGAGGCTCACAAGACTCAATGAAGATTTAAAAAGCTATGACATAGATAAATGATGGCAAATCAAATTGAAAAAAAAAATTGGACATAAGAGAATATAGATTTAGGAAAACTAATGAAAAAAATATTTTTTGGTTATGCAGGTTAAAAGGTGAGGATCACTAAGTGTCTAGTCAAAATTGATAATAGGTGCTCACGAGACTTGATGAAGATTTAAAAAGCTATGACATAGGTAAATGATCAAATGGATTTGACAATGAAAGCACAAATGTGCTAAAGAAACTCAAAATTTTAAAGAAACATTTTGAACGCTAACAATATGTATTGCATTGGATCAACTTTTGTGAGGTTGATGAGACAAATCAATACCTATTGCACCAATTTGGTTTTAGTTCTCTGATTTCCATTTTTTATTTTAGAATTTAGACCTTGGATAGTTCCATAGCCATAGGAAACATGATTTTTCAACTTTCTTACATGGATGAATTCCACATGCACCCCTCATTATTATCCCCCCCAAATAAACAAACAATCATTTACAAAATTTAAAAAATAACAAGCATTTGTTTTGAAAAAAAGACATTAAAACATAGGGTAATAGATCCTAGTCCATAATAGGGGTGACCAATAAGGTGATCGTGTCATAATATATTAGTTCAAGAGGTGAACCATATCGAGATAGTGTACACGTGTGTTTTCTCAAAATCAGACCAGGGTTTGCATCAATTTCCAACAAAAGGGGTCTACTATAATCTAAGCACTGGAAAATCCTCAATAAGGGGAAGGTTTCATCCAAAGCATTGTGCTAAGACTTAAAGATTGTAAAAGACTTGCAGATCATGGCTATCACGACTAACACTTAACTCATTAGACATATTTTTCCTTAGTTCTCATGGCACACATTACCACCAAGTTGTAACTCATCTTAGTGCACTCAAGGACTATTAGACCATCATAACCATTACTATAATCCTACTTAAGTGTACACATAGATTAGATCAAAGATTGTTCATTCATTAACATAGTTAAGGAATAAAAATAAAACAATCATCACCATACAGAAGGAATGCAACACAAATTTTGAACATGGTATACCACTTGTAGTAAACCTTGATAGATATAAGAGAGAATAAACCATAAAAATTTAGAAATAAACCTTTGAACTTCCAAGATACCAAAACATTCACTATGAGCAACAAAATAATATAGAGAGAATAACCCTCAATATTGGGTAACACCATCAAATAATCATGGAAGGAATCATTCCAGAAACCATGCTTTCTATAAGATAATAAAATTCAACACACATCCAATACAATGATACTCATGCAAATATATACTTTCTCATGAGTATTCCTAGAGATATTATGTCAACTACCCCTGATTATTATTATCTTTCCTTTTAATTGCATAGTGGGCCTATTCCATTATTTCCACATTGCATTCATTATCCTCTTGAGTGCCTCCCTAGGTATCCCATATTATCCTCCCCAAGTATGTTATAGATGTTGAGTTTTATATTCCTTTGATTGGTTACTCTTCCAATCATTATGGAGGTGGCCTCAATGCCTCCTACGTTGGTGACTTATATTGTTGTTCCCCCTTTTAGCATTATTTATTGTTGTTCAAGGGATGTATTTATCCTTAGTCAACCATTTTTCAAATTTCTTGATCGTACAAGTTGTCCTTTCTTGTTATTAAGTTACTTTCAATTCATTATCATTACTAGTGTTTTTACATGCATGAGTGTGGAGGATTCATCATTTCATTCTCATTAGCATGTATTTATCCTATAAACTTGTTGACGGTTTCGAAATCACCCGACAACAGTAAAGGGTTACCCCTGGTAAGAAGCCTCAATTAGACCTCTCACCCTTTGGAATAGGGAACCCATCTGGATTCTGGCCCGACGACCATTGCTTGTTTGGTTTTATCTGTTATGGCTTGGTCCATCGATGAAGGTGACTAATGGATGGTTATGCAAAAGGAATATGTAGATGAAGACTATGTAAATGAAGGTATCTAATCTACTTCTAATCTACCCTATCCTAGCTAGGAGAGAATTAATGTAAATGAATGACTTGTGACATGAAACTAACTCTACCAATAGATTCACCCAGATAGATGAAATTAAGAAATAAAATGAGATAAAACATGCACATGAATATATAACCATAATAGTGTAAGTCACTATATCACATACATTGGCAACTCATATGCTCGGGACATGAGAAATATTGAAGAAATACAAAATTGCAAGAAAACACACGTTGCTTCATAATAGTCCATAAACAAACATGATCTTACAACCTACTGTTATAAGCAAAATCTGTCCGTAGGGACAGATCCAACCTATTCGGTTGTGAAGCTGGTTACAACCCCTTTGATAGCTCGACACGAGGCAGAGACTACCTGCACCTCAGGTGGTCCTTCGCCTGAGGCGGTAAAGAAGGGGAAAAAGAAAGGTGAAAGACTTACAAGAAGTCGTTCTTAGGACCACCCACCCTGGGTGTTATCCTTCCTTAGCTTCCTAGATGGCCAAAATGGCCTGGGGGTGAAAATTATGGGCAGTGGGATGAAAATGAGCTTGCTGATTTTTAGGACAGTGTAACAACCCTGCTTAAATAGATGTATAGGGATTATTAATTATAATTAATTGTCCTAATATGGTTTTAATTAAATATTGATTAGCATTAATAATATTAATTAAATATTTATTTATTAATTAATTGTTTATAACTTTTGATTAATTAATTAATTAGTTAATTACATATCACATTCAATGACATGGGTAATAAGTTAAAGGGGTTAATAATTTAATTTATTAAAGACTTACGTATACGGAGGAGATAAGAAACATTAAATAAAAGGATAAGAAACATTAAATAAAAGGATAAGACATTAAATAAGAGGATAAGATAATGAATAAAGGGATAAGGAAATTAATGAGGGGGAAAGAGTCGGTGAAGGAGGGATATGACGGGAGGAGTCTTACGGGAAGGGGGATCATCATTTTGGGGAGGAAGCATTTTGGAGGGGGATGAGAGTTCTGGTTTCTTGGCTTGGCTTTTCTGGTTATGTGGTGGAGTTCTGCAGTCTTTGAGTATCATTGCAGAGGCCACTGGGTTGCTAGGGGTTTTGGGCACGGGGGCCAGGATTCCTTTCGGTTTCCTGGAGCTAGGGAGCCGGACAGGCTGCTCCTAGCTGGCTGGGAGGTTAGTCGGTTTGGGCAGAGTTGGTCAGTGCATCAGGCAGCAGAAAAGCAACAGGCTGGACAACCGGGTCAACGGAGAAATTAACATCAGGAAGAGGTAAATTTGTATTATTCTGTTAAGTAATTCTTATTCTGTTATGAAATTATTGTTCATTAATTAATTTAACATGCTTATATGCTGAATTAAAAGAAATTAATGAGTTTTCTGCGTAGAAGTAGAAGTTTACTGTTTCAATTTATGGATTTAATAGACTTAAATTAATTTGGTCCCTACAGACAACGAAATAAATAAAGCGGACAGTGAGATGTTCACTTCCTTAAAGTGTCGAAAACTATCCCAAAATGGGTCGCTGGGATAAACCGGTATCCTGGGTAATTAACCAATGAATACTTTGAGTAAAAAGATATGAAACAAGGGTGAAAAGGGGGCATAAAATCTACAACCAAGTACTTTTAAATGGCTGTAAATTGTGAACAATAAGTTGTTCGAAGCTTTCAAGGCAGGGAAACAAGCCCAAAATGGCTTGACACCCCCCAGGGTGACCCGGGAAGTGATCTCGGAAGGTTGTTAAATCAAAAGTGGGCTGTAAAAGTGGATGAACAGCCTTGTAACAAGTTGTTACATCTATGATATAAGAGAAAGTATTCACAACTTCAATTTTGGTTCATGAGTGAAAAGGTGGACTAACGAAAGGTTGATTTTAAAAGTATTTTATTGGTCAATTTTTGTTTTTATCACATGCCTTGGCCACCACACTGTTTTGAAGGTTATTCCGATCAGGCAAACACATCCCAAAACTATGCCAACTAGTATAAGAAGAGTATTCCTAGTAGTCCACGGTGGTTAGGTTGAAGAGTGCCCCATGAAGTTCAGAGAAGTAGGGTTTAGCCACTTCTCGTCACTAGCGCTTCTGGGGTCTTAAAGCTGCTTGGATGGAAGAAGGATATCTGCGAAAATGAAGAGTCTCAGTGATCCAAATGGATATCGATGGCCACCCACCTTTTCCAATTGGCTCAAAACAACTTTCTGACATTTTTGGCAATTTACTATTTTTAGCAGTTTTTACTTTCGAGGCCATTTTGAGGGCCTAAATGAAGGTTTTTCGGTATCGAGCTACTCAATAATAGCCAAAGGCATGAATGAGCCCCCAAAATGAATCTCCTCGATGATACCTTTCCAACGGGCTATCACAGACCTAAAATAGAGATCGTATGCAAAAGTTACGACCCCGAGAAGTTGATGTACCACCTTACCCAAACAGGGCCCACATGACTTTTGGCGCATCATCTCCTAGGGTTAGGTTTTTGGATGTCTAGGGTTTTGGGAATTCTTGCTTATTGTAAAAAGGCCTTCAATGCCTCATTGTAACCAACTTCTTGTGAATGCACGCTGCCATCACATCTCTTCTCAGAGATAAGCCGCCACCATTCCAACAAGCTTGTTTCCGCTGCATTTTACAGTTTCAGCTTATTTTGTTATTGAATAGAAAACCAATTTTACTGTATCTCTGTTATTTTGTGTTAAGCACCTATTAATAATCTATATTTATTTCATTCTTCTCATAAAATCCGGATCAGTGGTATCAGAGCGGTCTACTCCTTGTCGTCTTAATGCATGTCCCCAACGAGGTCAGAGTACAAAGAGTTGGGTCTCGAGCTTGTTTCTCGCACGCCCAAGCGACCTCCCATGGCAGGAGAAAAGAAAGATGATGGGATAGGATATCCTTTTAAACTGTTGATTGAGGAAGCCCTCACACAATAGAGGAATGAGATGATGGATAGTTTCGCGCAAATCCTTTGGCGACTACCAACAGGTGACCCATCTTCTTCAAACGGAGGCACCACCCCCTTCAAGGTACAAATAAACTTTGATATTCCCATATTTGAAGGTCAAATAGACGCAGATGTTGTAGACAAGTGGTTGAATCTACTAGAAGGGTATTTTTCTATTCATAAATTTGGATAGAGAAAAGATTACTTTTGCACTCCTCAAAGCCGTTCCCCATGTCAAAGATTGGTGGGAAACTTTCTGTGAGCAAAAGGAGACAGAGGAAACCTCATTATTTTCAGTCATGACCACCTGGGAATCCTTCAGGGATGCTATTAAGGAACAATACTACCCTATCGAAAGTTATGACGACCTGTATACCAAATGGACCACACTGTGACAAGAAAGAGACCAAGCAGTGCCAGATTTCACAAATATCTTCCATACCTTGTGCACCAAGTTGGGTATCAAAGATCCATAGCGACATCTAGTGCTCAAGTATCACGGTGCTCTGCATAGATACATCCAGACTGAAATGGAATTTCTAGACATCTCATCCTTGGGCGCGACCTACCGATATGCCGTCAAAATCGAGCAGAAGCTCAAACAAAAGACACAATAATTTGGGCCTGGGAACCCCTCACAACAAAAGCCAGGAAAGGGTGGCACCAACCCACCGAACAAAGGACAGAGCAAATATGGGCAATATCAAGACAAACAATACAAGCTGCAAGAAAAGAAGGACACCAAAAATACAAAGAAAGATACCGGGAAGTGGTGCGATTTCCATAAGAGCCCTTGGCATAACACTACTGACTGCTGCTCAAAGCAGTCGCTGGTGGCCGAAGTGAAAGCCTCTAAATCAGCTGCAAATTTTGACTCCGAGACAGAACCAGAAAGGGGAAGACGGATCATTGATGCAGAACCCAGTGCCACCATTGCTACCACCAAGCTCCAGCCTGGTGAACTAGACGAGCTAGAAGAAGGAGAGCGCTTTTTCCATTCACAGATGTGGGTAAAAGGCACCCCGCTGCACTTCATCGTTGATAGAGGTAGCCAAAAGAACCTCATCTCAACAGAGGTCATCAAGCGACCAACCCTACCAACAATGCTGCACCCACAACCCTACACCATTGGATGGCTCCGCCAAGGAAGCGATCTCTGTGTCAGCCAACAGTGTCGGCTGTCATACAGCGTCAAGTCCTTCAAAGACGAGGTATTGTGTGATGTTGCTCCTCTCGAAGTTTGTGATGTTCTTTTGGGCCAACCTTATTTATGGAAACGTCATGCTATATATGAGTCTAGGCCTCGTAGTGTTATTGTTACTTTGAATAGGAAATTGTATAGGATACCCGAGGTAGTCCCACCTAGTGCTATTTCCTTGATCTCTACTAAGCAATGCAGGAAGGTCATCTTGCAGACGAGGAAGTTTTTCTTCTTTGTGATTTGCTCTCAGAACAAGCGAAAGATCGTAGCCACATCTAGGGTCTCTGCAGCTGATCTCTCCACACAGCAGAAGAAAGTAGATAAGGTCGTGGAAGAATAATCGGATATCTTCTCCTCACCTACAAGGGTACCTCTGCACTGCCAGGTCAAGCACCCCATCGATCTGACCCCCGGTGCACCGCTGCCCAATGGGATAGTCTATCGTCACTCTCTGTTAGAGAATGAGGATATCAAGCGACAGATCCATGAACTGCTCCACAAGGGGCACATCCACCCCAGCTCATCACCTTGCGGGAGCCCAATCGTGTTGGTACAGAAGAAATATGGAACCTGGCAACTCTGTATTGATTACCAGGCTCTGAATAATATCACTGTCAGAAACTGGTACCCGATTCCCCGAATCGATGACCTCCTTGATCAACTCATGGGGGCCATACTTCAGTAAGATTGATCTGAAGTCTGGCTACCACCAGGTCCCGATAGAATAAACAAATGTATGGAAGACCGTCTTCAAGTCAAAGGAAGGACTTTTTGAATGGTTGGTCATGCCCTTTGGTTTGAAAAATGCTCCAGCCACTTTCATGAGGATGATGGATGATATATTGCAACCATTTACCAATACTTTTGTAGTGGTGTATCTAGATGACATTCTAATTTACAACAAGACTTGGGCCGAACAATTGCAGCATATTTAGTAGGTTCTGCACACCCTGCGGCAGCACAAGCTATACGCCAACCTAGAAAAATGCTCCTTCGGCATGGACAGGGTCCATTACCTAGGCTACATCATTGATCAGCATGGAGTACATGTGGATCTATTCAAGATCCAAGTCATCCATGACTGGCCAGCCCCAACAACACTCACTGAGCTTCAGAGCTTCTTCGGACTTTCTAATTTCTACCGCAGGTTCGTGTTGGGTTTCTCCCATATTGCATGGGCCCTCAGCCAAATAAACAGGGGTGGTGGTAAGGAAAAATTCGCATGGGGCTGGTCCCAACAATAAGCGTTCGATGATTTGAAGCAGCGTTTGTGCTCAGCCCCAGTACTTTCACTATCGGACCTGTAGGATCCCTTTGATATTTAGACAGATGCTTCAGACTATGTTGTGGGCGCCGTTCTCACTCAGCTTGACCACCTCGTGGCCTATCATAGTGAGACATTGTCCGATACTATTCGTAAGTACCCTACTTACGACAAATAAATGTACTCCATTGTGCAAGCATGCCGCCAGTGGAGACATTACGTTCTTGGGAAGGAGATAGTCATCCACACTGATCATAAGCCACTGTAGTTCATGCAGACACAGGGAAAACTGCAGAATGACCGCCATCAAAAGTGGTCCACATACTTGCAACAATTCCACCTCAACATCAAGTATAAAACATGAAGCACCAATAGTGTCACTGATTGCCTTAGCAGATCGCCAGTCGCAGCACTCACCACGGTGCTAGACTCTTGCGGCCATGAGACATCTAGATGGCCCCAACTCTATGAGACAGACCCTGACTTTGCCACCACCTACCAAATGTTGGGTGCAAATGCAGTTGTTGATAATTTCCATCTTCAGGATGGGTTGTTATGTCGTCTAGGCCATATCTTTGTTCCATCAAGTGAGCGAGTGAAGATGATCTGGGAATCCCACTATAGTCAGGTGGCAGGACACTTCGACGTCGAAAAGATAGTGGTGATGCTACAGAAACATTTCTACTGGCCGAAACTTCGACAGGAGGTCGGCAAGTATATCAGGTCCTACACTGCCTGCGCTATTGCCAAACCGACCACTAAGAAATAGGGCTTGTACACCCCTCTTCCTACTCCTGACAAGCCATGGGAATCCATCTCAATGGACTACATGTTGGGCCTCCCATCCACCAAGTGGGGAAATGACTGTGTTTTTGTGGTTGTTGATCGCTTTTCTAAGATGGCAATTCTGGTTGCTTGCAAGAAGAGCATCACAGCAGAGGCCACTGCCAAGATCTTCTTTGAACGAGTTTGGGTACATTTTGGAATCCCACAAACCATTGTATCAGATCAGGATAGTCGATTTCTCAGCACATTCTGGTTGAGCCTCTAGTCACTATTGGACACCAAGCTCACCAAATCCACAACCTTCCACCCCTAGAAAGATGGCCAAACCGAGGTTGTAAATCGAATGATTGTGCATATCCTTCGCATGTATAATTCAAAGAACCCTCGCACATGGGATGAGATCCTTCCCTATGTCCATCATAGCTACAATCGAGCCTTGCATAGCTCAACCGACCCAAAACCCTTTCAAGTGGGGTTGGGATTCCAACCATTGGGTCCCATAGATGTTCCACTTCCCCTTGCGGTCACTTCGAATGACTCATCTCCTGCTCCAACTGAAGCTGACAAAGCCACTCAGTTCATTGAGTGGATCTAGCACATCCGCCAACAGGTTCAAGATATCCTATATAAGTCTAATGACAAGTACAAACAATGCCATGATCAACATCGGGTGCCGCATAAGTTTTAGGTGGGTGACAAAGTTTGGTTGCACTTGCAGAAAGAATGCCTTACATGACCCCATCGGAAGCTTCGCCCACTCCGTTATGCACTGTACACTATCACCAAGGCCATGGGTGATAATTCTTTTGAGCTCAACATTCCTCCTTTCCTCGGCCTGCACCCAGTGTTCAACGTGGATCTCATTCGCCCTTATTTCCCACCATTATTGGACACCTCAGAAGTAGCAGAACAAATGACACCAACATATCTCAACCCTGACTGCATACAACAGGCATCCAATGATCATATTGTGGACAAACAGATCAAGGGCACTCAACAACAAAGGATCCAGCTTTATCGAGTCGTCAAAGCAGGGCAACTCCTGCACCAAGGCAAGTGGCTCACCCGGGGCCAAATTCAACAGAAATTTTCTCATCTAATGGGGGACCTCAATGCAATGGAGACCATTGCTTCCTAAGGAGGGAGGATTGATCCAGATGGATATCGGTGGCCACCCACCTTTTCCAACTGGCTCAAAATAGATTTTTGACATTTTTGGCAATTTACTATTTTTAGTAGTTTTTACTTTCGGGGCCATTTTGAGGGCCTAAATGAAGGTTTTTCGGTATCAAGCTCCTCAAAAATAGATGAAATCATGATTGATCCCCAAAAATGAATCTCCTTGACGATACCTTTCCAACAAGATATCACACGTCTAAAATGGAGATCGTATGCAAAAGTTACGACCCCAGGAAGTTGATGTACTAGCTTACCCAAACGGGTCCCACATGACTTTTGGCGCTTCATCTCCTAGGGTTAGGTTTTTGGATGTCTAGGGTTTTTGGAATTCTTGCTTATTGTAAAAAGGCCTTCAGAGCCTCATTGTAACTGACTTCTTGCGAATGCGCGCTGCCGTCACATCTCTTCTCAGAGATAAGCCGCCACCATTCCAGGAAGCTTGTTTCCGCTGCATTTTACAGTTTCAGCTTATTTCGTTATTGAATAGAAAACTAGTTTTACTGTATCTATGTTATTTTGTGTTAAGCACCTATTAATAATCTGTATTCATTTCATTCTGCTCATAAAATTCGGATCACTCAGGACCCCCCTAAAGAGGGTTTTTGCTGAGCGTACCCAAGTAGAGTAGTATTCCAACCGAGCTAAGCTAATCAACTCCTTGACCGTGTGGTACTAAGGAAATACCACTCGACTTATACTAACTAGACAACTTCCGAGGGGCTCCTGATGAAGACTCCCTAGCTTTGATTCTTAATATTCTACGAAATTGAAATTGCATAAAATGAAATACCAGACCATCCACATGGTGAGGTCACGTATTGCTTTGAGAATCGTGCCTCCTGGTGTTAGCGATATTTCCTGTAGAGGGGATTAGATAGCCGAAGAAAGGGTTAAAAACCCACTTGTCCTAAGTTTTATGCGCAAATGCGTCCGAGTTAAGTGAGAATTAGTTTTGGACAGTCCAGATCCGTGTGCCCGGATCAACGGCGCGCGTTGGATTCCAGACCCCCCTTGCCTTTCTACCTTTAAGCGGGGGGGGGGTCCGGAATCGCAGGCGCAACTCTCCGACGGTCCAGATTAGTGCGCCCGGATCAACGGCGATGAAGACCATTCCGGACCCCCCCCACCTTTCTACCTTTAAGCGGAGGGGGGGGGTCCGGAATCCCATATGCAGCTTCCCGACGGCCACGATCGAGGTGCCTAGATCAACGACACTCGTGCAGTCCCGCCTTTCTCATCTGCCCTGTATTTAACCAGAAGTGAGCCCGTCTTCCTTCATGGAATCCCCCTTTCTACCTTTTCTGTGCTGCCATGTGTCCTCCATCCACCTCCCTTCCTCGGTCCACGTGGTTCTCTCTCTTCTCATTATCCACCCACTCTTTGCCACGTGTCCCGTTCCTTTCCACATCAGCCTCTCGCCCGAAGGCGAGTTCGTTTCTCCCGTCCTCTTCCCTTCTACCTGATGTTTTCCGCCATGAATCGTCCTTTTTCATCCTTCTCTCATTCCGTCACTCCTTCTGCGCCCTATAACCCGACACCACCATTCTTGTCGTGCACTCATCCTCCGCACTGGCCTCCATGCCCATCCCTCAAGCTATTCAGTTATTCCAGGTGGCAGGGCGAGAAGTCTTCCGTATCCCGAAATGATGAGTTGGCCAGGCCGTTATCAATCCCAAGAAGCAGTTATTGAAGTGGTTGGTGTTGGTTAGACATCGTCTCCGCCATAATGGGGACGTCCTGCAATGAATTAAAGGCACGTCGATTCGCCGATGTAACT
>ML781624.1:809494-861452 GCA_009831015.1 Picea engelmannii | reverse complement strand
GAAGAAGAGGTAAATGGATCGCCAAGATCCTAGAATTTGACCTGGAAATTAAGCCCACCAAGCTAATAAAGGGGCAGGGTTTGGCCAAGCTCCTGGCCGAATCCAATTATAAAGCCTTGGAAATCAATTTTATCAATGAGCAAGCTGAATCATCCAACAGGGGTTCCCAAATCACTGTGCCACTATCATCATGCCCCTGGTACAAAGATATCTTGTATTTCCTGCAGGAGTTGAGACCCCCTGATGGGATGGAAAAAAGCAGGGCAAGAGCTTTAAAGCTCAAAGCTGTCAGTTATTGTCTTATTGGCCAAGCTTTGTATTGGAAAGATCCCTAGGGGGTATTACTAATATGTCTGGACCCACAACAGACCCAGAAGGTTATGAATGATTTTCATAGCGATCTCTGTGGAGGCCATTATTTTTGGAAGACCACTGCTCACAAGATCCTCCGTGCTGGGTACTACTGGCCCACCTTATTTCCTGATGTCTGCAGGGAAATTAGAGCTTGCATCAAATGTCAGAAATTCTCAGGAAAGAAGCAGCTCAAATCCCTGCCATTGAAACCTGTGGTGGTCTCAGCGCCCTTTCAACAGTGGGGATTGGACTTCATCGGGGAAATTCATCCTCCCTCAAGTGGCCAACATCGATGGATTTTGACAGCAACCGACTACTTCACTAAATGGATAGAAGTTGTTCCTACCAGAAGCACTTCCCACAAAGTAATCATCAGCTTTTTGGAAGACATCATAGCTAGGTTTGGCTGCCCTAGCAAAATAGTAACTGACAATGCTTCCCCATTTAAATCTGAGCCTCTGGTCAAATTTTGTGAACAATTTGGGATTTCACTGATTCACTCCACTCCCTACTATCCTCAGGAAAACGGACTGGCAGAGTCCTCTAATAAAAGTCTAATCAAGCTTATCAAAAAGATTTTGGAAGACAATAAAAGGGTCTGGGATTCAAAGCTCAAATTTTCACTTTGTGCCGATCGAGTGACGACGAAGAAATCCCTGGGTCTCTCACCCTTCCATCTTGTTTATGGGATTGAGGCCGTCTTCCCCACTCAACTTGCCTTGCCCGTGGAAAATCTCCTCCAAGACTATGAGGCATAACCTAACCATGTGCTCAGAAGAATTCATCAGATGGTGGAGCTGCAGCATATCAGAGAACAGGTCCTGGACAGAGCTTACAATCGCCAGCAGAAAATCAAGCAGGATTTTGACAGAAAAAACAAGAAGAAAGAGTTTGAGCAGGGTGATCTGGTGCTCAAATGGCATGCGCCCAGGCAGGAAAAGGGAAAACACAGTAAATTTGATGCCCTCTGGTTCGAGCCTTTCAAGATCCTTGAAGTGTTTTCAAACAACACTTACAGGTTGCAGGATCTGGAAGGAAATGAAGTTTTTAGTGGCCCAGTCAATGGGCATTTCTTAAAGAAATGTTTTCTGTGAGCCGCAGTCGGCTCATTTTGTTTTGTTTTGTAAATATTGCTTTTGTTTTTGTTTTTGTTTTTCGGACTAATAAATGACTCCATAGCCCAACAACAAAGGCACTAAGTCTGCAAAAGAGTTCTTAGAGCATCACAGGGACGACTCTATCCCCCATGGAGCCAAATGTTAGCGATATTTCCTGTAGAGGGGATTAGATAGCCGAAGAAAGGGCTAAAAACCCACTTGTCCTAAGTTTTATGCGCAAATGCGTCCACGTTAAACGAGAATCAGTTTTGGACAGTCCAGATCCGTGCGCCCGGATCAATGGCGCGCGTTGGATTCCGGACCCCCCTTGCCTTTCTGCCTTTAAGCGGGGGGGGGGGTCTGGAATCGCGGGTGCAACTCTCCGACGGTCCAGATTAGCACGCCTGGATCAACGACGATGAAGACCATTCCGGACCCCCCCCACCTTTCTACCTTTAAGCAAAGGGGGGGGGGTCCAGAATCCCATATGCAGCTTCCTGACGGCCACGATCGAGGTGACTAGATCAACGACGCTCGTGCAGTCCCGCCTTTCTCATCTGCCCTGTATTTAACTAGAAGTGAGCCCGTCTTCCTTCATGGAATCCCCCTTTCCGCCTTTTCCGTGCTGCCATGTGTCCTCCATCCACCTCCCTTCCTCAGTCCACGTGGTTCTCTCTCTTCTCATTATCCACCCACTCTTTGCCACGTGTCCCGTTCCTTTCCACATCAGCCTCTCTCCCGAAGGCGAGTTCGTTTCTCCTGTCCTCTTCCCTTCTACCTGATGTTTTCCGCCATGAATCGTCCTTCGTCATCCTTCTCTCATTCCGTCACTCCTTCTGCGCCCTATAACCCAACACCACCATTCCTGTCATGCACTCATCCTTCGCACTGGCTTCCATGCCCATCCCTCAAGATATTCAGTTATTCTAGGTGGCAGCACTAGAAGTCTTCAGTATCCCGAAATGCTGAGTTGGTTGGGCCGTTCTCAATCCCAAGAAGCAGTTATTGAAGCGGTTGGTGGTGGTTAGACATCGTCTCCGCCATAATGGGGACGTCCTGCAATGAATTAAAGGCACGCCAATTCGCCGATGTAACTGTCAGAAGATCTATCGCGTCTGCCACAAGTTGCATGATTATTCAAAGATTGCGGCTGCAGAGTGTCAGAAGCCATGCAGACGCAAAGCTTTCAATGCATTTTCTTGGTTCCGCTGTTGTTGTTGTTTTGAGTATATGTAGGCATTTTTGCCATTTTTGTATCTATCGATGGTAGAGCTAAGCTCCCGACTGTAAAGTTTTAGCAAATACTCTGGTTTCCTGGTTATGCCTCCGTGTTTGAGATTTCTTGGTTTATAACAAACAGTTCTTCTTTTCCCATCTTTGTTTCGTCTCGTGCCAGAGAGTTCACAGTTGAATGATTCACGTGGATTGCTGCTTTTATGTTATGATAAAGGATTTGTCGTGGCATCTTTGCATTCTCTGGTTTTCTGCTTTCTAATATAAAGTGACTTTGTGTTTGAATGCTTTCTCCTCCAGTCTGTTACACACCTGATGTCTGTAATAGACCTTTGCACCCTTCTTGTATAAGTCTTCCACCTACTCACCCTTTTACTACGACTCACTGTTTGGAGTTTACCAAGACCTCACTCTTTCATGCCTACCTGGTTTGGTGTCTGAGTTGACATGATGCTATTTTGAGTTTCTCTCCATTTGATCACCCTTTAAACAAATCGTGACATTAAACTGATGGGCGTCGGGCTCTGCTCCTGCTAGCAATCCAGGAGTGACTTCTGAACGCCAACACCTGGTTACTGAATTTGAAATCTATTTTGAAACTATATACATAAAACAAATAAATAGATAGGTGACATATATGTCACAACTAGATAATATGTATATGTAAATATCTAAATAATATAAGTTTTTTGTTTTTTGTGTATGGGGCGGACCCCTGAATTGTTTTCAAGTCTTTTTGCAGCATTTTACATATAATTATCTTGTTGATTTTGCATGGCCTCTTTTAGGGGCAGCCACCTGTATATTAGTGAGCGAAAAGTGATACAATGAAAATATAACAAGATTAGATAATTACAACATGACAATTACACCATTCAATCCAAAGGAATGGGTTGAGGCTCTTTGTGAACGACAAAGCCGCCATATGCATGAAAGCCCCAACTAACTCCTTGTATGGGGATTGTAAATTTAGTGTTTGAAATATAAAAGGTGTGACTGCTATCTACACAAGTATCAACCAAATTTTTAACATGAATTCACAAGTGGACCATTCAAACTACCTACACAAATCAAACATATAAACATTAGTATGTATATCAGAAATTTTTGGAGTGAGTGCAAGTGATAATTAAAGTGTATATGAGAGTATTTGGGTAGGATTTACCGATCGAAATGTGTATTTTTCTTCGATGCCCTGCTGACCCCTTTGCCTCAAACAGGTCTCTAGGTGGTCCCCAACCGCTTAAGAAAAGCAGAATGGGTGATCGGATGTATCCTTGCAGACAAATAGCGAAATTTTAGTATTTATGCATGGAAAAACTGAAATAAACATAACCAAAATTTACACATAAGAAGTATATAACAACCAACTAAGATGGTTGTCCTGTGGGGGGAAATTGACCAAAATGATCAATTTTCCTATTTGGGACAGAAAGGTTAATGGTAAGAAAACATAACATAAATATACATGATTGAAAATATAAAGCAAACAAGTATGGACAACCAGCTATGAGGTCTTTTTAAGGGTTCTCCTAAGGGGCCCTAGGACTTCCAGCCACTAGCTAAGGCTGAAAACAATTGAATACTTCAGAAAATCTGCACTAAAACACATTAAACAAATTAAACCAAGTTGTTAGAAGATGAAAGTAAGCAAGTTAAACCCAAGGAAGCAACAACAAACACTTAGCTAACCAATCCCTCCTGGAGATAGCTAACATAACAAACATTTACCCCTACCCCTCAACCCTTAACCAACAAGTGACACATCCAACAACTAAAATTCAACAAGTATCACACACACAAAGAGTCTTATAAATTTCAGCAGATCTTTGTTACTATATTCATTCTCCTTTTTTACAATGCCAACCCTCTTATTTATAAAGGAGAGGTGAAGGCTTAGGGTTAGGTCACAAGACACTTGACACTTTTGGAAAAGTGACAAGTGGACCAACCCTAAAGTATTTTTGTCTTTTTACAAAAAGTAACCTTATCCTAAATGCATCTTATCCAAAAAAAAATCTTTATCCTAAAAGGGAACCTTATCCAAAAAGGGGATCAAATCAGATTTGACTCGACCCTTCAATTACATAGTAATTACATGCCAAAAGTAAATCATGCGAGAGTTCATATTACAAAAAGTCATTTTTCATAAAATGACAAAGCTTGATATGCCACATCATCATTTGCCTTGGGATTTGTGCCATCCCAAAGGCTCTTTGACTGCTGCCATGTTTTGCAGCTGTAGGTGATGTGTTTTAGGATAGTATCCAACCATCCATGGCTGTCGGATTCACCAGAATGAAGGCCCAAGTTGTGGGGAATTACTGAGTGGCTTTGGAGGGAAAGGGGACTTTGGGATTTGGTTGTTGTAAGTAAGAAAATGCCCACTGTTTAGGAACTTTTCAGACCTGATTATACCCCCTCTTTGCTGCCTATAAGTTTCCCTGTGAGCTGGCTAAAACATGGCTTTGATTTGGGCTTGTTTCGATAAGAGGACCCCTTGGAACTGAACTTTGAGAGGATCTTACTCTATACCAACCAGACACAAAGCTATTATTTACTATTCCCATGCTATATATCTATCCTCTACCTTTCCACTGCCTTTCGTTTGGCACAAATCCGACTCCGGATGAGTGAGATATGGCCCCGGGAAGGTATGCGGATGGAGCCGGCCAATAGACTGATCAGGGAAAGAATTTGAAGTTGGGGTAAAATTTTGGGTTGGACACCAGAATTGATAGGCTTCTACAGGCCTATATACCTGTAGCTGAAATGAGTTTCCCTCACCAGGCCCAATTTGACCTTGGAGGCCCCCAATTAGGCCTCTTTCTGGTGCATGCTTGTAGGGCCAAAATGAGTCCCTATCGCTCTGGGACATGTCACTAAAAATTTGGGCTAAATTTGCTGAGGTGAATGGCATGGATGTATTCTAGACTTCACCCCGGTTATTTCGATTATTCACGGGCAAAAATCCACCTCCGTATGGCAAAGTTATAGAATTAAAAGGTGCAGTGACCCTTAGGGGGGGAAGAATTTAAATTATTAACCGATAGTTCAGAACCCATTTAAAATTTAATTTAAAATTCTATTCATATTTTGATTAAATATTATAAAAAATTTCAAAATTAAATTTTAAATACAAATACAAAATATATTTATAACTAAATTACAAATCAAAATTTTAATATAATATAAAATTAAAATTAATGGGGATGGGGAGAATGGAGGAGGGGAGGTGGATGGTGATAGGGATGTGGGAGGAGGAGCAACGTGGAGCTTTGGGGAATGACCGCATGTAGAGGTGGTAGGGCTGTGGGAGAGGAGGCTGCGTGTAAGAGGTCGAGAGGGGAGGTGGGAAAGAGAGGGCCGAGAGGTGCAACAATAGAGGAGGAGCACGCGCAGAAGTGGAGGGAGCAGCGATGGTGGTGGTGGCGCCTAGGTGGTGGATGGGTGGACAACCACCATTAAGAATTAAAATAAAAAACTTTGGGCAAAGTGGGCTTTTTGCCAACAAACTGGATGGGAGGTTTTGGGTTCAAACCCCCTTCCCTCCATTTGGATTTCTGGGCAATTTTTTGAGTTTTCTGGGCAAAGGAGAAGGGGGAGGACTGGGGTTCAAAGCCCAGGGCTTCCCAGTGACATGCCCAAGCCTGCAATTTTCAGCAAATGACTTCATAATTAAAAAAAATCTAAAGGAGCCATGGAGGCTTGGCCCTGGTGCCCAAGAGGGGTTTGAATCCCCTCTCCTTTGCATATTTCAGCACACACATAAACTTGAACTTAGAAACCATCAAGAAACTCTGAACCAGCAGCCAATACCACAATTGAAACAGGTAAACAAACACTAATTTGAGGAAAAAATGCAATTTCTCCATGCAGGATCTCAACACAACCAACAAAATTTTCCCTGGTTCCTTTTGGAAATGAGATTGATGGGTTACCTGGATAATTGTTTGGATATGGCAGCATGGAAGTTGGCTGCCCACTGCTGAGTTGTAGTTGCTTTCAAAAACCCCCCTCTGCTGCCATGAATTGTTGTTGCAGAGCTCTCCCCCTTTGGCCAAACTGTCAAAATGGCTTGGGAGAGGGGAGAATGGTGGGTTTTGATTTTTTTCAATTTAAAAAAAAAACAGTTTTCCCCAAAATTGCATGAGGCTACGTGCCCCCTCCCACATTTTCCAATTTTCTGAATATATTAAAAAAATATTTAATTAATTTTTTAATATTTTTTGGAAAAAGTGAAAGTCAAAGTTTGACTTTGACTTTGACTTTGACCCTGCTGCTGTTGACTTAGCCCAAAAATGTTGCCCAGTGAGATGGAGTCGGAATGGGACGCAAGTCACATCATTGGAAAGGTCTCGATGAGTCCATCAGGAATATGTCATCACCAACTTGAGATAATTCCATCTCAGTCCTCAAATTCGGCCCAGAATAGTGGCCACTTAAAACCCCTGACTTGCTGGTGGGCCCACATGACACCCAATCTTGCGAAAGGTTCCAAATCGCCATAGAATATCCAATCAAGGAAAATGAGGTACCTTCGGAAAGGTATCAACGATTAATTCGACTAAGTGAAAATATATTTTTGTGTTAGACTAATTTATGACTATCTTAGCTATTATGAAACCCTGTCATGCGAGCTGGCGGACCCCTTTTTGCCTAAAATTATTGACCAAATTGTGACAGCTCTAACCGGGCCATCCGAGGTCAGAATGAGGCAAATGAGACATAGTTGGAAAGGTGTCTGAGTCTATTACAATGTGTAATCTCTGAATATCTTATTTATAACTCTTTACCCACCAATTTTAAATCATGAAGCACTGCAACCAATTTGGTGTCCAGAAGTGGTCATGAACTTGCGAAAGCTCGTTCTTACCAACCGAGGGTCGAAACCAAGCATGGGATATACCATTGGAAAGGTATCACAATTCCCTACACCATGTATAGGTTTTATTTTCCCTTTTATACCATAATCTGAATAGAATCAGACCAGGAAATCACGGCTATTGGTTTTGGCCGTTCGGGTGACGTTGACTTTGCCTGCCTCGTATGGGGTCATACTGACTCGGAATCAAGCTCATGATAGCCCATTGAAAAGATTGTCCTAATTCCTACCACTTGGAAGTGTTTTATTCCATAAATCAAACAACCTTGACATGAGGAAGAAATGTCATGGGAAGGCCCACAAATCCCTGAAGGCATCCAACTGATACTCTTTCAAGGGTGGAGGCCATAATAACTATGACACCCGCCATTGTCTTTGACTAGAACCATAGAACCAAGGAGCATTCATGGAGAATTAATTGTGTAAAACACCATGTTGAGCCTAGAGAATATTTTTGGGTCAACACCTACATGAAAAACAAACATTCTACCTGAAATAGTTCACAACAGAACAACAACACATGTGATTCATTCTCTCTATTAAAAGTTGGCCCTGAGGGCTTCTCTGTATTAACAGTTTCAAAGATAGTACATGAAAACTCTAAGGAAATATCTCCAATTTTAGTTGACACTATATTCCCTAAGTAGTTTAGAAGTGTAAAATGTTTGAAGAGCCAAAAGACCCTTTCTTTGGGTTTAATTCTAGTATTTATTTGGGTTCAACATTACTCTTGACTTTTCTCTTATCCCCGTGACCTTTCATTTACCAACGTTTGTCCTTATCTTCTTTAATATGATGAGGGGACAAAGATAATAGTTACATTTTGAATTTGTCTTCTACAACTGGTGGGCCATAATGGATTTTGGCTATAGTGCCTCTCATCCACCGTGATGACTAGTTTGGACATTGGAACATCTTGGTCATCCAAGCTTGAAAATATATCATCATGGGGTTTAGACCTCCTCTTTAGCCATTTGAATTGGATTCCTTTCACTACTTCCCATTGCTATGACAATTGATTTTTTCCTTAATGCTCCATTGTCCTTGGATGTAGATCACACTATAAGGATGTTGAGTGTGTCCTCCTCTCGGTGCCAGTACTTGGCACAATTCAACATATTGTAGATGAGTGGTCTCATATGGATACTTAAATAAACTATTAAAACAAGCATTTGAACCCATAAAACTGAAATATAAGTAATCAAGACTTAGTATAAACTTCCGTCAGTTCAATTGATGGTTCCTATGCTCACGGTTGAGGTGTGGTGTTCTCTGGGGTTGTTAACAAGGTGTCAAATCTTAATCCAAAAACATTATACTACATGTTAGGAATTTCTCCAATCATATAACTAGGAATTTATATATCTAGAAAACACCTTTCTAACAATATACAGAGTGGATAAAACGAACACCCGAGTCAAAACTTATGACCAATTTATGAAAGGTAGTTTTTAAGGTTTTGAAAACGTTAATGGGAACTCCTCCAATTTGCATTGAAGGCGCTGATGGGAACTCCTCAATTTGCAACAGGGGATTTTGAACTAACTCCTCTACTTTTCATTAAAGGAGTTCGAACTAACTCCTCCAGTTTGCATCATAGAAGTTTGAATTAACTCCTTTGCTTTGTATCAGAGGAGTTTGAACTAATTCCTCTGCTTTGTATCAAAGGAGTTTGAGGGAACTCCTCCGATGGATTTGGAGGATATTTCGAAAACTTTCAAAGGATTTCACGGGAACTCCTCCAATTTCAAATGAAGGATTTTTTATGAACTCTTATTGTATAAACCAAACTTTTTCCCATCATCTCCTCCGGTATGAAGGAAAAAAAATTGAAATAATCTCTAAGTGTCCTTTTACCAACAATAAACAACAAGAGCTTGAGTTTGAAATACCATAACTTTCTCATATGACATCTGATTGAGGTGCCATTTTTTGTGACATAGAGAGAATATAGATAAAATTTTATTAATATAACTAAACATGTTAGTCAAGGATTTCAATGGATCTCTTTTCTAATGATGGGCACAATTAATGGGGCTTGTTTGGTGGGAAATCCTTGGCAATCATTTTGGCACTTCTAGGCCTTGTATTTCGATTTCATCAGTTGCGTTGGAATATTAATAATGTAATTCATACAACTAGCCTGTTTAAGGAGTAAAAAATCCACATTGACCAATACCCAAAATTGCGAGCAAGGACATTTTTAAATGAAATTTTGAACCCTGTCCGTGCTACTACTTCACTAGAATTCAATTCCATAAGTTCATGTTTCATATATGATATATAGGCTCTTAGTTCATCCATTGATGCCGAGGTGATGTGTCAATAGTATAGAATTATAAACAACCAATTGACATTTGATGTGCTTAACAAGGTTTCAGAGCTTAGGTGACCAATTTTCCTTCAAGTTTCATTTCAGAGCCAGTTAAAGATCTGCATATTCTTTAGTTAACCTATTTTATGATATACAACACTTTCATTTTCATGGTTAGTCATAAAATAAAGACGCATAAATAAAAAAAAGATGATGTGGTACGTGAATGCGAGCTACTGGCAACACAAACAAACTTGATTATGAATGTGGTCATGAACAGGTTACGTGTGGTAGGTATTAGTCATAAGTTATCCATTTATTTGTGGAGATATTAGTCACCAAAAATTATAGGATATCGATTGATGGCATAACAAGAAGGATCTGAGCCAAGAGGAGGATAAGATATTCCTTACAATGAAGGTGGGTCTTTCTAACTTGGTCAGAGTTGGCAAGAGGAAGAAGATCATCGTCGATGTGATTGGTGATTATGAGAGGTATAAATCCTTCTAATGGTGATCTAGGTGGATATCGGTGGCCACCCACCTTTTCCAACTGGCTCAAAACAATTTTTTGGCAATTTTGGTAATTTACTATTTTTAGCCATTTTTCACTTCTAGATCCGTTTTGAGGCCCTAAATGATGTTTTTTGGGGAAAATGGATTGTAATATGAAATTTTCATTGATATTTCCCTGAAAATTAATCTCCTCGATGATACCTTTCCAACGGGCTATCATACGCCTAAAACAAATATCGTATGCAAAAGTTTCGACCCCGGGAAGTTGATGTACTAACTTACCTAAACGGGGCCCACATGACTTTTGGCGCTTCATCTCCTAGGGTTAGGTTTTTGGATGTATAGGGGTTTTGGAATTCCTGTTTATTGTAAAAAGGCTGTCAAAGCCTCGTTGTAATCATCTTTTGGCAAATGAGTGCAACTGTCACATCTCTTCTCAGAGATAAGCCACCACCATTGCAACAAGCTTGTTTCCACTGCATTTTACAGTTTCAACTTATTTCCTTATTGAATATAAAACTGGTTTTACTGTATCTTTGTTATTTTGTGTTAAGCACCTGTTAATAATCTATAGTCATTTCATTCTTCTCATAAATACAAATCAATGGTATCAGAGTGGTCTTCTCCTTTTCATCTTAATGCATGTCCCTAACGAGGTTGGAGTACAAAGAGTTGGGTCTCGAGCTTGTTTCTCTTGAGGAAAAAAGATCTTGCACGCAAAAGAGACCTCTCATGGCAGGAGAAAATAAAGATGACGGGATAAGAGATCCTTTCAAAATGTTGATTGAGGAATCCCTCATGCAACAGAGGAATGAGATGATGGATATTTTCGTGCAATCCTTCGATGACTACCAATAGCCAATGCATCTTCTTCGAGCGGAGGTGCTGCCCCCTTTAAGGTACAAATAAAATTCTATATTCTTATATTTGAAGGCCATATAGACACATATGTTGTAGAAAAGTGGTTGAATTTACTAGAAGGGTATTTTTCTGTCCATAACTTTTCGAATAGAGAAAAGATTACTTTTGCGCTCCTCAAAGCCATTCCCCATGTCAAAGATTGGTCAGAAAATTTCTGTGAGGAAAAGGAAATAGAAGAACCCTCATTATTTATAGTCACGACCACATGGGAATCCTTCAGGGATGCTATTAAGGAACAATACTACCCTGTTGGAATTTATTAGTACTTGTATACCAAATGGACCACACTACTGCAAAAAAGAGACCAAGCAATGCCAGATTTCACAAATCTATTGCATACCTTGCACACCAAGCTGGGTATGAAATATTTGGAGCGACATCTGGTGCTCAAGTATCGCGGTGCTCTACATAGATACATCCAGACCGAAATGGAATTTCTAGACATCTCATCCTTGGGCATGGTCTACTGATATGCCGTCAAAATCGAGGAGAAGCTCAAACAAAAGACGTGGAAATTTGGGCCTGGGAACCCCTCACAAAAAAATCTAGGAAGGGGCAGCCCCAACCCACAAAGCAAAGGAAAAAGAAAAAATCGACATCATCAGGACAACCAGTCCAAGCCATAAGAAAAGAAGGACATCAGAAAGATAAAGAAATATACTGGGAAGTGGGGAGAATTCCATAAGAGCCCTTGGCATAACACTCCTGACTACCACTCAAAGCAGTCGATGGTGGATGAAGTGAAAGCCTCTGAATCATATGTGGGTTCTAACTCTGAGAAAGAACTAGAAAGGGGAGGACGGATCATTGACGCGAAACCCAGTTCTACCATTGCTACCACCAAGCTTCAAACTAGTGAATCGGACAAGACAGAAGAAGGACGGGGTAAAAGGCACCCCACTGCACTTCATCATTGATAGAGATAGCTAGAAGAACCTCATATCAGCAGAGATCATCAAGCGACTGGCCCTGCCAAAAAATCTGCACGCAGAACCCTAGACCATTGGATCGCTCTGCCAAGGAAGCGATCTCCGCATCAACCAACACTGGTGACTATTATATGACATCAAACCCTTCAAGGATGAGGTATTGTGTGATGTTTCTCCTCTCGAAGTTTGTTATGTTCTTTTGGGAAAACCTTATTTATGGAAACATCATGTTGTATATGAGTCTAGGCCTCATAGTGTTATTATTACTTTGAATAGGAAATTGTACAGGATACCCAAGGTAGTCCCCCCTAGTGTTATTTCCTTGATCTCTGCTAAGAAATGCAGGAAGGTCATCTCTCAGATGCGGAAGTTTGTCTTCATCATGATTCTCTCTCAGAATAAGTGAAAGATCACAACCACATCCAAGGTCTCTGCGGCCAACCTCTCCACATAGAAGAAGTAAGTAGATAAGGTCATGGAAGAATACTCAGATATCTTCGCCTCACTTACCGGGGTACCTCTGCACTACCAGGTCAAGCACCCCATCGATCTAAACCCCAATGCACCATTTCCCAATGGGCTAGTCTATTGCCGCTCTCTATTAGAGAATGAGGAGATCAAGTGACAGATCCAAGAACTTCTCCACAAGGGGAACATCCAACCTAGCTCATCACCTTGTGGGAGCCCAATCGTGTTGGTACAAAAGAAATATGGAATTGGGGAACTCTACATTGATTACCAGGATTTGAATTAAATCACAGTCATAAACTAGTACTCGATTCCCTGAATCGACGACCTCCTTGATCAACTCACGGGGGCCAAATACTTCAGTAAGATTGATATGAAGTCTGGCTACCACCATGTCCTGATAAAACAGATAGATGTATGGAAGACTGCCTTCAATTCAAAGGAAGGCCTTTTTGAATGGTTGGTCATGCCCTTTGGTTTGACAAATTCTCCAACCACTTCATGAGGATGATGGACGATATCCTGCGACCATTCACCAATAATTTTGTAGTGGTGTATCTGGATGACATTCTCATTTACAACAAGACTTGGGCCGAACACTTGTAGCATATTCAACAGGTTTTTCACACCTTGTAGCAGCACAAGCTATACGCCAACTTGGAAAAATTCTCCTTCGACATGGACAGGGTCCATTACTTGGGCTACATTGTTGATAAACATGGCGTACATGTGGATCCATCTAATATCCAATTCATCCATGACTAGCCAGCCCAAACCATGCTCACTGAGCTTCGAAGCTTCTTGGGCCTTGCCAATTTCTACCATAGGTTCATGTTGGGATTCTCCCAAATTGTATGGGCCCTCAACCAAATAAATAGGGGTGGTGGCAAGGAGAAATTTGTGTGGGGTCGGTCCCAACAACAAGTGTTCGAAGATTTGAAGCAATGCTTGTGCTCATCCCCAATACTTTCACTACCATACCTACAACAACCCCTTGAGATTGAGACAAATGCTTCAGACTATGCTATGGGCATCATTCTCACTTAGCACGGCCACCCCGTGGCCTATCATAGTGAGACACTATCAGATGTTTTTCGTAAGTACCCTACTTACGAAAAAGAAATGTACTCCATTGTGAAAGCCTACCACCAGTGGATAAATTACATTCTTGGGAAGGAGACAGTCATCCTCACTAATCATAAGCCACTGCAGTTCATGTAGACACAAGGAAAATTGCAGAATGACCACCATCAAAAGTGGTCCACATACTTGCAACAATTCCACCTCAACATCAAGTATAAAACATGAAGCACCAATTGCGTCGCTGATTGCCTCAGCAGACTGTCAGTCATGACGCTCACCATGATGCTAGAATCTTGTGGCCATGAGACCTCTGGATGGCCCCAACTCTATGAGATAGGCCCATATTTCACCACCACCTACCAAATGTTGGGTACAATCGTAGTTGTCGATAATTTCCATCTTCGGGATGGGTTGTTGTGTCATATGGGCCATATTTGTGTTTCATCAAGCGAGCGAGTGAAGCTGATCTAGGAATCCCACTACAGTCAGGTGGTAGGACATTTCGGTGTCAAAAAGACAATGGTGATGCTACATAAACATTTCTACTGGCCGAAACTTCGATAGGAGGTCAACAAGTATATCAGGTCCTGCACTACCTACGCTATTGCTAAACTGACCACTAAGAAATAGGGCCTGTACACCCCTCTTCCTACTCCTGACAGTCCATGGGAATCCTTCTCAATGGAATATATGTCGGTCCTCCCATCCACTAAGTGAGGAAATGACTGTGTTTTTGTGGTTGTTGATCGCTTTTCTAAGATGGCAATTCTGGTTGCCTGCAAAAAGAGAATCACAACAGAGGCCACTGCCAAGCTCCTATTTGAACGAGTCTGGGTACATTTTGGAATCCCACAAACCATTTTCTGAAATCAGGACAGTCAATTTCTCAACACATTCTGGTCGAGCCTCTGGTCAGTGTTGGACACCAATATAACCAAATCTACAGCCTTCCACCCCCAGACAGATGGCCAAAATGAGGTCATAAATCGAATGATTGTCCATATCCTTCTCATGTATAATTATGAGCACCCTCGCACATGGGATGAGAACCTTCCCTATGTCCAACATAGCTACAACCAAGCCCTGCATAGCTCAACCAACCACAACCCCTTTCAGGTGGGGTTGGGATTCCACCCATTGGGTCCCATAGATGTTGCACTTCCCCTTGTGGTCACCTCGACCGACTCATCTCCTGCTCCAGCTGAAGCTAACAAAGAAACTCGATTCATTGAGAAGATCCATCACATCTTCCAATAGTTTCAAGATATCCTACAAAAGTCCAATGAAAAGTACAAGTAGCACCATGATCAACATCATGTGCCACATAAGTTTCAGGTGGGCGACAAAGTTTGGTTGCACTTGCAGAAAGAACGCCTTACATGACCCCATAGGAAGATTTTCCCACTCCGTTATGGGTCATACACCATCACCAAGGCCATGGGAGATAATTCTTTTGATCTCAACATTCCTCCTCTCCTTGGTCTTCACCCAGTGTTCAACGTGGATCTCCTTCGCCCTTATTTCCCACCATTATTGGACACCTCAGAAGTAGCAAAAAAACTGACACCAATAGAGCTCAAACATGAATGCATACAATAGACATCTAGTGATCATATTGTGGATACACAGATCAAGGGAACTTGACATCAAAGGATCCATCTTTATCGAGTCGTCAAAGCAGGGCAACTCCTACACCAAGGCAAGTGGCTCACCCAGGACCAAATTCAGCAGAAATTTCCTCATCTGATGGGGGAACTCAACACAATGGATACCATTGCTTCCTAATGAGGGAGGATTGATCTAGGTGGATATCAGTGGCCACCCACCTTTTCCAACTGGCTCAAAATAGGTTTCTGACAATTTTGGTAATTTACTATTTTTAGCAGTTTTTCACTTCTGGAGCCGTTTTAAGGCCCTAAATGATGTTTTATTTTTGGGAAAATGGGTTGCAATATATAAGTTCCTTCTATATTTCTCTCAATATGAATATCCTTTACAATACCTTTCCAACGAGCTATCATACGCCTAAAACAAAGATCGTATGCAAAAGTTACGACCCCGGGAAGTTGATGTACTAACTTACCTAAATGGGGCCCACATGACTTTTGGAACTTCATCTCCTAGGGTTAGGTTTTGGGATGTCTAGGGTTTTTGGCATTCATTTTTATTTTAAAAATTCCTTCAGAGCCTCATTGTAATCATCTTCTGGCGAATGAGCGCAACCATCACATCTCTTCTCAAAGATAAACTGCCACCATTCCAGCAAGCTTGTTTTTGCTGCATTTTATAGTTTCAACTTATTTCCTTATTGACTATAAAACCAATTTTACTGTATATATGTTATATCGTGTTAAGCACCTATTAATAATCTGTAATCATTTCGTTCTACTCATAAATCGGGATCAATTGGCGCATGGGGGATGGAAAAGGAAAAATTATCAACAAGCAGTGCATCGACGAGAGAGAGACAAACCTTGGCGACATGTAGTGTATCAAAGAGAGTGAGAGGAAGTCAACCGGTATGCGATGCATTGAAAAAAATGGAAGGAATTCATCCTGTGAAAGGCATGCATGAAAAATAATAATCATGTGAACACCATCGATGTGTTAGTTTTTATCACATGCACTTTGCATATGATAAGAATGTGTGTAGTGATTTTTAGTTGAAGTGGACCGGTGCATTAGTCAAGCTTGAAGGATGGTAGCCTATATATAGGTGAAGGGGTCAATGGTGCACCAGTGCGAAGGTGGAATAAGGATGTGTTCTCTGATATTCTATGTATTTGCATAAGAAGAGGGAACTCACTGAAGTGTGGATCGACGAGTTGTAGCGATCTGAAGAGAAAATGTAAATGATAAGGCAGGGAGAGAGAGAACTTGGGTTCCAATAGGAAGATTTGAAGGGGGCCCAATTTATTCTCTTAGAGATATTTTAGGAGAATAAAATTTGGAGGTTATTGTGCGTGCACAACAAATGGCGACACACTAGGTGAAGCCAAAATATCTACTAGTATTTCCTAACTGATAAGAAAAAAATGTAGAGGATCATAACTTACTTTAAATATAAGAAATTATGGAAATAATGCGCAACAATTACTTGAAAAATTTCATCATGGTCAGCTCACTCATGATTCTTGCATATAGGCTAGTGGAGATCAACTATTGTAGATGGAGGATGAATGACAATGAGATTTATTTCCTTAAACTTCGTGAACGATATGGGTTCGTATATCCATCATGGGGATGATATATATTTGGGATAAATAAATATTTTTCACCAGGTGCATATATAGATATCTCGTAAGTGTTTCTCCATTGCTCGTGGGTGTCTATAGCCCCAATGGAGTCACCATAGTTTCATAGACCTTGCTTCACTACCATGGAACATCCATAGCCTCGACGAAGATATCTACATGTCCCCTAGTTTGGTCAAACTTTCCTTTCCATTCCTTCCCAAATTATTTAGTGCATGCTTAACATTCGGTGGATCAGGAAAGTGATGGCCTTTTATCCTGACAGGGGATGACTGCCAACTATTGAGATTTATTTGTATATTTTTTTCACTTAGCTACATAGAGATATCCCTTTTGGTTTTTAGCATTTATACTTTGACACTCCACCTTTCACGTGAGAAACTACTTAGTGTGTGGATGGTTCCTCTGTTACATAGGATCTGCTCGCCAGCCAATATGCAAGGACGACTATTTATTAACCACTATGTTAAGTCATGGTTTAACCACTGTCATAACATTCCTAGATAGTTCTGATTCATGTTCAAACAAAGACCCCTAATTTAGCTCATCATCTAGGCAAGATATGCAGGTTGATTCATGCCTTCTCTAGTGCGAAGGAGTTGCATGTAAACGATATATGAAGGTGAGAGGATTGTATGTCATTAAATATAATCAGAGTCATCAGACAAATAGAATTTAATAAATAAATTTCTTTGGATAGAAAAATGATGATAAAATAACTACAAGAGAAGTGTTAAATTAGGATATGAACTCACCCCAAAACCTTGCTGTAACTAAAAAATTAAAATTTGGCTAAATGACGATCAAAGGCATGCAATTAGGAAAGAAAAATGGACTGAGAAATAGGTCATATATTGAATGTTTCCAATAGCTTCAAGGATGTTCTTGCATTCAAACCAACAAGGAAATTTGCAGCCTCTTGATAAGACTGATCTCTGTGAAAGTGAATATGCATGTAAGATTTCATTCAGATGAGATTTTTAGTGGTAGCGATGGCTGAGAATCACACCCCTCATCATGATTTTATAAAGACTTCTAGTTCATTTGTGCAGCCTTGTGCTTCAGGGGTAAACATTGGCCTCATTTCCTCTCCATTTCTTTAAGCTCTAGAACTAATGTTACAACATGACATGTTCGACTAACCATAGTTCCAATTGTGCATGATCAATTCAAATCCTATGAATACATGTGTCTTCCTCAAATATTTTCCTTCTTTTCTTTCCATGATCAAACTCGAGAAAACTTTTATGAAAATCCTCACCATAGTAATATGAAAATGATGATAACAATATGTTTGTATGTGTGAGATCAAACCATGATTGTTACCTATTCAAGTTGTTGGGAGACAGAGTAAATTTGAGCTTGAGTGTTGGTTTATTTGATGGGATCTCTCCTTTTGGGAAACAAATTACTACATCGATGATTATCACCAGTTACACCACATAGAAGCGTTCTTGAGAGATATTTGATTGATCAATATATTTCAATGATTTTTCTCAATAGACACAATCCTAAGAAAGGTTGTGAATAGTTGATGGAATTCCCTTAGCTTCGTTTTTGTCTTGTTCCATTTTCTAAGTATTCCTCAACAGGTATTATTTCAACATCCTGGGATAATCGACTATCTAACTCTAAGAATTAGAGTAAATGTCGAAACACATGAATTTTGCAATTCAAACCTCTTAAATATTTCTTGCACATGGTTTCCTCATGAAGATGGATGGAAACCAAGGTTAATCCAAGATTTTAGTAAAAGAAAAATGAAAAGAATTAAATGAAAAACAAGAAAACTTTGATGAAAAACAACTTAAAATAAAGCACACCTTTACGAACTGTAAACTAGACTAATTGTAGTAAATGGTCTTTATTGAAGCGACCAAAACAAATAAAAATATTTGTTATTCAAATAATAAAAAAGAAAGCATCTGCGTTATTGCGTTCAAAAATAAAGAAAAATAATTATGCCAATCCTACTCCTAACCTATCCTACTGTTACCCATGATTTTGGTCGTCATGAGGATGTATTGATGATGGTGTACTCATGCTCTTCATTAGAACTTTTTCCTGAAAAATTTACCTTCATCTCTTTCCAGAAATTACATTTTTGAGGAAGGTTCGCAGGCTGCCAATACATTTGCCTGTGAGAATGCATGATTCTCACAGTCTACCTTAAGCCAAGGTGCGAGAAGTTCACACTGTGTCTAACTACTAGGGTGCGAACACTTTCTAAAGAAGGGAAAAAGATGAAATTCTCGAAGCTTCTAGAAGGGAATCTTCTAGAAGGATGAGATGGCATTCAAATGGTTATCTAAGTACCGGATTTCCTAATATTTTGGGATCATTCTTATCCAAGTAACTAATTCATTCTCTCCTATATATTGAGGGGATTCTCATGGAAGAGGTTAGAAGAAAACAAGGTTAAGAAGACATTGGAGAATTGATGAAATATTGTGTGAAGGACTGAAGCTACAGTAGCTAGAGAACTCCAGCAAGTTTATCAAAGGTGGTTGATCTGCTTCATGCAAGTGAGCAAGTGTGTGTGTCAGAGCCAAGATCCATAGAAAGGAGGTTTGCAACATCAAGGCTCAGGTTGTAATCTTTGCTTTCCATCAATATGATACAGTAATATGTCCCTTTCCCATAAAGCTATGTCTACTTTATTGTATAATTCCTTGATCATATACATAGATTAACTGTTGAATATATTAAGTTGTTTTCACTTCGATTGGTTTGAACTGTCCTGGTCTTGACTGCACAAGAGCATTGGAGCGAAGCTGGAAAAACAAAGACCCAAGGAAGCATTCATACGGTATGTTCATGATTCTTGCCTCTTAGTTCATTCAATAGTCAAAATCTAGGGAAAGAGTATTATTCTGTCTTGCTTTGTTCTAGATCCAGGTGGATCTAGGGAGATCGGTTTGTGTCTGCACTTACGGATTTATCCAATAAAAAAATTGGCGACTCCACTGGGGATCATCCAATTTTCTTTGTGGGTTTTGATATTTTTCTGTGGCCATTTGCTCTGGTTTCATTTTTCTCCTGTCTTATCATTCTCTAAGTCTTCAGGATATCCTGATAGACCTTCTGGGTCCAGAAGCCTTCTTAAATTTTACTTCATTTTTCAAATTTTTGGATATGTTCAAGAATTCTCGCACTGCACTTCATTGCAGCCTATGAGAACTGGTAAGGTTCACACCCTGCCCATAGGTTTCAGTGCGAGGTTCTCACTCCTTGCTCAAAGGTTGCTTGCGAGAATCAATGATTCTCGCACTGTGTAATAGTGCTTACTTGCGAACATTCTTTTTCAAAATTTGGAATTTGAGTTTTTGTCTTTCTGACTACCCAGATCAGTTGGAATATCTCTTATGGGTTTCTTGGACTATTGATTGATAAATTTCTTGCTTTAGTTTGCATGCTTGAATAGTCTTAGGGTTTCAAGGCTTTTCTTGTCATTTGTGACTTGACTTTCATTTCTTGACTCTTCTTGGTAAAACCATTCTCTATGACTTCAGATTCTGAGTGTGTTTGATTAGTTGAGAACCAATGATTGGTTGAACGTTGAGTACTTGTTTTTTCTCATTTGTGTATTAGTTTGAAAGAGAATTTTCTTGTGCAATTGAGAATACTATTTTGGTTTGTTTTTTATTTTTGCTTTCATTGAAAGAGTTGATTGGATTGTTATTGCTTGATTCTTTATGATTTGATTTTCTACTCTCTCATTGATATAGTGAGGGTTCTTTTTGAAAAGTGAACACAACGTTTTTCTTTCATCAAATTGTTTTTGTCGTTTACAAAATATTGAAAATCAAATTTTAGAGATTGTTGAAGTATTGAAAAAGAGAAACATAGAGAATATTCTTTCAATAACTGATTGCTTGCATTGACATTTGAAAGGAAATTTTGCATATAGTTCATGGTTGATCTGGAAAACTTCTCTCTCTCTCCCATACATAGGATTCATTGAACGAAAAGTGATACATTTCATTCTCATCCTTGCATTACTGGGTCAGAGTCATACAACATAAGTTTCACTTCTGTTACCTTTGAGTAAACAACAGCTCTTAAAAACACTGCGTAATCTTAAAATTTATCTAGTAACTCTTTTCTAGGGCTCTTTTACACCAACACTTAGCTAGGCTAGTGCTTTGGAGTAGGAAGAGAGATACACTCTCCAAAAGCTCAAAACACACAATAACATCTTGAGTTAGGGAGTGTTAAATTCCATTTGCAACATATTGTCCTGGGAAGCCCTTCTAACACAAGGGTCAAGAACTAGGTCGCATTGGTGTTGGCAAAGTTACTCACCCTGCTTTGTTGACATCAGTGTAGAGATTGCATGTATTACGGGGGTTACTCGGAGGTATACCCACAATGATGAGTGGAAGCCTTTTGAGTTGATTTCGGGCTAGATACCCTGCCCTTGCTTGTGGATCAGACTGTTGACTGTTCCCCCAAGATTTACTATTGTTTGTGGTGACCTTAGTGGCCTATCTCTCTCGGTTCTTAGCCAAGGTGACTGTGGAGGGGAAAGTCTTCACGGTACCTGGAATTGACGTTGATCAAACTCACTCGGGCTCCTTGAAGGGTATACCCACGATTATGTGTGGGAGCTTGCACTAGGGTGTAAGTCCGTTAAGCAGGTCATCAGCATAACTTTTCCACCATAGCCCCGCCCCTTCTCGTCTCGTTGTCGCGACGTTGGATTTCATCACCAACTAGTGGCTTCGAAATTAGAAGGTCATGTTTGCTTGGTGATTGCTTCCTAGATTTTGTTTACTAGTGCGTGTTGTTTCTTTCTCAAAGTTGACCCTAAGAATTTCTTCACGGAGCTTGTCACTCATTTACAATTGCTCCCCCACGACGTTCACGTAGGATGCAAGGTTTATCTCCAGAACATCTGGACGGTTCTCAACCTTTGCCTACCAGTACACTTGAGGGCTCTCCTCACCAGAGTGAAGTCCCAGTTGTTACCCCACCACACGTGGGAACAAGTGAAGTCCCAGTTGTCACCACACCACAAGTGGAATCAACTGAATCTCTAGAACCTTTTCGAATTACCAATACTAGAGAGGAATATCGCATTCGCCATGGCGAATGACCTTTTGTGCGATTAAATTCGTCTGGGGACTTAGTTGTTACTTCTTCTGGATCAACCGTTGGGCCTTTTCCCGGTGTCGAAGGCCAAGATCCTTTTTTGTCTGCAGGTGATTTTCGTAGGACTCTTTTTAGTCCTGGTTCGCCTGTGGTCTTTGAAATCAACCCTCCGGTGTTTTCTGAGACAGAGACTATATCGGTGAATACCACTTACCACTTTACTCTCCCTGCTGAGATGGCCCATCTCACGAACACTACGAGTGTCCCAAGCAAGTTCACTACAGTTGGACTTCCTCCTATAAACACCTAGCGCACAACCAATGTTACTCCGACACTACCACCCAGTTACCATGCGTTGAATGCTTCAAATCCAACACCTCCGCAAACCCCTTCTAGTACTCCTCGTGGTCCGTCTTTTCATGGGAACCCTATTCTCAGTTTTATTCCGACGCTCCCTCAATTTCCTTCTGGCATTCCTAATCCTAGTGGCACTATTCCGTCCGTTGCACCAAACTTGCAGATTCTCGTTGGTGGACAAGGTGGAACAATTCAATTTCCTCATGTCGGACATAATCCAATTACTACACAACTTCTGGTTGGAATTACACCTATGATAGGGGGACCAACCCCACCTTTTGGACAAAATATACCTCCTGCTTTGGCCCAGTATTGGACTCAGATGTTACAAAATCTTCCTCAAACGACTGGGGGGAGACAGCTTGCCCCTACTATAGGCCAACCATATCTGGGTATACCTAATCCTATTTGGGGTAAGGGTTAGAATGCCCAACCTCAGGTCCCTACTCAAACTCAAGGTTACAATCCTTGGAACTACTATCCTCTCCAACCACCACTGAATCAGCCGGGATCTTCCCACTATGGGCAAACTGCATACGGGCGTACTATTTTTCCAACCGGGCTTCCACCCCAAAGTCACCAATACCCACAAGTGAATCGACAGTTACCTTTTCTTGCTACTTTGGATTTGCCAGATTTGTCTAGGATTTTGAATGATCCTATTCGTCACTCTCCCCAATGGCCTGTTATTCCAGCCAAGCTTCCATCAGACATTCCTAAATTCGATGGTAAGGTGGGAGAGGACCCAAACAATCATGTTATGAATTTTCACTTATGGTGTTCATCCAACTCCTTGATGGATGACTCTATTCGTCTACATATTTTTCAACGAACCCTTACCGGTTCTGCTGTGAAGTGGTATATTGAATTGCCATGAGGTTTCTTCTCTAATTTCAACACCCTAGCTATGGCTTTTCTTACACATTACCAGTTACCGATCCGTTATGATACGGGGACTCAGATTTTGACTTCCTTCAAACAAGCTAAAGGCACTCATATATTGGATCATATCCATGAGTGGCGAAGGAGACGACGTCTCATTAAACTTGAACTCCCTGATCAATTACTGGCAGAATGGTTTACAAAATCCTTTGTGAATGAAATTGGTAAAGACATTGCCATGGGTGGTGTTGTTACGGAGGAGCAGGCTATAAGTTGTGCTCAATATATTGATCTCGTTTATTCGCAAACGGGAACACTATATGATTTGTTACCTGAATTACCTCGTCCTGGTTCTTCCAGCACTTCAACTGCTCCAGCTACCTCGCATGCAACTGATGGTGTGATTGGTACTACCCATGCACATTCACATTCTGTTTCAAGTACAACCTCTAAATCTACCTCTTCTAATGTTCAAAATTCTCCGTCTCCTTCCACTCCCGCTGGTAAAACTTCTGAGGTGAACGCCGTCCAATCTACCCCGACCGGTAAAAATAAATCCAAAAGGGGAGAGGCAAGAATAAGGAGGGCAACACTAATAATCCAATGGAACAAACTAAAACTCCTCCTGTTAAAGAATGAGATAAGCACAAACCACGATACCCTTTCATTATCTGTGGTGACCATCACTATATGAAGGATTGTCCATGACGTGCTGAGGTCACTAAGTTCCTTCAAGGAACACCCAAACCATCTACACCGGAAGTCTTGTCCCAACCCTTCCCGTCTCAACAACAGGCTCAATTGGTCATCCATGACCAACCATATGCTTCTACGACATCATATGTTTTGATGTGTACTGGTGAGTATAAGCAAAACAACGTTGCAATCACAACTCGAGCCAAAGATTATTCTCCGTCTAATGAGAAGGTTGACGATTTACCTCCTGCTTTGGTCCAACCCTCTCCACCGACTCCACCTACAAATGGTCCTCTTCATCTCGAACGACCGAGCCTTGATACAGTCCTGGGACCCCCTAAGGGTGTTGTTTGTAGGTCGTCTTTCAATCCTCATGCTCATGTGGCCCAGAACTACAACATTGTGGAAGATCTGGCCCAGGCACCTTCAACGATGTCAGCCCTTGAAGTCCTTCAGTCTTGTCCTGCACAGCGGAAGGCACTGTTGAAATCTATAGGTGGAATTGATCCCACAGATATGAATTTAATAGTATTTGACTTGGACGATCATATTCCAGGGTTACCCCCTCAACTTGTATTCCAGATACAGGTTGTTGTCTCTGACAAGAACATTTTCCGAACTGTTATTGACGAGGGTGCCTCTACGTGTGTAATGTATTTTGCTTGTTGGAAAGCCATTGGCTCTCCTCCTTTAAATGAATCACAAAACACTCTGAAAGCCTTCAATGACTCTGGTTTTAAGCCTTACGGTGTTCTTCCTTCATTGCCCGTAACACTAGAAGGTAAGATGGTCCAAGTTGAAGTGGAAGTCTTCGATGCTCCCCTTGATTATAATCTTCTACTTGGCCATAGTTGGATTGATTCCATGCATGCAGTTGTGTCAACACTTTTTCGTGTCGTATGTTTTCCTCATCAAGGAAAAGTTGTTAGTATTGACCAACTTGCCTTCTTCAATTCCGATACTTGCACTGGAAACGTGCCGTTTATAGCTAAAACCCCACCGGGTTACGAGAATGTCGGTGTAGGCCTTTTAAAAGACTCTTCGTTAATGGGTACTTTCCCCATTCCACCACTCGATATTCCACGCCCGTCCATTTCTTCTATCAATATGATCTCCACCATGCCTCACAAAATTCCTGTGTCTTCTGACCCTTGGATAGTCCCTGATCCTGGAGATCATACTCGTTTCGGTGACGTTATTCCGTTAAGTCTGGTTGAGTCTGCTTATCAGGCCATTCAATCGGCAACACCTTCTACACCCTCTCTTGATGAGTTGTCTCCCGATCCTTTCCATGTTATCTTTCCCACTGACGAGATGATCATGTCCATCATGGAGGACACCCCTTGGGATGATGGACATCATCGTTCCATACTCTTTCTGGAACAACACACTCTGGAGAATTACCAACGAATTTCACCTCCGTCGACCGTTGTTGTCATATCGACCATTCTCAGATCAACATATGATGTGTTTGTCGAAGGGAACCTTAGTAATATCTCTCCCACAATTCCCATTGACATATCCATTAAACCTGGGATAGTTGAAAATGTTCATATTGGAGCTTCGTGTTCTCCCGACGAAATTGTCACCTATACATCTCTGTTCAAAGAATTTCGTGACATCTTCACCTGGAGTTATGAAGAGATGCCAGGTATCGACCCTACAATTGTTGTACATGAGATAAAGACATACCCCAGAGCTAAGCCTGTCTGGAAGTTCCTTCGTCCCGTCCACCCACGTAAAGCGACGGCTATCAAGATTGAGGTTGAAAAACTTCTCAAAGCTAGCTTTATTTATCCCGTGGCTCTGACAGAATGGGTTTCCAGCCCTGTACCCATTGATAAGAAAGGTGGAAGTATTCATGTATGTGTTGATTATAGGGATATTAACAAAGCCTGTCCAAAAGACAACTTTCCAACTCCTTTCATCGACCAGATTGTCGATGACTGTGCCGGAAGTGAAATCTTTTCTCTCATGGATGGTTTCTCCGGCTATAATCAAATTAACATTGCTCCCGAGGACCAACATAAAACTGCTTTTATATGTCCTTGGGGTACTTTTGCCTATAGGAAACTTCCCTTCGGTCCTAAGAAGGCTAGGGCGACGTTTCAACGTGCTATGTCTTATGCTTTTCATGATATAAAACATCTCGTTCAACCCTATTTGGATGATTTACCAGCTCATTCTTTGCGACGCGTCGATCACCCCACTCATATCCGAGATATTTTCATTCGTTGTTGGTTCTATCGTATTCTTTTAAATCCTCATAAATGCATTTTTTGCGTAGAATCTGGCCATCTTCTAGATTTCATCATTTCACGTCAAGGGATTAGGGTAGATCCTCTTAAGGTTGAGGCGATTCTTAATCTCCCTCCTCCTTCTACACTGTGTCAGTTGCAAAGTTTGCAGGGGAAAGAAAACTTTCTTCTTCGTTTCATTCCTAATTATGCCAAGATTACTCGTGGTTTTACATGGCTACTAAAGAAAGATTCCGAGTTCGTCTGGGATACCGTTACCAACACTGATTTTGAGGCTTTGAAGTTGTCCCTCACGCGAGCTCTGCTTCTCTTTCCTCCTGATTATAGTCGTGATTATTTTCTTTATCTTGCTGCCTCTGAGTATACCATCGTCATGGTTCTCATCCAAGAGGATGATGCGCATGATGAGCATGTTATTTATTACTTGAGTCAAAGTCTCATATCCATGGAAATCAAGTATCAACATGTTGAAAAACTGGCCTTGACTGTCGCTCAAGCTGTTCAACGTTTTCGACATTATATCCTCTCAAGGAAAACTACAGTGATTTCTCATTGCAACCCTATGCAACACATTTTGACACATCAATTGGTTGGGGGCAAATACTCCAAATGGATTGTCATACTACAGGAGTTTGAATTGGAATTCGATCGCGCCACGTCTAAGAAATCCTTAGTTTTCGCTGAGTTGATATGTGATTTTCCTCACTCTGCCATGAAAAATGTAGCAGTAGATTCATTACCCGATGAATCTCTTTTCCTTATTAGCACTAATGATCTTTGGTATGGAGATATCATTATATATCTCCAAACCCAGACTTTTCGGTCTACTTTGTCTAGTACCAAATGACGCCGTATACGCTATCAAGCACGTTAATACATTATCCTCGGGGATACTCTTTACTGTCGGGGAATTGACTCTATTTTTCGACATTGTCTGACGTTTGATGAAGCTGAGAAAGCTCTGAATGAATGCCATTCTGGAGCATGTGGTGGTCATATGTCTGGGTATGCTACTGCCCAGAAGATCTTACGCGTAGGTTATTTTTGGCCTTCCTTGTTCAACGACTGCATTATTGCCGTTCAGAAATGCCATGCCTGCTAGACCTACCATCAGAAAATTCGGTCACATCCTTCTCCTATTCATCCTGTGGTCTCAGTTGGTCCTTTTGCAAAATGGGGCATTGATTTCATGACATGTCACCCTCACTCGGCCGGGGGGCATGGTTACATCATTGTAGCTGTTGATTACTTTACAAAATGGGCCGAGGTGATGCCAACATTTGATAATACTGGAAAGACTACAACCTTGTTTCTTTTTAACCATGTCATAGTCCATTTTGGTGTTCCCCAAGCTATCGTCACTGATCATGGTAGTCATTTTAGGAATTTTATGATGTCTGAACTTACGGAAAAGTTGGTTCTTCGTCATGATAACTCAACACCCTATTATCCGCAAGCTAATGGCCAGGTTGAAGCAATCAACAAAATTCTTATAACTATGCTTCGACGGATGATAGGAATTCATAAAGCAAGCTGACACATGATGTTTTTTTCGGCATTGTGGGCATACCGAACATCTGTTAAATCTGCTACGGGGTTTATGCCTTTTCGATTAGTCTATGGTGTGGAAGCCATTCTTCCAATAGAATGCGAGATACCTTCTCTGAAGCTAGCTTTCAAACTCTTACCCAATACTTTTGCTGAAGAAGAACATCTATTATATCTGATGCGATTAGAGGAAACTCGACGTGACGCCATTCTAGTAATAGAATCCCAGAAGAAACGTGTCAAGGCACAGTATGACAAGCATGTCAAGCCTCGTGTTTTCTCTAAAGGTGATCTTGTTCTTCTTTATGAATAGGATTGAGATACGTTAGGAGCTGGGAAGTTCGAACCAATGTGGCGAGGTCCTTATATTGTTCACCGAGTTTTGGAAAAAGGAGCATATGAGCTGGTTGATTACAATGGTATCCCTTTGAGTGAACCCAGGAATGGGTTGTACTTGAAGAAGTACTATGCATAAATCATTTGTGCACAAGCACTTGTATTTTATGTATCATACTTTGTGTGTGTTACTTTTGTTTGCTTTTGACATTATCTGGTCTTTGCCCTTATGTGACGTTGTGTTTGATTGCCAGATGTCAGAGTCTTCGCTACCCTATATTGGCTTCGCTGATGGTGCTAGCTGTAGTACTCGGAACCTAGCTTCCGCTGCATGGGCCATCTATGCCCCAACAAACGAACTTATATCTTTATGAGGTGTATGTCTTGGCTGTGCAAACAACAACATTACGGAGTATAGCGCCGTTATTGAATTATTGGTTGATGCTATCTCACTCGGAATTCGTCATTTGGTTGTGCGACTTGACTCGTAGCTTGTAGTACTACAACTAAGTAATATCTACTCTATTCGAAGTCCTACTTTGTTACGGGTGTATTTGAGAATTCACCTCTTGGAACGTTATTTTGATCACATTGAATATCAACATATTCCTAGATGTCTTAATACATTAACAGACGCATTGGCTAATTATGTTTTGGACAGACATTTGAACCATTTATAAATTAAACACATCAAAATTCACACATTATAAAAGTAAACCGGTAGAAACCATCTGTATATATAACGGTAAAAAGAGTTTGTTTTTTTTTTACAAAAGTTTGTCCAAAGACCAAAATATCAAATTTTGAAGCTCATAGCTTCTACAAAGTGACATCACAGATGACGTTCATGGTAACACACAACTTCCCTAGCAAACCTACGGAGAATTCGACTCATAGCTGCTGATACCCCTATAGTGTGACACTGATCGCATCATGGAACCTCTTCCAGAGTCATATCTGGAATGTCTGCTGTCAGGCCCTCTAAATTCTGTTCCACCACCTGATAATCTTCGGCATACTGTGGTGCTGCTGCTACTACCTCTCCTCGTCGCTGGATAGGAGAGGTGCCAGGAGGTCTATACGGTCCAACATCTGTGTTATCAACAAACATTTTGTGTTAGTCTTCGGATAAACATATAAAACAAAAACATTTGAATATGCTGAAAATTCAAAAACATTTAAAAAGAGAAAATGCGTGTACTTCTTACCAAGGTCACCCCACTGAGCATCCTCAGGAAGTGCCAAATCTGGATCTCCTCGAAAATCCAACCCGGCATAAGCGTAGTCATCAACCATCAACATCTAGTTTCGAAGCTAGTCAAAGAAAATATCGTCATACTTGATGATTGGTCCTGCCACGTGTCGGGCCATGAGCCGACACCATCTAAGCATCCTTGGATCCCTAGGACCCGGTAGGTTCCACTCAACCTGTAGTCTAAATATGGGGACCCTCTCGAGGAAGAAGGACACTAGTAAATATCCATACCCAAATTGTTTCAATTCACCTCGCCTACATTTAGTTAATTGCCTTTTGATACTGCGAAGCACAACATCTGCCCAGTTAAATAATCGAGGCTCAGTACACTCAATGGCATACTAGAAGTAGCTCTATAATTCCGTATGAGGAGTAGAAATCTCGACCATCCGAGCTATAGTAAAGAGGATAGTGCTAAGGGTCAAGTCTTGTACTCCCCAAATAACAACTTTTCCCTTTTTCCTTTCAGCCTCTGGTACACAGTATTGATTGCAGTACTCACTCATCTTGAGCCCACCACCTCTACTACCGTTCAGACTGACATAATACCCGTGCCTGGACAATCCAGTCAAAAAGTATATGTCCTCAATGTCTATGGACAAAGTATGAGCTCCTACATTGAAAACTTGCTGATCTGGGTCCCACATATGGACCAAGTACTCTAGGAGTTTGACTTGGGCCCTCATGCCTGGGATGCAAAAGTATTTTAAAAGCCCACAATCTCTCAATGAAGCTATGGTAGGAGGATGATTCTTGGCATTTGCATTATCCTCTTCATGTTTTCGTTCTCGCCACTCAAGCACCATGTTTGTGGCTATTTACCTACACAAGAAACATAAAAGGAGGATTAATGATTTTATTCATGATCTGGAACTTTTTCATTGGCTAAATATATTTTTTTTTTTTTGAGATTGTGGTTCTCATAGGTGCCTCATTTGCACAGTGCGAACACCTCGCAGGTGGCTTAAATCTCACCTGCAAGAACGCATCATTCTCGAAGGTCCTGTATGGGCGGCCTGCGAGAATGCCTATGTGCATGTAGGGTTCAAAAAACAACTTGAAACTGAGAAACTAACCAATGAAATCAAAAATTTAAACCATGAAAATGTCAAGAATGAAGAGCTTACCTTAATGCTGCAGACGACTCGTTGAATGATCTCTTGTAGCTCCCTAAAATCGATGCCACATTCGGAGGGTAAAAAGTGGGTTTTGGAGCTCAATAGTGAAAATGTGAAATGATATGGTAAAAAATGATTATTTACTCATTTAATTTACTTTTTACTATGTCATTTTGGGTTTTTTATGCTTATTTATTGATTAAACCTAATTCCTAATATCAAGATGAGTGTAATGAATTGTAGGTGTGATGATGATGATAACTAAACACAAGGGTATGGACATATTTTTCTTCGTTATGGCATGTTTTTGATTGTTTTTAGGGTTTTTACATAAAACCTCGAGCGTTGTTTTTGTTCATTCTTATGCTCGTAAATATAAGAGAACTTGATCGAGCATAGTTTTATCACTTTTTCGGGCTCAACAAGGTCATATGAAAAAGGAACCCCACTGGAGTTCTCTTTAAGCTCTTTTCAGACTCTCTAAACATGAAAAGATCGCCGAGCGACCTTGCCATTTTCACGCTCGCTAAAGTATTTGAAATATGCGTCTGGTGAGCGATAATTTCTCTCTTTTTTGGTCTCGTCCAGACTATATTACGAAAAAGGAACTGAGAGAGTTCTCTTTTAAGTGTTTTTCCAAACTCTATAATCTTGAAAAACCTTCGATTTTTCTATCTCTGGACTCGTTAAACAAACATTGACAGACCCGTGATGGGACCGAACCACTCCTTCTTAGGGTTCGTTAAATATACTCCGAGGGACTCATCCAAAGGATGAGCTTATATCAACAAGCATATGTGATCCTCTTCAAGCTTGCGTAAAAATAAAGAGGTACTTGCCAGAAATGGTGGGGGAAAATTTGGGAAAGGGATATGTTTCATCTTCGTATTGATTGGCAGTAAGTGTCGCTCTTGAACATGACACCCCCTATTCATCATTTGAAGCCGATTTGGGAAATCCATTTTTCTCTCTTTCTATTGATTACAAGGTCTTCCCATGTGTCGTCTTTGAGTCAATGCTGCCAAATCATTGGTCATGTCGTCCATATGTTCAAGAGAAGTCCATCTGAAACCTATATTGAGTCGGCCATCTGCAGCTATCCATTCTCTCCGTGTCGGCCTTCCTTGTGTCCAGTCCAATTTGAAAAATTCTTTGTTTCGCCTTCAAACTCTGTTACTTATTTCTTGTCATTGATGGGGGATACATTAAGGCCCTCTTGTGATGAGTTTTGTTCCGTCGACTTCAGCTCATTTTCTGGAATCAAGACTTAGAAACTATTTAGTACCTTGGAACTTGCATGCCTAAATGGCAGGTTTCCTCACTTTCGACAGTGGGTTTACATCATTGACCCCTAATCGAAAGATTCCATCGGGTGTTCAACATCAACTCCTTTATTCACAGTCAATGGATTGTACTATAGTACCTTGGGAGTCATTGACATCAATGGTGATTTCCCTCACACTTGTTAACGGTTTCATCAATGACCGGTAATCAAGTGGTTTCTACCATGTTTGACTTTAACATATGTAATCACATGGTTAGATTCGTACTTTGGGTGACGAGATTGAAGACCCTAGATATTATCTTTGTGATCCAGGTTGCAATGGAGTATGTATAATTTGCGAAACATAGATCCACTGTGTATGTTTCGTGGCTATGTCGTCTTGATTTGAAATTTCTCGCATAGATCCACAATGTATTTAGGTGGCTATGCTATATTTTGACGGTATGGATCCACAGTGTATGATTGGTGCCCATGACCTATGTCTACAATGGCATCAGTCTGTGATCTGAGTATGGGAATGCCTACCTCAGAATTGATATATATGATACTCTGCAGATGCTTGATTGTTTGCATGTTTCCGATTAGATGTGCTCCTGGTTCTCGAGACACACATGCAGCTTACAAAGTCTACCGGCTTTCACTGGTTCCAATCTTAGACTTTGGGGGGAATTATGTTACCCATGATTTTGGTCGTCATGATTATGTATTGATGATGGTGTACTCAGGCTCTTCATTAGAACTTTTTCCTGAAAAGGTTACCTTCATCTCTTTCCAGAAATTACATTTTTGAGGAAGGTTCGCAGGCAGCCAATACATTTGCCTGCGAGAATGCATGATTCTTGCAGTCTACCTTAAGCCAGGGTGTGAGAAGTTCACACTGTGTCTAACTACTAGGGTGTGAACACTTTCTAAAGAAGGGAAAAAGATGAAATTCTCGAAGCTTCTAGAAGGGAATCTTCTAGAAGGATGAGATGACATTCGAATGGTTATCTAAGTACTGGATTTTCTGATATTTTGGGATCATTCTTATCCAGGTAACTAATTCATTCTCTCCTATATATTGAGGGGATTCTCATGGAAGAGGTTAGAAGCAAACAAGGTTAAGAAGACATTGGAGAATTGATGAAAGATTGTGTGAAGGATTGAAGCTACAACAGCTAGAGAACTCCAACAAGTTTATCAAAGGTGGTTGATCTGCTTCATGCAAGTGAGCAAGTGTGTGTGTCAGAGCCAAGGTCCATCGAAAGGAGGTTTGCAACATCAAGGCTCAGGTTGTAATCTTTGCTTTCCATCAATATGATACAGTAATATGTCCCTTTCCCATAAAGCTATGTCTACTTTATTGTATAATTCCTTGATCATATACATAGATTAACTGTTGAATATATTAAGTTGTTTTCACTTCAATTGGTTTGAGCTATCCTGGTCTTGACTGCACAAGAGCATTGGAGCAAAGCTGGAACAACAAAGACCCAAGGAAGCGATCATACGGTATGTTCATGATTCTTGCCTCTTAGTTCATTCAATAGTCAAAATCTAGGGAAAGAGTATTATTTATTATTGCTTTGTTCTAGATCCAGGTGGATCTAGGGAGATCGATTTGTGTTCGCACTTACGGATTTATCCAATAACACCTACACTGGTTGAAAAAAGGATAGGTGTAAGTGTAGTGCCAGTGAAGCCAATCAAGTAACTGCAAACTTGCAATCACATGTTCATTGAAGGCCAACTGCAAAGAATGAAACAATGATGGATGAAATATAGTACGAATTGATTCAAGTAAGTATCTACCAAGAAAGTTGAATTTTTCAGCATTATGATTGATGATACAAGTCGACATGTAAGATTCTTTCAACCAAGATTCAATTCTGTCATAGGATTTACATTGATAGCTATACGGCTATTGGAAGGAATTAGAAAGTGAGTGACGTACCTGATGAGACTCACAAATTAAATTTTTGTGTAATGTATCTTGTGAGGGAGTCATGGAGTGGGTGGCATCGTTCATCCCAGGGGTAGAGGTAAGATAATTTGCACAATACATAAACATTGGTTGAAACTGAAGTACTTAATTATCCATACTAATCTTCCTGGGTCCATATTTCACATACCCTACATGCTGAGATGAGATACGATAGCTAATTGTGGGATGGAAACATTGAGTGAAATATAACTCCAAATACTCTCCTATGACATCAACGAAATCATGCGAGTGCTGGAGCATTGAAATAACATCCAAGGATGATTGATCTATCTGCTCCTAGAGAGTGACATGTAATTCTATAATAAATTGAGATGACAAATGTTCTTAGATCAGTTCAACATTTCCACTGATTTACATGGTGATGGGTTGTACATTCAATATGATCTCTTCATGGAGTTCCAAGAAAATTTTATGCTCTGCACACTTTGTATTTTCTATCGCTAACATCTATGCATCAATGTCATAAATTTCAGATTGTATAGGACTCATGAATGATAGGTTAGAATTCACATTTAATTCTAGAATAGAAAATAAATTGTTGTGAATGGGTTTGTCAATATCGAATTGTGTCTCAGCATGTTCCAAAAATCCATATTGCGAAGGATTGATAACATTATGTGTCATGGATGGACTGTGATCAAGAAAAAATGATTGATTGATTAGGTTTGGCGACGTAGACCAATCAGTCCTCGGGCCGAGATCCACTCATAGGATCATTCTCTATCCCCTTGAGCTGAAGCGACTCTTTTGATTCCTTGCTGGAATCATGAATTATCGATCCACAGGTCCTTTTTGCAGCTCACAATCTCGTGAGTTCGCGAGTCGTGACTCCTGACTCTTCCTCTCCAATATCGCGATACCCGAGATCACGAAATGGTTATGGATCCTTCTCTGTCGGCACCTTCTGTATGTGACCATTGGCTAGGCTTAAATGCCAACGCCTCTTGCAACTCACCACTTCATGAGTTTAAGGGTTGAGCTCTCGTGCTCTTATATCGCGAATCCCCGAGATGCGAGAAGTCAATGGAGTGTTGACTCCCTTCTCCAGGTGTTGCGTGTCCACCTGTCAGTCACGCGGGCCCCACCTTATGGTTCTGCCACGTGTTACCTCTGTGCCTTAGCTCTCAGCACTTCACGACTTCTACAGTTGAAAGTGATCCTTTTTTACCTTCGAACCCCTGAATACATGAAATGCGATGGGGTCCCTGATCCAATGGTCCTCTTGTGACCTAGATTCGACGTCTCTCCTCACTCCTCGCGATTTCACAACTTCGCAACTTGGAGCACCCAACTCTTGGGCTCTCACCCTGTGAACCTCCGAGTTTGTGAGATCCTCTGATCTCTGCCACCTGTCCTCCTTAGATGGATGGTTGCGATTCTCTCATGACTTCGCTACTCGCAAAGCTAAAGAACCTCTCTTTTTGACCTTCGATGTCCGAATCCCTGATATGGGTGATCTCATGACACGTGTCCTCCTTCTAACGGACAACTCAGATTCTTTCACGATTTCATGATTTCGGGACTTTTGGGACAAAAGTCTCGACCTCTTATCCTCCGAATTGCCGAAATGCCAAAATTCCAACACGTCGTCAACGTGGGTCTGATGATGGAACTTCCCGCCTTTTGGCAGTTTTCAGACTTCGCGACTTCGCGAATCCTGATGCTAAGCTCACGGTTCTTCAACCCACGAAACCCCAAGATGCGATTACGTGAGTGATCTAATGGCCCCTGTTGGCTCAGATGCTATGGCTCTATTCTCTCTTGAGATTTCACTTAGATAAACACTCACCGTAATCCTTCTTGCTCCTTTGCAAGATCCAATGGCTCTCCGGACTTCACGAATTCCCCTTGGAGAATTCCGACAGTCCAAAGCTTCCTTGACAACTCCTGCAAAATGATCATGGTATCCCCTTACGAAACTTATCTGCTTGCAAGTAACTTTGCAACACCTCCCCTTTGAACGCTTCGAGGTACTAAACCTCCTGAGATTTTCTTCGACAACTTCAAATATCCTATCCATCCTGAGCTTGATTGAAAAATCCTCAAGTCCTTTTGGGGAAAGTTTCTACGTGCACTCCTTGCGACACTTCCTCAAATACACTCCAAGTATTTGAATTCTTAGACTCCGTGCACTCTTTTTGCAGCAACAGTCCTTCAATTATTCCCTTAGGTTACAAACTCTGAGAATCTACTCGACCTGCGCACACCTTGCACGACTCCTGTGCTTAACTTGCACTTCTGTGAGAATGAGAACAATGTTATCCCTCCTGAGCTTTCAGAGACGAACTCTGACTTCTGTCAATGCACACCTTGCAGACAATTTCACTACACTCCTTGCAGGAAAACTCTTGCTCAGACAGAGAAACAATTGAAACTCATCCTTTACTCTCCCTCTCTTTAGATTTCAGACATTCAACATGAAATCATACATTCACGCATCAAAGCAAATGCATAACAGAGAGTAAACAAGAATATATCAATCAGCATGTACAAATACAGAAAGCAATTGAACACCATGAGTCTGAACTAAAGGTCTTTGTATTAATCCAGAACTTCTGTACATGGGTTTTTTCTACAAAGCTTTCTACTTCTTCTTCTCTATACTCTCTTGATTGATTATGCTACTAATGTTACAATGATACAAGTGAGGGTGTCTATATCCATTTTCCCTCCGGCTCCTAAAATTGTCTAATCTAAGAATTCAAAGCTACCTACTTACATTTACTATTATAAATTCCTCTTAGTCCTTCAGACGAGAGAAGGATGCTCAAGGTCTGATTACAATATACAAGTATGCCCTTTCTTAATTGTTTCATTTGCATTTGGCATATTGAACTTCAAAACATTTCAAACAATTCATCATGTGCTAAATTGCGTTGGCACTTATCCTCCGCTCGCTTGATGCTGGTGATGCTCCTGCATCATACTCCCTCACTTGAAAATTTTCATGGGCTCCTGTCCATGAGATCTCGCACGGTCTACCCATGCTTCTACATTTCTATTTCATTTTCCCAGCTGGCATCTTCAACTGGATGTCCCTTCCACTTAACCAAGTATTCAAAATATTCCTTTCTTCTGGTCCTTTTGCTAACTCTTTTGTCCAGTATGCTTTCCATCTATGGCTTCTCTGCAACTGGCATCTGTTTAGTCCACTGAACCTCTGATTTTTCACTACTTGTTCCTTCTTCCTCATCTTTTTATGGGTACAAATATGAGACATTGAATATCGAAGAAATTCTGATCCCATCGGGTAATTCAATCTCATAAGCATTTGCCCAAAATTTCTTCAAGACCTTACATGGTTCGATCTTCTTCATCTTCAATTTGTTATATGTCCCCTTTGGAAACCTTTCCTTTCTCAGATGTGCCAGAATCAAATCACCAACCTGAAATTGAAGTTATCTCCTGTGTTGATCTTCTCTGCGCTTATACTCCTGATTCAATTTCTGCAATCGCTCCTTCACCTAGCTGTGAAGTTCCTTCATCGCCTCTACAAAATCCTCTGCACTGGCACTTCTTATTTCATCCCGTTTTGGATCCCTCAGTTTAGATACTCCTCTTGGCTGCATCCCATAAACAATCTGGAATGGACTCTTCCCTGTGCTTCTGTTGATTGAATCATTATAAGAAAATTCTGCCTGTGGCAGAATAATGTCCCATTGACTGTGGTGTTCTGTCACCAAGATCCTTAGCAAGTCTCCCAAACTTCTGTTCACAATTTTTGTCTATCCATCCATCTGAGGATGATAAGCTGAACTGAATGATAAGTTTGTTCCCAACATTTTCCATAAGGTTCTCCAGAAGTTTCCCACGAACTTGGTGTCTCAATCTGAAACTATGCTCCTTGGTAAGCCATGAAGTCAAATGACCTCTTTCAAAAATAGATTCGCAATGTGAGTTGCGTCACTGGTTTTTTGACATGGTATAAAGTGTGCCATTTTAGAAAATCTATCCACTACCACAAAGATTGAATCAAACCCTCTTTGTGTTCTTGGCAGCCCCAATATGAGGTCCATGCTGATAACATCCCACGACCTGTCAGGTATGGGTAACAGTTAATAAAAGCCTGTATTCTGCCTCTTCCCTTTTGAATGATGACAAATTATGCATTTGTCCATGAATAGTTTGACGTCTGCTCTCATTCCTAGCCAAAAATATGACTCGTTTAACTTTGAGAATGTCTTGTTATGACCGAAATGTCTGGCCAATCCTCCACTATGTTTCTCCTTCAGCAAATTCTCCGTCATGGAGCATTTTGGAATACAAAGTTGATTACCCTTAAATAGTAATCCTTCCTAAATCATGTATTCTGTCCATTGGCTTCTGTCCCTGAGAATTGGATTCTCAACTGCCTCATATGCCTCCTTAAAATCTGGATCATCTCTATACATGTCCCTGAGATCATCAAAACCCTGTGTTTTGACTCTGAACTCCTGCAACAACAAACATTTCCTGCTTAAAGCATCAACAACTTTGTTAGCAGTTCCAGAAATATGCTTGATTACAAATGTAAAGTTCTGCATGTATTCTACCCATTTAACATGTCTTTGATTCAAATTCTCCTGTTGAGTCACAAATTGCAAAGCATGATTGTCACTGTATAAGACAAACTCCTTGGGAATCAAGTAGTGTCTCCACTTCTTCAATGCCTGAATAATAGCATAAAACTCCTTGTCATATGTGGAGTATTTCACTTTTGCATACTTTATCTTCTCGCTGAAGTATGCTATCGACCTGTCTTCTTGGCTCAAGACTGCCCCTATTGCAAATCCACTTGCATCACATTTTACCTGAAATGTCTTTTTGAAATTAGGCAACACCAAAATTGGTTGTTCCGTGATTTTCTTCTTCAACAAATTGAATCTTTTCTCCACCTCTTCTGTCCAGTGAAAAGACTCGTGTCTCTTCTTCACTGTGTCCATCATCGGTGCACTAATTCCATTGAAATTCCTAATGAACTTCCAGTAGAAACTAGCAAATCCATGAAAACTTCGAACTTCAAAGATACTTTTCGGTGATGGCCAATTCTTAATTACCTCCACCTTATTTGGATCCATCCTCAACTTATCTGTAGAAATAAAAAAACCCAAATAAATGAGCTCTGTCTTCATGAATGAGGATTTCTTCATATTTATCAGCAACTTCTCTTGTTGTAATCTCTTCATCACTGTAGCCAAATGTTTCAGATGCTCTGCCTCTGTTTTACTGAAAATTAGTATGTCATCAAGATACACAATGGCAAATTTTCCGATGAAATCCTTCAGGACTTCGTTCATCAACCTCATGAAGGTACTTGGTGCATTTGTTAAGCCAAATGGCACAACAAGCCATTCATACAACCCTTCGTTAGTCTTGAAGGCTGTCTTCCATTCACCACCTTCTCTCATATGAATATGGTGATATCCACTTTTCAAATCAATCTTTGAAAAAACTTTGGCTCCACTCAAGCAATCCATCAAATCATCCATCCTTGGAAATGGAAATCTGTACCTGATGGTTATCTTGTTGATCGCTCTTGAGTCAGTACACATCCTCCAACCTCCATCTTTCTTTGGATTGAGCATTATCGGAACAACACACAGACTCAAGCTTTCTCTAACCAACCCTTTGTCCATTAAATCCTAGACTTGTCTTTTGACTTCTTCATTCTACTGTAGCGTCAATCTATACACTGCTTTGCTTGGTAAACTAGCTCCAAGTATGAGATCAATATGATGACTTACACTTCTGATCAGTGGAAACGAATGAGGTAGTTTGTCCACTACTATGTCAGCAAACTCTTCCAATAGTTTTTGAATCTCTTCTGGTAAATCATCTACCCTTGTACTGATTAAAACAATTTTAGGCTTCCTGACCATAATGAATTGCGATTCCTCCTTCTTCTTAACCTCTGTAAGAAGTTCCTTCCCACTCATGAGAAGTATAGTGTTACTTACTTCAGGTTTTACCTCTTTGTCTTTGATTGGAAGCAACATGTGAGTTCTCCCATTCTTCTCTAGAGTGTAGGTGTTCTTCCTCCCATCATGAATCACATTTCTGTCATATTGCCATGGTCTACCTAGCAATAGATGACAAACATCCATGGGAATAACATCACCGAGTATTTCATATTTATACCCTCCTATTTTAAACTCAACTAAACATTGTTTAGTGACATTTACCTGATGTCCTTTTTTTAGCCATGAAACTCTGTATGGACTTGGATGTTCAATAGTCTCCAACTCCAGCTTTTCTACCATCTTTGTAGAAACAAGATTATCTGTGCTACCACTATCCATGATGACTTTTCATACCTTGTCTTTGGTCTTGTAAGCGGTTCGAAAAAGTATGTTCCTTTGGACAGAACTCTCCACCTCCTTCTCCGGTGTTAAGAGAACTTTTTGCATCATCAATGATCTTCCACCTTCAGCATTTTCTGCCTCAAAATTCCTTCTTTGTGCTTCAAAAATGTCAGTTTCACCACCTTCTTTCTTCTTATCTGGACATTCATAAGACCTGTGTCCATTCTTTCCACATGTGAAGAATTTCACCACTCCACCTCTTCCTCTTCCTCTACCTCTGGTACGAGGAAAAATGCTTCCATCAACATACCGACCTCTCTATTCGGTATGCTGCCCTCTCTGTGAGCTTCCACCTCTCTCATTTTGAGTCCGAGGTTTCTTCCACTCTTCCTTGGGTTTCTGATTTCTATCCTGGGCAATTGATTTGCCTCTGGGCTGACTTCTGCCTCGACCTCTTTGACCTTGTTTTTGGCTCAGATTCTCTTCAGCTTTTAGAGCCATCTGATAAGAATATTCCACCGTTCGGATCGTCATCATGCTCATCTCATCCCGAATGTCATATCTCAGACCATTCATGTACCTAGAAACTTTTTCATCATCACTTTCGCGATGACCTGCCCTGATGTTCAGCCTATAGAATTCTTCAATGTACTCCTTCACTGTCATCAACTTCTGTCTCAAATTTTGCATTCTCCAAAACAGAGTAATTTGCTAATCCCTGGGAATGAATTTTACCTTCATATTCGCGATCATCCTATCCCAACTCTTGATTTTTTGCTTTCCTTTGCAACGTCTGTCATCTTGTAGATCATCCCACCACAATGTTGCATGTCCTTTCAATCTTGTGACAACATGTTTGACCTTTTTGTCCTCCTCGACATCTTCATAGTCAAAATATGTGTCGAGAGCTCTAATCCAGTCTAGAATCTCTTCAGCATCCATATTTACCTTGTATACTGGAATGTCCATTTTACTCTAGCACCCATTCTTGCAACAACCCTAATCAGGCGTTCATTTGCTGCATCTTCTGCTGTGACTTCTTCTCCTTCATGTCCAGCTTCATTTTCACTTTCGAAATCATTGACATCCCCAACACCAGCTATGCACCTTTGCTTTATTTCCATGTCCACGACTCTGGCACGTAGGTCATGTATATCTCTTTCCATGGCTGGATTTAGCACCTGCCTTCCCCTTTCTCTTGAAACCTCCCTATCCTCTAACGGATCGGGTGTTTACCTATCTCTTCTTCTCGGCGGCATGGATGAGATTCCTTTCTCGCTTTCCCTGTCTGAAATATAAAAACAGAGTCAAGATCTAATACCAAACTAACGCAGACCTGTTGACCCTCAGGCCGAGATCCACTCACAAGATCATTCTCTATCCCCTTGAGCCGAAGCGGCTCTTTTGATTCCTTGCTGGAATCATGAATTATCGATCCATAGGTCCTTTTCGCAGCTTGCAATCTCGCAAGTTCGTGAGTCGTGACTCTTGAATTTCCTGTCTAACATCGCGATACCCAAGATCGTGAAATGGTTATGGCTCATTCTCTGTCGGCACCCTCTATATGTGATCACTAGCTAGGCTTAAATTCCAGTGCCTCTCGCAACTTGCCACTTTGTGAGTTGAAGGGTTGAGCTCTCATGCTCTTATCTCGTGAATCCATGAGATGCGAGATGTCAACAGAGTGTTGACTCCCTTATCCAAGCATTGCGTGTCCACCTGTCTGTCACGCGGGCCCCACCTTATGGTTTTTCCATGTGTTTCCTCTGTGCCTCGGCTCTCGGCACTTCACGACTTCTACAGTCGAAAGTGATCCTTTTCGACCTCCGAACCACCGAATCCATGAAATGCGATGGGGTTTGGTCTTCCTGTGACCTAGATCCGATGGCTATCCTCCCTCCTCGCGATTTCGTGACTTTGCGACTTGGAGCACCCAACTCTTGGGCTCTCATCCTACGAACCTCCAAGTTTGTGATATCCTATGATCTCTGCCACCTGTCCTCCTTAGATGGACAGTTGTGATTCTCTCGTGACTTCACTACTCATGAAGCTGAAGAACCTCTCTTTCTGACCTTCGATGTCTGAATCCTCGATACAGGTGATCTTGCGACACGTGTCCTCCTTCTAATTGATGGCTTAGATTCTTTCGTGGTTTTGCAAATTCCAGGACAAAAGTCTCGACCTCTTATCCTTTGATATGCTGAAATGCCGAAATTTTGACATGTCGTCAATGCGGGTCCCACGATGGAACTTCCCGCCTTTTGGGAGTTTTTGAACTTCGCGACTTCGCGAATCTTGATGCTAAGCTCATGGTTCTTCAATTCACGAAACCCCAAGATGCAATTACGTGAGTGATCTAACAACCCCTATTGGCTCAGATCCTATGGCTCTATTCTCTCCTAAGCTTTCACTTAGAAAAACACTCACCGTAATCCTTCTTGCTCCTTTGCAAGATCCGACGGCTCTGAAGACTTTGCGAATTCCCCTCAGAGAATTTTGACTGTCCAAAGCTTCCTTGACAACTCCTGCAAAATGAACACAGTATCCCCTTACAGAACTTATCTGCTTGCAAGTAACTTTGCAATGCCTCCCCTTTGAACGCTTCGAGTTACTAAACCTCCTGAGCTTTTCTTTGACAGCTTCAAAGATCCTATCCCTCTTGAGCTTGATTGAAAAATACTCAACTCCTTTTGGGGAAAGTTTCTGCGTGCACTCCTTGCAACACTTCTTCAAATACACTCCAAGTATTTGAATTCTTAGACTCTGTGCACTCTTTTTGCAGCAACAGTCCTTCAATTCTTCCCTCAGGTTATAAAATCTAAGAATCTACTCGGCCTGCGCACACCTTGCACGGCTCCTATGCTTAACTTTCACTTCTACGAGAATGAGAACAATGTTATCCCTCCTGAGCTTTCAGAGATGAACTCTGACTTTTGTCAACGCACACCTTGCGGACAATTTCACTGCATTCCTTGCAGGAAAACTCTTGCTCAAACAGAGAAACAATTGAAACTCATCCTTTACTCTCCCTCTCTTTAGATTTCAGACATTCAACATGAAATCATACATTCACGCATCAAAGCAAATGTATAATAGAGAGTAAAAAAGCATATATCAATCAACATGTACAAATATAGAAAGCAATTGAACACCATGAGTCTAAACTAAAGGTCTTTGTATTAATCTAGAACTTCTGTACATGGGTTTTTTCTACAAAGCTTTCTGCTTCTTCTTCTCTATGCTCTCTTGAATGATTATGCTGCTAATGTTACAATGATACAAGTGAGGGTGTCTATATCTGTTTTCCCTCCGGCTCCTAAAACTGTCTAATCTAAGAATTCAAAGCTACCTACTTACATTTACTATTATAAATGCCTCTTAGTCTTTCAGACGAGAGCGAGATGCTCAAGGTCTGATTACAATCTACAAGTATGCCCTTTCTTAATTGTTTCATTTACGTTTGGCGTATCGAACTTCAAAACATTTCAAACATTTCATCATGTGCCAAAATGTGTTGGCACTTGTCCTCTGCTCGCTTGATGCTGGTGATGCTCTTGCATCAGTTGAGCACTCGTCTTTTTGTTCATCTTTATCATTCAATGTTGCATCATTAAAAGAGAAATGTGATGAGTGTATTGCATGATCAACATGTGGGTTCTCGTGAAGGTTATTATCATTGAACACATTTTCATAAATTGCATGAAGATCTTAATATTTTGAAAATGAAGAGATTTCTTTAGTGAGAGATTCATTGTAGACTAGAATATGTTCATGATTTTATGAAGGGGGGTCATTAAATGGTTCACACTCTAGGACTAAAGGGTCTAATATTTGTGATAATGATTCCCCAAAAATTGTGTTAGAGTGATGGTTAGATATTATTTACCCATTATCTTTCATGGTCAGACCTGAGTTTTGTGAATTAGAGATAATTTGATCGTCTAGGTCGCACCTTTCAAGATCAGAGACAAGATAGGAAAACCAATTTGATATTAGTTAGTTTGAGGGTTTATCATTTTCAGGAAATCTATGAGAAATCTACATAACTCTTAGGAACACATTATCCATAGATTCATTTCCAAACCTACATATTCCTTTAAGTTTGTCCAAGAGTTCATCATAAACATAACCTTCATGAGCAGAGATAAATATTTTCATGAATTGTTTCCAACTATGAATTGATTTTGCTGGCAATGTCCTAAACCAAGTTTTTATTCACCCTTTGAATGTGAGGATGAATAGTTGACATGTTTCATTTTCATGAAAAATCTACAAATTTCGTCGAGTGATGTCAAACCGATTAAGGTGATTTTAAGGTGCCCTTCACCATAAAATTTTGGGTTTGACAAGAGATTGACTATATTGAGTGAAATGGCCTTTATGGGTCTTAGAAGACTCAATGGTTCATCCCATATAGAGGTATGGAGAGGAGCCATAAGATGGTTAAATTTACGAGAAATGACTCCACATGGGAAAGCTTGTTATCTGACCTTCCTTCTAGTACCAATTTTGTTGACAACTTCAAAATCGACCAATAATAGTAAGGGTTACACTTGGTAAGAATTTCCAATTAGACCTCTCACCATTTGAAATAGGGAACCCATCCAGATTCTGTCTCGGTAACCATTGCTGGTTTGGTTTTAGTGGTTACAACTTGGTCCATCGATGAAGGTGAGCGATGCATAGTTATGAAAATTGAATATGTAGATGAAGACTATGTAAATGTAGGTATATATTATAATTCTAATCTACCCTATCCTAGGTAGGAGTGAATTAACATAAGTGAATGAGTTGTGACATGAAACTAACTCTACCAATAGCTTCACCCAGATAGCTAAAATGAAGAAATAAAGTCAGATAAGACATGCACATGAATATATAACCATAATAGTCTAAGTCACTATATAACATACATTGGACGCTCATATTCTCATGACATGACAAATAATGAAGAATAACATAACTGCAATAAAAAACATATTGTGTAAGAATAGTTCATAAACAAACATTCTCTTATAGCCCATGTGAACAACAAAAATTCTACTTGAAATAGTTCACAACAAAACAACAACAGATGTGAGTCATTCTCTCTATCAAAAGTTGGCCCTGAGGGATTCTTCATATTAATAATTTCAACAATAGTACATGAAAAATATAAGGAAATCTCTCCAATTTCAGTTTACACTATATTCCCAAATTAGTTTAGATGTGTACAATGTTTGAAGAGCCAAAAGACCCTTTCTTTGGGTTCAATTCGTATTTATTAGGGTTCAACATGACTCTTTACCTTTTGCCTACCCCAATGACCTTTCATTTACCAACATTTGTCCTTAAATTATTTATGATGATGAGGGAACAAAGATAACAATTAAATTTCAAATGTGTCTTCTAGCATTGGTGGTCCATAATGGATTTTTGATATAGTTCCTCTCATCCATTGTAATGACTAGTTTAGACATTGGAACATCTTGGTCATCCAAGCTTGAAAATAGATCATCATGTGGTTCATACATCCTCTTTATCCATTTAAATAAGATTCCTTTTTCTACTTCCCATTTATATGACAATTGATGTTCTCCTTAATGCTCCATTGTCCTTGGATATAGATCACACTATAAGGATGTTGAGTGAGTCCTTCTCTTGACATCAATATCTGGTACCGTTCAACATATTGTAGATGAGTGGTATGAGAGGGATACTTAAATAAACTATTAAAATAAGAATTTGAACCCATATATTAATACTCACAGTTGAGGTGTGGTGTTATTCGGGGTTATTAACAAGGTGTCATATATTAATACAAAAACAATATAATATAGGTTAGGTATTTCTCAAATCATATAAATAGGAAATTGTAGAGCTCAAAAGTACCTTTCCAATGGTATAAATAATGAGCAAAACGGACATCCGAGTCAAATGTTATGGTCAATTTACAAAAGGAATTCTTTTAGGTTTATGAGGAGTTAATGGGAACTCCTCCGATTTGCATCGGAGGAGTTGATGGGAACTCCACTGATTTGCATAGAAGGAGTTTGAAATAAATCCTCCATTTTTTTATCGAAGGAGTTTGAACTAAATCCTCTGCTTTGTATTAGAGGAGTCTAAACTAACTTCTCTACTTTGTATCAGAGGAGTTTGAACTAACTCCTCCGCTTTGTATCAGAGGATTTGATGGGAACTCCTCTGATGGATTCAAAGGATATTTAAAATACTTTTGGAGGAGTTCATGAGAAATCCTATGATGTCAAATGGAGTAATTTTGACAAACTCTTATGGTATGAACCAAACTTGTTCCCATCATCTTCTTCGGTACGAAGGAAGACAATTTGAAAGAATTTATGAGTGTCCTTTTACTGACAAGAAACAACAAGAGCTTGAGTTCGAAAGACCATAACTTTCTCATACAACGTCCAATTGAGGTGTCATTTTTTGAAACATGGAGAGCATAGAGAGATTCTTATATTAAGATAACTAAAAATGTCAGTCAAACATTTGAATGGATCCATTTTCTAATGATGGCTACAGTTAATGAGGCTTGCTTGGAAAGAAATCCTTAGTGATCATTTTGGCACTTCTAGACCTCAAATTTCGATTCCATTAGTTGCATTGGAATATTACACATAATTCATACAACTAGTTCGTTTAAGGAGTGACAAATCCACTTTGACCAATACCCAAAATTGTGAGCAAGGACATTTTTAAATGAAAGTTCAGACCCTGTCCTTTCTATTGCTTCACTAGAATTTGATTCCATAAGTTCTTGTTTCATCTATGTTATATAGGCTCTTAGTTCATCCATTAACACTGAGGTGATGTGTCAATAGAATAGAATTACAAACAACCAATTGAGATTTGAGGTTCTTAACACATTTTTGGATCTGAGGTGACCTATTTTTCTTTAAGATACATTTTAGAGCCAGTGCAATACCTACATGTGCTTCAGTTAACCTATCTGATGATATAAAACACTTTCATGCTCATGGTTAGTTATAAAATCAAGAGGTGCAAATAAAAAAAGATGATTTGGTACTTGAATGTGAGATACTGGCGACAAAAACAAACTTGATTACGAATGTGGTCATGGAGCAAGTTAGGCATGGTAGGTATTATTCATCAGTTATCCATTTATGTGCAGAGAGCTTTGTCACCAAAAATGATAGGAGATCGATTGATGGCCTAGCAAGAAGTTTTTGAGCTAAGAGGAGGATAAGGTAGTCCTTACGATGAATATGGGCCTTGCTGACTTTGTTAGTGTTGGCAAGAGGAAGAATATCATTTTCAATGTGCTTGGTGATGAAAAGGGGTTGACATCCTTCTATTGACACATCGGGGATGGAAGAGGAAAACACATCATCAAGCAATGCATTGGCGAGAGAGAGACGAATGTCGATGATATGCAGTGTATTGAAGCGAGTGGGAGGAATTCAACTGGTATGTGATGCATGGATGAAAATGGAAGGAAGTCATTCTATGAAAGGCATGCACCTGGTGAGGATAATCATGTGAACACCACCTATATGTCAGTGTTGATCACACACACTTCGATGATGATAAGAACGTGATTAGTGAGTTTTAGTGGAAGCATGCTGACACGTTAGTCAATCTCAAAGGATGGTGGCCTATGTATAGGCGAAGGGGTCAATGACATGCCAATACGAAGGTGGAATAAGGACATGTTTGTCAGTATCCTATGTATCGATATAAGAAGAGGGAACTCACTGAAGTGTGGATCGATAGGTTATAACGATCTGAAGAGAAACTGTAAATGATAAGTTTGGGAACGTAGGAACTTGGTTTTATCCACTTACATGAGAGAGATAGAGTGTGTGAGGGTTCCAATAGGAAGGTCTAAAGGGGGGCCCAATTTATTCCATTAGAGAGATGATAGGGGAAGCAAATTGGGAGGATTTATTCTCGCTCAACATGACTATTAAATTTACTCCAGGGGATAGACAAAGAGTTGGTTGTACCCTGGGACTTACTTTCATTATTGGTAGGTTTCCTTGTGCTAGGAAGATGACAATACCTATATTCATATATTGGGATTCATGCTATGATTACCTCACCTTCATTAGTAATTTTCACTATTTATTACTCCTCAGAGGGGTTTTCTCATGTGTTGCTTCCATCTGGTGCATGAAAAATTTGTACTTGGTGGTGTCTTGTTTTAAGTTTTTGTCTAAGGCCTTAAAATCATATCTTGTTCATAACACTTTCTTGTGTTGGTTGATAAGATGTGCTCGAATTCTCTCCTTCTAATGGATCTCTTCCTATTGATATTGAATTATTTTCTTTGGAATTATATTTAGAGTCTGTATAGTACCTTGGGGCTTGAAATAATTAGTGGAAATTTCCCTTACTATCGACAATGGGTATACCTAAATGAATCCTAAATGGTAGATTCTACAACTATTCAATGTCAACACTTCTATTCACACTTTCTAAAATGTACTAAGTACCATGGTGCCCATTATCATTATCAGTGGGTTGCCTCACATTTTTTAATGGTATGCATTAATGACTAATGTGTTGGAATAATGAGAGAGGGGGGGGGGGGGGGGGNGGGGTTGTTATCATTGAAATTTTGTCTGCAAATGGTTACAGGAATCCAACATCTTCAAACAAATATTATTTCACCCATGGACCAAAAATGACCAAAAATACATTTCCAAAAGGCCCAAAACTATACAATCAACAATAAAATTAGCATGCACTAAGACTAAACAAGGAGTGCACACACATGCACCATTCAGAAATGTAGGAAAAAGTGCACATGCACACGATGCATGACTGTGGATGCAAAAAAATATGCATCCCTCAAAACGATGCATTTATGATATTGGTTGGCCTCCCACCCACTTCTGGTTCATCTTCCAAGTCAATTTGACATCCAAATCTCGGCTGAATCCGGCTGGGTGGCTGGTCAAAGACCTAAGGGTGCCCTAAATGGCCCCTTGTTCACACTAAAAGCTATTTAAATAATGCCTCAAAGTTATGCTATAAAAAGAGGCCATGGGTGCAGTACATTTTCAAGGAATTCATTTGTATTGTTATGCTTCTAATATTCTCTTGGAGGATCCTCTTTCCTCATCAAGAGTATGCTAGCACCATTTCAGTTAGCAATTCATATCACCTCTAGATTGGATGTGATTTGGATTCTCTTCACCATTTCATTTTAGTTCCTCACTTGTAAGAAGAGCTCAATATTTGGGGGTCCAAGAGCCCTCCCTTGGAGGAAGAGGGGACCCTAAGTCTCCCTTTCTCTTTGGTGTTTTCTTTCCACTAGTATAATCCTTTCCATAGGTGGCATGAGTCTTGTTTGTTTCTTGTTCTAATGTACTTATGCACCATAGTTTAATTGCTTTTATCCTTCTTAGTTTAATTATTTTCTTATCTTTTATGCTTTACATTTATAACTCTTTCCTCTACTGCTGTCTTGCCTAGCTGACCTAACTAGGCTTGTAAGCACCCCTATTTTTCTCATTTAGGTGACAAAAGAGGTCCAACAGATTGGTGACTAGACTGGGGAAAGGTATCAATTTCCGATGCCATTTGGTTTATTTTATCTCTTCTTTATGTTTATTTAACCTGTAGGAACCATAACTGGCCCAAGCTGACCTGCAGAAAGCCAAATTCAAAGTTGAGCTGAGAGAATTTCATCCGGAATTTTCTTCACGATTGTGTAACAAACGTGCGCGGGTTTTTTGACCCACATGCACATCTTCTACGCATGTGCATGAAAACCACTATATTGCTTAGCACCTTATGTGCACCTATGCCCATAAGTCACTTTTAGTTTGCGCATTGGCACTCACAGTGCCTCTGTCTATTCTGAGATCCACACACCTGTGTCAAAAAACACACATTGTAATCTTTTTGTGATCTGTGGAGGGTCCATAGCCTTCTTAAAATTGATTCCATGCATATTGTAATCAACACCACACTTCCATTCCCTATCCATATAAAGGGATTTGTCAAAACATAGGAACTTAGGGGTTAAAATCATTATTTTTCCTCTTTTTGTTTTTCATTTTCCCACTTGGATGGCTTGCTTTGACTAAAGTTAAGTTGGAATCATTATACATCACATATAAAACTTGCATTGGGACCAACAATTGGATATCAATCGTTCAGTATGATCTTCTCTCGCGACCTAAAGCAATCTTGAGAATCAGAAAGAGATTGAGGAAAAATTTCATCTCCCTTAAAAAGACAAAATCTTTAGGAGAGGACAACAACCCCCTTGGGACTCCTCTTAGTTTATTTTTCAAACACATCTTAAAATTGTAAGGGCCCATACATGCCCACATGCTACAGAGATAGGATAGTGTTGAAATTTACTTTCTTAGATTAAATTACTAGGGAAGTTTAAAGTTTTTGTAACGGGCCCATACATCCCCACATATCCACAATCTAGGATAGTTTCAAATATTTCTTAGATTAAATCACAATAGGGAGTTAAAGGAATAGTAAGGACCCACATGTCCACATGCTATTTTACTAGGGACTTTAAAATTCCGCAAGGCTGTACCAATGACACATAGTAACTTAGGTAATCAAGACTTGTAAGGACCAAGCGAAGTCCACATGCAGCAAGGTGACACCTAAATTATTAAAATCGACACACTTTCACTTGTTCACACACAAAGTTCACTAGTCACTCATATAGTATTTTCTAGAAATCGTGGAGGTAAAAGTAAGTTTCCTCCAACGGGATTCTGAAACGCCCCACCCTTTTTCTTGAAGAGACTATCCACTCCCACTTAATTTCAACGAGGTTGGTTCACACCCCCAACCTCTCAAACAACCACACCTAAAATATTTCTAACAACTCACTAAGGTTTCCTCCACAGGATGTGCCAAAAGGAATTTTTTAGTCTAGGTAGGATATCGAGGATATGCATCCAAATAACTCCCCATTATCTGGTTCTCACATCTTCAAACAATAGAAGTTGTTAAATAGGGAACTTTAAATCCTCCAAATCAAGTGTTACTACACCATAAGGAAGGGAGATACCCATGAAGGGTTGAATGCCGAGGTTCGATTTTTCTATGCATCTCCCCTTGAAGCACCCACCTCTTGGACGAGATCCAGTCCATGACCCATTTCTTAGGCCGAAAATCTAAATGCCTCACTTTGACCGAGATACCTAGTGAACAAATTTTAGGACATCTACCCAAGTGGAAATTGTGGGTTGCAATTGAACCTTGATCGGATTTTGTGTGGCTATTGGGAAATATTGCCAGCTCTTTCAGGATATGCACCCTCTACCCCTCATTATAACTAATTACTTCATCCTTCACTAGTTCCTTTTCCGGTGGCTTCAGACCCCACTGTTGAGTGCTATTGGAAGGTCCAGTGTTGTTTGAGAGGAAGGACATTACGTCTTTTAGGACACAATCATTTTTTTTCTTTTTTCTCCCACGCAGACAAAATCCACCTACCCACATGTATGCTTCTTTATCAATTGATTTATGTATGTTGTTCTTGTTATTACATATGATTGTGAGATATATTGTAAAGGTCCAATTTATACAAAGTCTCTTGTTCATTAATTTCTCTCATCACCATTTTCACACATCCACCTTGCTAGTCAGACATCATAGGGGACCCACAGAATCCCTGTCGTTCCATATGCTTGCTAAATCTCCCTCCCATTCTAGGGGGAGTTACTAGAATTTCCAACTCATTGGCCATACTTTCCTGTAGCCCTGTGAGTGCTACTATCTTGGGATCAACTTTGCTTGGTTCCAATTTGCTTGGGTCCACTTCCCAAGGTCAAACATCCCCACACTCTCCTTTAGATGAAA